>BMAW01057275.1:125832-184046 GCA_019974015.1 Nephila pilipes | reverse complement strand
CTCGGAGATAGTAAAGGGGAGATAGTATCTCCCCTTTGTGAGTACAATAGTTTTATGAGGCCTCATGTGGTGTGGGGAGTGCCCGGTGTTCCCAGAGGGGGAAAGAAATTTTTTCCTCAATCCTAAAAGCTCCGAGAGGAAAGAATATTTTGACTTATTAAAATTATTGAAATATTAGTTAAAACTTCTCGCAAACGTCTAAATATTGCATTGTTAGGCCAGTACGAACGATTCCCAAAATTTCAAAGCTCTAGCTTGATGGGAAGTTGGTTAAATTAACGATCGAAAATTTGATGACACACACACTCACACACACACACTCACACACACACACACACACCAAGTGAAATTCAGAAAAACGTTGTAAAATCAAGGCTTCAGTATGACATTGAGTAAAGAGTCCACCGGACTGGCATTCGTCTCTATCTGATTGTTGATCAAGAGTGGCCAATTAAACATTACTTGAGCATTACGCAGTAATTGAACAAGACAAACTAAATAAATAAAATACTGGCATGCACTCCATAATTTTTTCTATGCAAAGTTTTACAAAGAAAATATTTAGTCACAAAAGGTGCTAACTTTTTAACAAATAATTATTGAATTATGCTGTTGAATATTAGAATTAATCCAAACGATAAATTATTGAAGCGAACAATTATATTATTTTCAGGTATTAAGATACAAGCAAATTATTAATTTGGATGTATTTCAGCTAAATGCAATTATTGTTCACTTAAAAATGAAAATGGAAAAAACCTTCATGAATTAATTTCTCTTTAACGCTTATACTTCAATGCTGCAACTACAGTACCTCATTTGAGGAAAAAAAAAATCGAATTAGATTTCACAAATCACTTGCATTTAATGCTTTATTTTGAAAAGTGATCAGGGATGGCATTTTGGGGTTGTATAAAAACAAAAGTCCCTTTGTGGTGGCTCAAATGAACCCTCATTAAGCAAGAAGTTTCTATATGTGACGTTTGTACCCGGAAATACGGGTTCTATTTGGATTAAATAGACGTCATAAAACAGAGTTGAAGTGAACGGACCATGATTAAGTTTCACCGTAGCAGTTATTCTCTAGTTATGATTTTGAGTATCATCTTTACTAATCGTTGTTAAGATAAGCGAATTTTAGAATTTTTTTTGTCTCATTAGCGTATTTGAATACAAGCAAAATGAGTTTCATAAATACGTTTTTTAGGAATGGAAACACTAATAAAAATAAAGAGTTAGAAAGAGCTGTCAATGAAAGGAATTGCGATGAAATTAAAATTCTTTTGTCAACAGGTGCCGATATTAACCATACTGTCAATCGAAACTTGGATACAATGCTTCATACTACAAAAAGTGCCGGAATTACTCGTGATCTCTTAGGATATAGTGCAAATGTTAATGCAAGAAACTTATTTGAGAAGACACCTCTCCATTCAGCTGTTATTGATGGTAAGCATCCAGAAGTAGTGAAAACGCTATTAGAACATGCAGCTGATGTTGATCCCAAAGACTCTGATGGTTGTACTCCACTAAATTATGCTGTGAAAACTAACCGTCCAAATGTGGAAGTAATTAAGTGGTTAATAATGTATGGAGCAGATATTGGCGCCGGAAAATTTGAATCCTTTGTCGTGGATGACCACTTTTCGCCGTTAGATATTGCTGTGTTGAATGATGACACGACAAGTGCTAAAATATTAATTAAATACGCCTTGCTAAAGAAATTTTGTGACAGTTTTACAAAAGTTATTGACTTGCGTGCATATTACAGATGGAAAAATTATTTTGCTCTTAAGAGATATTTGAATGATTGTGGTGCTGAAATCCTCAGGATGAAAAGAGAAAAAATTAATGATAAAACAACCCTCTCTCAAGTGATTTTGTCCAATGTTGTACCTCGTGAAGCTTTATACACAGATGAAGAAGGTCTGAAATTGTTTACTGAAAGATCACTTTCAATTATTGCCAGTAATAACTATCCTATTTACTGTGATGTCATTTCTGAAAAATTAAGAAATAGATTGGAAGTATCAAGTTTGATAAATGTTTTGCGCACAGTGCAAATCTCTTTTTCAAGAAAAGACCCAAATGGGGAGAAAAAAGTTGTTTTAAATCTTGATATTAATCCTATTATTGCAAAATATATGTCTAAAAATGATTTATTCAATTTTATTTTAGCATTTTATGACCCTATTAAGCATTCCACTGTGCAGCTGCCTATCCAAAGCAATATTCCTAAATTTAGAGCAGAATTGAGCAAAAGACTTTGTGAGCCTTCAACAAGTAGTTCTGGAGTGAAATATATTAAGCTTGCTTAATGTATTTGTTATATATGTTTTCAAAAACCAAGGGGAGAGGGTATTCTCATATTTCATTAAATATCTTGGAAGTTGTGTTTCAGTTTTTCTGTGCCAACTTTTAATTTTTAAGGAAGTATGCAAGAGTTAAAAAATATTTGAGTATTTTATTCTTGTCTTTCATGCTGTAGAACAAAGTACCAAAAGTTTGTGTTGTTTACTTTAAAAAGAAAGTAAATTAATATACATTTGGTATATATATATTTATATAAAGATTATTATATATTTCAGTTTGGAAAAAGTTTATCTATTAAAAGCAAATATGTTATAATTAGCTAATAATATTAGAAATTTATAGAATAAATCAGGAAATTAATAAGTTACAAATTTTTACTTGTCGTGGTTAGTGAAAGAAAATTTGAGATTCAATTGGGGGATTAATGTGAGAATTATGTATATTATATTTGTATTTTTATATCATTTCACTGTTTAATTCATTTTGTGATCATACATGATAGTTATCCCTTAAAAATTTGCAGAATTTTATCAGGTTTCATAAAAGTATTTGTATCTATTATGATATAAATTAAGTGAACTTTCGAAGTTATTCATACATATTATTAGTTGTTATATTCTGAAAATTACTGAATATTTTTTTTCTACTTAGAATCTTGTATGTATGTTTTGTAAATATAATTTCTTTTTTTATAAATGTCTGTCTATATATAAAATATTTAAATTTTTTTATTTAAACTGTCTGAATTTTTTTCATTATATTTGAATAGTTTCTGATGTTTGCTCTGAAAGTTTAAAATTATTTTCAGTATCTATTATAGTATTAATACATAGTTTATACAATTAAAAAAAGGAGTAGATTTGCTGACAATAGAAATATTTTTTTTTAAATATTTTGTGTTGAAAACGTAATGATCATTGACATTTCCTACTTTAAGGTTATCTTCACTTTATTTTAAAGAATGTGACTCAGACTAAACAAATTTTTTCAAGCAGAATTATCTTCAAAACAGTATTGTGTATTGATTGTCCCTTAGTTTATATGGAGAACTTCACATTTTATGCTTATCATTTTTAAAGCAAATCCATATGTTCTTATATAAAACATGTACCATATTTAGTCTCCTATGCTGTGATGCTAAATGGATTTCTAACTTTACATGTTGAAGAGAAAAATTGCATATTCATTAAAAGTTCTTTAATTTTAAGGACACAAGAAAATAAAGTGATGCATGCATTATGACTGTTAGAGGTTATATTAATGCTAGAAAGGTTTTTCAGTCTGAAAATGTTTTCCAAGGTTGAATCATACTATTTCATAGTAAAAGGAAAATGAATCTTTCATCAAAAATAAAAGAATTTTTTCTTTGGTTAAAGATATTTTAAAAAATAACAGTAGTAGAGGCCCACACACATACATTGCATGGTAAAAGGTAAAGATTTATTGAGATATTTTGAATTTTTTGTTGAAATTCTGATTATATTAAGTTGATTGATTTATATTTCTACCTACCTTGAATGAAGAAAGTATTGGAAAAATAATTTCTGCATATAACTATTTTAAAATGTTTACATTAAAAAAAATTATTTTTACTAATTACTTAATAATATTAATAAAATATAGTTATTGTTTATCAGATGTCTGGAATTCTTTTAAATTATTTAATTAAAAAATTATGATACCTATACATATAATAAGTGACTTTCTGAAGATCTTTTATACATCCCATGTGCATATTGGCAAAAGGGAAACAATAATTCATAATTTCTCTTGCATTTTTAAATGTATGATTTCTACTAAATTGTTGCAAAAATTATTTTCAAATTAGGGTCCTCTATTCATAGTTTAGAAAGCTGTAGATTTTTCAAGTGTTGATGTCTCAGTGTTGTTTGTGTTTTTATCATTTATGTGTTTTATTTTAAATGTTTGTGTAGCATAGAATAATTATATATAATAGAGCATTTAATGATCTTTGTTTTATCGTATTTGTATTTATTGTCTTCCTAAAAGTAGTAGTATAGGTTAAGGTTTCTTATGTAGTGGAGTCAATACTTTATTTAGTACCTTGTATCTTTAATATCAATTATGTCAAGAACTAACAAGCTTTTTCTGAAACTGTTTGTCACATTTGTCATGCCTTAAAAATATTCATTGTTTGCTGCAAATTTGAAATGCTTTTTTATATTACTGAATAAAAAGTATAGGTATTGTTAATATTTTAAATATAAATAAAATATGTATAATTCAATATGATTATCGTAAGTATTTTTCTGTTAACCAAGTATACGTAAAAACTACTCAAATATGAATTTCAAATTACATGAAAATGCTTCTATTTCAAATGTATAATTGTATTCATATTAAGCATTTCTATGTGTTGTATATAAATACAACTAAAATAACAATTCAACCCAGTTGTAAATTAGTGATTTTAACATTTCAAATTTATTTTTTAAGTAAAGTAATATGTTAAATTTTTGTAAGATCCAAATTCCAGTATCATAACATATTAATTTAGTGAAAATTTTGAATAAAATAGTGTTTCCTTGAAATGAAATATATTTAGCGATTGTGTTATCACATACCAAATGATTTTGGCTAGTTGAAAAAATGATTTTAATTTCAAATATTCATAGTTTCATTAAATGTTCACAATTCATTAAAATGATACATTTGTTAGCTATGGGTCTGTATAATGATATATTGTATTCTAATGTGATAGTTGTATGCTGCATTTTATGTCGATATTTTTTTTTTTATATGTAGCTTTTGGTTGTGCATAATAAAGCCTTTATGAACATTTTGATTCTTTGTATTATTATTATTTCTGGTAATGAAAAACAAAGAATTTTATTTTAAAATACATCCATATTATAATTTTAAAATTTTTTTAGATATAAATGTAATCTAAACTTATTTAATAAACAAATTAATTTGTGCTAATTAATATTCTCATGCTCATAGAATTTTCATTTTTAACATTATCTAATAAGAAAAAGAGAAAATCATTTAAGGATGATATTTATTTCTCAGATCAATTATGCAGGTTCTAAGAAATAACATTAATTGAAACAGGACAGTTTCTTTCACTCTTTTTTAATTCTTGATTGTGTTTAACTAAGAATGAAACTTGAAGGAAATATATGTATTCAGTGTAAAATGTATTTCAAACATCTGTAAATATTTGATTAGGCAAATACTTGATACTGAGGGATTCTTTGGATCGAAAAGGCAGATCAGGAGACAGGCCAACTACTTATTTTCATTTAAGTTCTGTTAGTAACGTGTATGAACATGACAAAAGAAATGCAAACAGTTAAAAATAAGGAATTTAAAAGCTTAATATTTGTAATGCAATTATCCTGTTAGTACAAATTAATTTATGGAAAATAGCTGCAAGAAAGGAGAAAAGAGCAGTGTTCTCGCAAAGAAAAAGGGCCATATTGTCCATCTGGCCATAGAATTTTAGGAAAGCATCCTTTTCACTTTCATTCCAATCTGAAAAAGTGAAGAGCACATTTAGTTAAGAAAAAAGGGCATTTCATTTTGCAAAATGACTCAGTTTTGCTCAGTAATTAATAAAATTTTGAAAATAATTAATAATTATATGCAATTTTTCTCTTGGGAAATAAGTGCTGGTTACAAAGAATAAAAAAATACTTAAATCATTCTATAATTAATGGCTAATTTATAAATAAATTTGTAGGTGTTAATTGCGATCCAAAAGGCTGACTACTTTTAGACCAAAATTACATTCTTTTTATTTTCAAATGAAAAGGCTTGTAAAATTAGAAACTTGGAGTAAAACCCTTCTTAAGTTGAATTTTGAAGCTTTTCTGACTATTGATATTGCTTTTACACAAACTGATATGGAAAGTAAATTTTCTAAGAGGATTGGATATTTTTTTAAATACTACAATTCCATTTAAGTCATGATTGAACTCAAATGTATATGAATGTTTTATTATGCACCAAACTCAGCTAATTGAATAGAATTTTATATGTGATTTAGCTGAGTACTACATAATGTAATTCATGTGAAGTCATAGATTATTGAGTAGTCTGTGTGAAGATCCAACAATATTTCCAATTACTATTAATTTTGTATATGTTTCTAATTTCATAAGTTTTAAAAATAAAAATTCTCATATTAAAAAAATCTTCCTCTTATATATCATCTATTTAATTTTTTTGTGAGAATTTTTATACTATTGAGTGCATTTTTTTTTTATTTCTGTAATGTATGAATGTTTATGCAATAAGTTGAATTTTGCTTTTTTCCCCAAATGTGTGTGTTTTTAATACATTTTTTGTTGTGAGTGAAATAAAGTTAAATGCCACATATTTTGAGAATTTTTATTTATTTGTCTGTCATTAAGTGTCTGAATTGTTTATATATATATATCAGTACATTTTATATTCACTTTAATATCATGATCTGAGTAATACTTTGATTATTATTTTTTTAAAATAGATATTTGCTATTTTATGAATGACTAATTGCAGAAAAAAAGTGATATATTTGTAATAATTTAATTTTTAAAAGTAAAGTAGTTCTTTTAATAGGCACATGATTCTTTGTTATTAAAATGTATTCAGCACACATTAATAAGATGTATTCAAAATAATGCATTCTTAAGTTAGTGTTTATCTTAAAATATGACAGTTTTATTTAAATTTAATTTTTTTTCTTTTTTTGCCTAATTTTTAAGTTTTGTGCATATAAGCATAAGTAAGGAAGGACAAAAAGAGAGCGACATGCACCAAATCAACTTTATCTGTTTTGTTTTTCTTTTAATTTACAATATTTTCACTTAATGAAAAATATCCTAAAAAAATTATATCTTTCTTGCTTTTATCTGATATTTTCCTCAGAAAAAGGATATTCATTAAAAAATTTTGATTTTGCAAAAAATAGTTTTTATGTGGTGAAATGGGGGTTTATTAATTTTGAATACAAAAACATGGAAATGGGAGGAAATTTTTGTAAATTCTAGTAAGATTTATTCCTAAGAACCGAAATGAAATCTTAAGATGTAAAGTAGGCCCAACGTGTAATTTAAAAAATATTTAGAGTTCTTATTAATAGTTATGTTTATGTGCCTTAATGTTTTTTTTTTATTACTACTTTTAGAAAGTATACCAGAAGTGTGTGCTTTTATAATTATTTAACAATGTTTTGAGTTAATTTTGAGCATTTCAAAATTTTATTTAGTTATCAAATATGAAATGTGTAACATAAACGTTCTGTTAAAATTAAATAATTGATTTCTCTTTCAAAAAAATGTTTGAACGTTTGTTTTGCCAATATACTCTTTTGATTCACTGTATGATTTTAATAATTTCTTCATACACAAACTTAATAAAAACATAAGATTTGTGTGCTTTTGTTAATTTGTGACAATAAGCAATCCCTGAAAAAATTCTAAAATATGATAATTATTTCCAATATGAATTTTTTACATAATTTCATTAAATCCACTCAGAAGAAACAAGTTGAATAGATGTTTAATATTTTTACAAAAATTCAGTGAAATTGATTAGAACACTCTCCAGCCATCATATTCTGAAAATATTTTTGTATGCATTTTCACTATAAATGAACTTTACTACCTGAGCATCTTTTCATACATTTTAGCATAATGTGTTATACGCTCAATCCTTTAATTTTCATGGTAGATACATTCTTCAAAAAAACATTCTAACTGAAACCGTATAAAATGAGATAAGTGTTACATGAAAAAAAGAGGAATTCATTCATTAATTTATGAGATACTTAAATGCTTATCATTATGAACCTTTGACGACGCTTCCCTGCAACGTTACTGTTAGGAGGAGAGACATTTACTGAAATTTCGTTGAATGACAAAGAGAGTTTCGCAATGACCCCTCAATCTTAGCGAGAAAGTTAGTGAAAAAATGATGGCTCTTGAAAATAATGGAACCTTGTCGATATCTCTATTGGGGTGACTTTCCCCAAAAATGTCAAACCTGACTGGAACAGCTTTATAAATGCGAAGACTGATCGAATTGGTTGGGTATCAGCCAAGCAAGAAGTGGGCTGTAACTACCGAGTCCGTGCAAAGTACTACTGTTGAGATTTGTTCTGTAATTTGAACTAGTCAGTTGAATGTTATTGCAAGTGCTGTGCTTCCTGTTAATCTATCCAAGTTTGGCTACTTATGTTGGTCTTGTCCAGAATATTTGTGAATTAAGGGTCATTTGCCATTATGCTCCGTGTTTACCGTTACAATCGCCGAAATCGGATTGAGTCATCACATTTTGTATTCACTTTCACTGTAAATGAGCTTTACCAACTTTTCATGTTCCAGCATTATATGTTATATATATGTGCGTTTAATACATCCAATCCCACAATTTGCAAGGTAGATACTTTTTTCAAAAAATTGTACTAACTGAAACAGAGTAAAATGAGATAAGTGTACATGAAGGGGGAAAAAAAGAGGATTCGCTCATTAATTTTTAAGATTTACTTCAGTGCTTATACTTGTTTATTTATGAAATTGAAAAACAAACACAAATTAATAATATTCAGAAACTCTTTTCTATCTTCTGACATTATAGAACTATAAGAAAATTAAAACAATATTTGATCTTAATGTAAAATTCTCTCAAGTCTTGATTTGTTGTATACCCACCTTGAGAAAGGGAGCTGCTTTAGATTCGCACTAACATTCAATTAACCACTTGCCTGGTATTTTTTAAATTTTTTGTACAAGAAAAAGATGGTTTCTTTATTTTCTTCATTCTGTTCATACGTCATGACTAGGAATATAATAGTTTCAGAACTTTTTTTTAAATTTAACAGTCTTAAAATTTTGATTCATTTTAAGTTATTTTTTTTTCAAAACCTCTTTTTGAGATTTCTTGCATGGAATATAAATAATCTAGTATTTAAATTATGTTACTGAACTTGATTATGTATCTATGTAATTTTATCATTATTTTTTACACCACTGTGCTATGTGTGTTAATATTTTTTAAAAATCCTACATTACGAGATAGTTTTTGAAACATGGTGCAGCAGAATGTCCAACATCACCTTCCCAGCATAAAACCTTATTACTTTCTCATCTCTTTTGACACAACAAATTGCTAATGTTGACATGGCTTCCCCCCCCCCTAAGGGATGCAATTCTACCTAAGGCTTTTTTTCTACTTTTAGATTTCATTCTGAGCGTAGGACTTCTCAATTATGTTTTTTACTGGTCACATATCAAAGTCAAGGTTTCTTTTCATATTCCTACATAATTCTTATACAACAAAAATAAGATCCAAGTAATATGGTCTTAAAAATGGACAAGAATTTTTTGTAATGCTTCCCCTTCCCCTACTATTTTTATTTAATTATTGAAAAGTTTGTCAGGTTTGATCTGTCATATCCACTTCATCTATTGTATTTGTTAATTTTAGGTATCAGTAAAATATTTTCCCCTTTTTCATGGTTACAAATTCTTGTTGCATACCATAGAAAAATGAATCTTGTCAGATATTTCATCATCTTACAGAAACACCAATGACAGATAGCATTTTATGAGTACAAACCTACTTGACTTTAGGAAAAGAATAGAATAATTGTTTGTTTCTTGGGCCAATACCATTCTTCCACATATTTATTTACAATTCCCTGAAGGGGTACAGTTTAAAAAACATTCCAAAAGTCACTATACTTTACTGGCTGACCAACATTTCTCTTCAAAACAGATTATTTTAGGCACTAATCAACATAGGTTCATTTGCTCTGTTATTAAATCAATTACATTATCATCGATAAAAAAAACCCATCATTTTAAATACATATATATATATTAGTGTTATCATAAAAGCAGCAGCAAAAGAGAATCTTGGAGGAGGTGGGTTGGGATCGTTATTTGAACTTATTGGACACAAAACTCTCGCATCTAGCAATTTCAGCAGCTGCATTCTTATCACTATCTAAACAGATGTCCGTATCTTCTGAACCTCTTGAGTCACTTAGTGATACATCTTCTGAAACACTCAAATCAAAATTGAACATCACAAAGGGAAATAATTCAGTACACTAAAACTACATTTGATATGATTTCAGAAAAGTAACTGATAAAAATATTATGAACTGACAAATACTAAACGTGTAATGAAACAGAAAAGAAATAAATAAATGGTACAGTAAATGTCCAAGTTTGACTAGGAATGAGTATGAGCCCACCAAAACAACCTTATTGATAAAAAAAACAGCTGAAGAACATAATGATGAAAGGAAAATCAACAAACAAATGAGTTGTAATGTATGTAATTATTATAAAAGTTTCCATTTACTATTACAAATGAGTGGTATATTCTAGACATAACTGAGTAAAAAAAGAACCTCTTAAAGGTAGAAAACATATTTAAATCAGAATAGAACCATAAAAGATTTTGATACCTGTGCTAGATTCAGGTAAGTCAATTTCAAGATGTCCATGTCTGAGACAAACATGTCAATCAAGCAGTAAGCATTACAAAGGCAAATATATTTATAAAGAAAGACATGCTTATTATAATTTTTTTATTGTAGTTAATGCAAACTAATGTCTAACAAAGAAGTTAAAAAAAGAATTTTTAAAAAGATCAATAATATTTTTTGTCTCCTTGAAAATCTTAAGACCTAGTACTGAATGAATCCTACAAAATGGATATCAAATTTTTAAATCCATCATAGTTCAGAGCATTATTGACTTTGGTAGCTAGCTTCTACATTAAAGTGAATTATGTTGATATTCTTTATCTAAAATCACAACGAAAAAGGAACAGTTTGCTTTCAAAAGAAGTATATAATTAACTAGGGTAGGAAAAATACCCCCCCCCCTCCTGTAACCACAAGTTTAAAATTAAATGTCCCATAATATTGGTGAGAAAAGCTTAATTCTGTAGCCAATCATCATTTTTGAGTAGCAAGTACACACTGGACAGTTCCCCATTTTCTTCCAGATATTTTAAACCACACTCTTTTCAATTCCAAAATCTTGCAAGTGCCTTGCATTTTGAAAGCCAACATGCACTATTATGCAAGAATGATTCTTCCATTTTTTTTGAGAAAAGCTCCCAAAATCAATATCAATTCTAAGCTCACATTTTGTTGATGCAACACCAACAGGATCAAAAAAAGCAGACACATTTAAGTCATTGGCTCATAGAGCTTCTTGATGGACAATACATTGATACTTAAAAAAACTTTTCTTCCCAAATAGTTTTTGAGCAATGTAACAAAATCATGTTGTCCTTCCAATCATGCAAAGTGCTCCATTTGTGCAAACACAATCTAATTTTGTATAAAATCTACTTTCATAACTTCAATAACATTTTAAAGTTCTTTGAAAATGTCCTTGTCTGTAGTTAAAACTAGTTGATGCAAATCAAGAAGTTCTTCAATTAAAATTATCGTTTGTGTAATGCACAAATATGCTCAACTGAGCATTGTTTTTGAAGTCACAGCTTTTATCAACAGATAGTGAAAAGTATTTGCAATATCGTAGTCCAGAGACAATTTGTGCACCAAAATACTGGCCCATGTTATCTATACAAAGTATTTTGAGAGACACAAAGCTATTTTATCAATCATACATTTTATTTTTATATTACTAATAATATAAAAATAAAATAAAAACTTAATTTGGGTAATACTTATAAATATTAATAAAATGCTTACATAGTTTGGGCAAATATTAACAAGCTATTTTTCATCATCTCTTCTCCGGCTATTTATTTTAATGATAAAATCTGTTCACAACTGTGATCCGACAGGATATTTGCTGTTGAAATCATTAAGCAGTTGTTCGAAATGTCAGTAAAGTTTAAATTTTTTTGGCTTTACTACACAACTTCCACATATCAAACAAACAAGCTTGGAAGTATACTGCCAAGTAAATAAAAATTGCTCTTCCCATACAGTATTAAAATCATGAATTGCAATATCCTGTTTAAATTTGCTTTTTGATGTCAAAGGCTAACTCATGGGCATCGAGAATCAAGATTTTAAAAGAATCTACATCAAAATTTAAGAGTTTTAAAAAAGCTTAACATCTTCTTTGGAAATTTCAAATCAACTGAGCCATGAAAACAGTTTTGCAACATGCCAAAGCAAGACAACTAAAACCATCCTTTAGGTTTTTTTTTTAATTTTTCAAGAAATCTTTGTGTGTCACTGTTAGGATTCTATAGTGCCACGTGGCATGCTTGATGTGGGTTGGCAATTCCTGGTTTAATACAACTAAACCTTATAAAATATTCTGCATAAGCTGTCATTTGTAAACTATAACATTGGACTTTTTTTTATAAATATTTGCAGAATAACAGTGCTGTACTTTCACTCATAATATGAATTATAAATTTGCATGAATATACATATATATATATATTCTACACAAATTTCTTAAAAAAATTAAGGAGCTCTCAGTGAGTAAAATTATTTTTTAAGCTTATTTGTGAAATTAAATGTAATGAATGTTTAATATTGAGTTCCCAGATGTCTTAATTCCATTTTTTTTAAAAAAATAAGAAATACTATCAAAAATATTTTTTGTATATATTTTAAACAATCTTTTCAGGTGTTTGCTAAGGTGAATGAACTGGTTTTTTTCTTTTATTGATCAAAATGGAGAAGTATCCTTACACATCTATTTCATGTTATTGATTTATATGTCTATTGTTATTTGATATTAAATACCAATTTCTGTGCCCCATTAAGGGAAAGCCATGAAGATTATTTTAAGAATCCCAGATGATTTAATGATTCAACAGATTTTCAAAGATTGCATCAAAATATTGTATTTAACAAACATGAAAAAGGCAAAATCGAATTATTTTGTAAAAATTCTCATATTAAAGACATTTTGAAGAAAATTTGATAAAAAACATAATTTAAGTAAAACATTTCAGTCTCAAAATAGGTTTTCAATTTAAAAAAAAAAAAAAAAAAAAAAAAGAAAGAAAATGAAATACAAAATAAAAGAAAACAAACCAAATGTTTGTTTTTATTGATTTTTTTTCTTCCCATATCATATAGTTAAAAGAAATAAATAAGTGCATTTTATTATCCATACAGGATTTCAAAATTCATACAAAATGTACAGACGAAAAAAAAAAATGCAAATTCTCTAAAAACATTTGGCCAATACAGTTTTTTGAGATAAATAATAATTTTTTTTTTAATTTTTGAAAAATTGTACAATACTCACATGACATTACATTCCATCAATTAGAAAGACAATTTATATACACGATTGAATTTGAGTTTACATAATTAAATACTTTTTTAAAAAACATTCAATTTCATAGTCAAATTAATAAATATCTTTCAGTCAATATTTTCCAGACAATTATGCACAGTATAACAGACACATCTATTACACAGTACAGATCACATAATTATTGGAAATATAAGCATATATTAAACATTGTCAAATGTGCACATACTGATTTTATGCAAAGGGGAGAGGGAAAAGATATTCTTTCATTTGAATTTTTTGAAAAATTATCCCACAAATATGTCAATACCACCACATAATTTAATATATCAAATGATAATAGTGAATTACTAAATTCAAAAAATATATACTTTAGTTATAACTTAGCTATTAGTAAACAAAGCCTACAATATTTTAGAACATTATACATTTAGTAAAGGGATTCTTTTAAACTTTATTTAATATACTTCTGGTATATTGCTATGGGTTAATAGTTGCCGATACTGCATTGTGTGTTTTATACAGATACATTTATAAAGATAACTGTATAGTTTACAAATAAACTTGACAAATATGAATAAGTTTGATGTGAATGAAACAGATCAAAATTTACAATGTCTAAATTTTAGTGTTCAATTCTGAACTGTACAAAGTTCTGCTTAATAAATATCAGTCTGTCTCTTTTGTACACAGTCACCAGTAGTGAGCCTCATGATGTGGCAATCGCACAACACCTACTCCACCTCCCAAGCGCCTGTAGTTCATGCTTCCACATAATCTCCATTGATTTTGTTCAGGGTCATACACTTCAATTGTTTTCAGATACGATGTGCCATCAAAGCCACCCACAGCATAAAGCAAACCATTGACAACTGCAAGGCCAACCTATGAGTATTTTTTTTTTAAAAAAATTTAATCAATAAAATTACTTAAAATGATTTATAACACACATAAAAATATTTATGTATTAAATTATACTATTTATTAGTTGTTTTTTCTTTTGCAATATCCTGATAGTACATAACCAATTATGACTACATAATCTAATCCATAAATAGCATACTTACGGCATCCACTTAAATGAACTTACA
Organism: Nephila pilipes; assembly: GCA_019974015.1. Classification (NCBI taxonomy): domain Eukaryota; kingdom Metazoa; phylum Arthropoda; class Arachnida; order Araneae; family Nephilidae; genus Nephila; species Nephila pilipes. Next base: position 169,417 of record BMAW01057275.1, on the reverse strand, counting down.
TTGAAAATTTTGTAATAATTCTTTCAATACAAACTAGACTTTTAATACTTTGAAATTTCTGAGTCATTACAAACCATATTCAGAAATTTTTATTAATATATACCAAAAAATAAAATTAAAATAGCCTACCCCCGATCTTCGAGAAGTCATAGCCACTATCGGTTGCCACTGATTTGTTTGTGGATTGTACCTTTCTGCACTGCTTAGTTCAGTTGTATCATCTCTGCCACCTACTGCATAGATCATGTTGTTGTATATTGCACATCCTAGGTGTTTCCTTCTGGTCCCCATTGAAGCAACTGAACTCCATCTATTCGTTCGTGGGTCAAATCGCTCAACTGTAGAAATAATAACAACATTTTTATATTTAAGAGAACATGTTTTCTACATACAAAAAACTTCTTTTCAGTACTAAATAACTTTATTTGTAAAAATTTCACACATTCACAAAATTCCTTAACATAGAATTGAAGTATTTATTCTATGGGAATTGCCAAGAAAAATATTGTTTATCTAATTAATCAGTTTTTCATCATCCATGACAGTAAGTTTTTTTATTCAACATATAATAAAGGAATTACAAAAATATATAATAGTTTATATATAATATTCACACTTAAAGAAAATCATAAAAAATATTAAGATAAAAAAAAGCCATCTGAAGATAAATCTAATTCCAACTAATAATACTAAATATGAAACTGAATATTTATACATACAATTGAAAATTACAGATGATAATAATACTAGTAAGAATATAAAAACTAGTAAGAAGTGAAAAATTAATTTACTTTATCAGTATTAAAAACTTTTAAATATATACATGAATCTGTAATTGCTCTAACCATCAGTATCATGTTCCAAAAATGATTCCCACAGTCACAACTGACTTTGGAACTGGTGCTGGAGTCGCCATTTCCATCATCTTTCATACCATCAAAAGCTTTTGTTATGCAACATCTTTAAAAGAATGTATTATAGTTTCATTGGAAAATTTTTCCCAGGCAATAGATATCAATTTTGAAATTTTAGAAGCATTTGCCTTTTTGCCTCTGCAAACAGTTAAAGGGTAATTTTCCAAATGCAACCAGTTTTCATACTCTCTTTTTACATAGTCTTTAAATGGCTCATTAACTTACATGAAATGGATGAAGCTGGCTTGTCATATCACTCTGTGTTTTTCTGAGCATGTACAATTAAGTCTTTGGGAAAATGTCTTTTTTTTGGGCACTAATTTCCTGTTAAGAATCAAATATGGAGGTAATTTACAGCCACCTGCTGTAAAGCACAGCATTACAGTGATAAATTGCTTTTCGTATCTGGTAATCAAAATGTTCATCACTTTCTCACCCTTTGAATTTACAGTGTAATTCCGTAACATATCCATCTACGGAGGAACTTCATTCTTGCTTCCAATGTTCTTGAAGTCACATGCATATCTTGTCCTTAAACTGGCAACATGGCATTGAAACTACACAAGTTTATTTTCAAAATCTGTAGGAAGTTTTTGACAGATAGAAGTTCTCTGTCTCAAAGAAAATCCTTTCCTTCTCATAAATTCTTCACAACAACCTCTTGATGCTTAAAAATTCTGGATTCTAAATTTATGAATGGCTCTTTTTCCTTGCATTGCAGCATTTATATTGTAAATTGCAATGCTTTAGATTGAGAGTCACGTACAAATTGAGCAATACTATTGTCTACTTCAGGATATCTTCCTTTTTTTGGTCCAGTGAAAGACTTTGTTAAAGATTTACAAGCAAAAATCATATCACGTTGTTTATGCCATTGACGTATATTTATTACATTTGTATCAAATTTTCTAGCTGCTGTTTCTGTTTTCATCTGCAAATAAAATCGTCTTTCTTTTCATACTTACATCATAGAGAACTAATCTTCTGCTATCACCGATATCTTTGATGCTTAGGCGATTAAAAAAAATCATGTACAAGAAAGTTCCCAAATACATGCAGGCAACAAAGTTCAGGGTAGACAGAATACTGAAGATAAACTGCAGAATACAATGAGTCATCATTACAGTTAGGCAGAATGGGTCATTACATTTTTCCATTTCAAAGAGGTGGAAACTCAATTTCCACCATCCAACAAACCTTTCTGCCTTAGATTCTAAGCCACATCCATTTTTAGTAGCATTAATATTGGGAAAAAAGTGCGGCTTAGATTCAAATAAATATGGTATTTTTATTTTTAGAAATATTAATCATATTATAAGAAGTAATAATATAGCAAGTTGCAATAAACTAAAAAAATATTAATCATAATAAGTTTATGACTACTTGCATTAACGCAAATTACACTACATATTTTAATAATAAGATTTTAAAAATGATTAAGACAAATTACAAAATAAAACCCCTATACATTTTGCATCTAAATTGTATACATGAGTTAAGTATATATATATATGTGTGTGTGTGTGTACTTAGGCAGTTTTGTTCATATTTGGTGATACTTTTCTTCAGTAATATTCAATACAATTTGGTTTAGCATAAAAAAAAATTTATTTTAATTTTGGGCCATCAGAGAGAGAGATGCAATAATTTATTAGAACAGTTTCTTTTATAAATTTTAATAACTTTGGTTTTACTTAAAGTTTAAGTAAGTTCATTTATAGAAAATATTATTAAATTTGAAATTATTTGGTATAGGTTTTAAAGCAATTAAAAAAAATATTTCTTTTTGGAAAAGTATTTTTTAGTTTCGTACAGTCAGTTAATCAATCAAAAATTTGGCAGTTACAATAAGGTTATATCGCACCATATTGGAATGAGATAAACAATTTTGTTTTAGATAAAAGTTATAATTTCTTGTTTTTTAAAAATATTTTTACTTGAGTATTGATGGATATAAATCATTTTTAAGTTTATGTTTATTTACTTTGGTTTCAATGCATTTGTTTTCTCTTTCCATTTTTCTAATTTGAAATTCTGTATGTTTCTGGAATTTTGATTATTCTTGGTGTACATCAATAATGATAACTTAAAAAGAATAACTTTGAAATTATTATTAAAGTGACTCTTTAATTACTGAAGATGCGATGGTTGGACCTGTGAAACTGATTTAAACACACGTTTCCCATTTCAAATTATGGGACAGTATTTCAATTACATTACTCCATTTTTGTTTTTCATTAATTCTTTTCTCTTAAGATTTGTTATGTTTAGGATAGCTTTGTATTTAACAAGGTTGTAATTTTTAATTATGGTTTATATATGTTTAGAGTTAAGAATATTTTTAATTTTTTGATAATTTACAGATTTTTTTCATTTAATTCTGTAGTATTTGTAGGTTTTTAATTTTAATAAATTTTAAAATGTGTTTTTAGAGGTTATAACATAACATTAATAATTTACACACATTTTTACACGTGTGTGATTGTGTGTGTATATATATATATAAATTCAAATCAATTTTCAGCTATAAATTCCTAAGTTAAGTATTTACACCACTACAGTTCCTACTCTTAGTATAGAAGAATTTATTATAACTAGTAAGAAAAATCATGTTTCTTGGTTAAATAATGATAAATAGTTATGTATATCCATATATAGTAGTAAAGAATTACATTTAATTTTAAACAAACTTTATCAGCTGCATTATTTGTATGAAGTTATTATTTTAAACCAGATAAATTGAATTTTTTTTTATTCTAATAATTTAATGCAGAGTCAAAATAACTTTGTCCATTTCAGAAAGGACATAAATTAGTACTTTTATAAAAATTTCTGCATTTTTAAATAATTCCAGAATTAATGGTATAAACAAGGAAAATTACAAAAAAATTAAATGGAAATCAAACTAAAGGTTTCAGGGAAAAAAAACATTTAAAATAAAGCAAAATACTACAGGTTTAATCAATATTACAAGGAACATAAACCTATTGTAACAATTTACTTCATATGATATTAAAAAAGAGATAAAATTTAAATATATATGAATAAAGAATATATATATATTGAGTAAAATACCAAGATTTTTAAAAAAATTCTAACTGCTTATGTATACATCTTTATATCTCTTGTATTCATATCCTAAGTTTATGCAGATAAAAATCTTATATTTTTAGAGTGATACACCAAATTTGTTATGCAATATTAATTATTTAAAATAAAAGAAGGTAAAAAAAAACCTGTCCAAAAGCACAAGTTACATAAATGATTCAATAAATACTAGGCAACATTTTTCATGCATAGAAAATGTGAAAATATTTCAAAGTTTAAAAAAAAAGTTTTTGAAATGGCAAAGATAAAAATATTTTAATTTTCAATAAAAATTAACAGATAGATCCTCTCATTTTCAGGCTGTACATTTTACAGCATTAATTTTATCAAAACTTTTTTTTTTCCATTACACTTTCTCGAGTTTTCCCGTACTGTTTTTAAATTTATATTTACGTGCTTCACAACTATATATTTATTATATTTAATAATACAAAAGTGGTAAGTACTTTTACATTTGCTAGTACTAAAATATCCATTCACATTTGCAAAAATAATTTTTTAATCTAAAAATTTTTCTGCAGAGCTGTAAACAACAACAAAAAAAAATTACCAGAATTCAGAGGCGATGAACCATCTGATCCACCAACAGCATACAAGTATCCACCGAGAACTGCAACTGCAACACCTAATCTCTTGGTACTCATTGGTGCTACTTTAGACCATCGATTTGTTTGAGGATCATACCTATATGATATGATTCAGTTCACAGTTTTTACTCATTTTCACAAAAAACCTCAAGCTTCTAAAGAATATATATACTTTAATACATAGAATTTCACACAAAAAGAGATCAGAAATTAATCATGCAAACATGAACGTAAACTTTTACCATAAGATAACTAATGAGCAGATATTTGCGAAAAAATTTCATGAAAATAACTAAGACTTTTGATAAAATAACACATATTACATTAAATATGTAGAATTTCCCCCTGGTAGAGTACTATAAAAGTATAATATAAAATGTATCCATAGATCTAAAAGTTACCTCTCAACAAAATTTAAGCATGACACTCCATCTTGGCCCCCAACAGCATATAAATATCCATCAAGAACTGCAACACCTACACTTGTACGACACGAACTAGTTGGAGCTACATCACAACTCCACTGGTTTGTTTGAGGATCATACCTAAAATGCAATTCATTTAACTGATAGTTATCTACTAAAAACCTGAATTTTGAAAGAAAGTAATAAAGTTGATAAAACTTCAACACAAATTTAATAAATAAAATATACAATAAATATAAAATTTAAATTAAAAACCTAAAAAACCCGCATTTTATAAAATTCTAAATCTCAATATGTAAACACATGTAAATGCTAACATATGCCTCATACAAATTTTGTAATATAAGTTCTTTGTCATTAAAAAAGAATATTCAATCTGAACCAAATGATAGCACAACAATAAATTTTGTTATTAGCGATAGAAAAAAGTATATATAAGAAAAAGAAAGCAAAAAAGCTATTTATGAACATTCAAAATTGATATACTACCTTCGCCAAACATTTTCATGAAACTTTTTTTTTTTTTACTCTGACTATGCATATTATATACATAATTTGTTCCACAAAACAATTTAATGAGTATATTTTATCTTAATTAGAGCTTTCTCTTTTTAAAAAAAATTGTTAAGCTTTGTTAATTACATAATATTCATATAGAAGAGTAAAATTAATTTATAGATAATAGTTATAATTCAATTACAAGTTCAAATCTTTGAAAAAAAAAGACTGCAGTTCTGTTCATCGCTTTACAAAAATAAATATAAATTTCTTTCCTTTTTTTTAACTTCTAGGATTTAGTTTTAATGAAATAATTTCATCCCAGAAGTGCTCCATAACCAATGCTTACATTAATTACATGATTTAGTCATTTTTAATTAATAATGTTTACCTTTCAATACTATTTAAATAAGATTGTCCATCATGTCCCCCAACTGCATAGAGTAAATCATTCAAAACTGCAACCCCTACACCACATCTTCTTTTGCTCATTGGTGCTGCCATTCGCCACTCATTTGTTTGAGGATCATATCTTTCAACACTAGCTATGGCATCACCACTGCACCAACCACCAACTATACAAAAAAATAAATTTATGGGAATTAAATCAGTATAATTATCTCAGATATTCTTAAACACATCGTTAAAAATTTTCTTAAGCACCAATTACAGACAATGTCATCAAAAATATTCAAAATAATCTCACTTAAAATATCAACAGGATTGAAACAAAATTCATAATATATTAAGCATTTTTAATCAATCAAGAAAAAAGTCAAAAGAAGAAAATTTGGTATTGGTATCTATAGCAAAAATGCAAAATTATGTGCACAATAAAGTTTCATTTCATCCCTGATAGATGCCAGGAATATTGAGTTAAAAAACAATAACATTCCACTATTATTTCTCTTTATACAAAATATATGCATTAATAATCCAAGATCAGAAGAAATCAAATGCCTATACTACATATTAACACAGAACAATTATTTGAAAAGAATTAAACATTTTAATTTCACATTTTTAAGAACTACTCTGTATTGTACATTACAGACAAAAAAAAGAAAAAAGTTTGAGTTATATTAGTTAACAGTTTCAATAACATATATCAATAAAACGATTAAAAAAGAAGTATATTTCACTTGGACAATTGCAATACAGTTATAATAACAATTATAGTATTATGTAGCTGATGTTTTGTTTATTCATCACATATTAAAAAATATATATAAATATTTACAGATAATTCTAAGAAAACTACTAATTACTGTTGTCAGTATCATCCTCATTTCTACTTAGCACCCAACATAGCTAAATACTGATTGTATGAATAATAATGCTAAAATAAGTTGGGTTTAACTGGAATTAGAGAGCCCACAATAAGAAGAACCTTTTATAATTATAAGCCATATTCAGAAATACTTTTCCCTATCATAAAATAAGTGGCAAATAAATAAACTGAGGTAAAAAAAAAAAAAATACGAGTACTATGATCTTAATAACATTTAATTTATGGGTGTACTCACTTCACTCCATGTATATGAAAGCTGAATTTATTATTCACCAAAGCTATCAGAAGTGAATTTCACTATGAAGAAAATGAAATCTGAAAATTTGCAGAATTTAAGACTGTAATCTTAATTAAAACAACCTCATACTCCACAATGAAAGAATTTTAATTTCACAAATTTTTGTCCTATGTTGATGTTTTTGTACATACTGATGTTTTGATTTGAGTGACAGTGGTATAAAAATGCAATTGTCAATATTGTTTCTAAGCCAATAAACTATTACTTACTGAAAATCATTATTAAGCTCAAAAATTACATTTCATAGATAAAATTACATTTCATATGGGTGAATAGAAAAGTATAGCAAGTAATAGTAAAATAAATGTAATAGATTTATTGACATCTTTTAAATATATAATTGCCACACAAAAGTCTTTGTTTCAGAGAATTTCTCAGAATCCAAATTTACAAAAAAATTATAACACAGTAAGAAAAATTTTCTTTGGATAATTTTAAAACTTTGTATGTTGGACACAGTAATTTTATGCTATAATGAATCAAAATAATGTAACAACTTACTTCCTACTTTAACAAAAATACAATCAAATTAAAGAAAAAATATATAAAAATATATTTTAAAAGTCATTCATTCACATTCTAAAAAATAAAAACTGCTATTTTAACAATTTTTTTTCAATATTTAACAAATAACTATCACAAACAAAATATACAATTGCTAATCAGAAGTAAATGGCAATAAAAGAAAATATTGAATGAAATGTGACTCAGGATAACACAAAAAAACACGTTTAAATACAGCCATGCACAAGCCAACAAGTGAGTGTGTTTTTTTTTGTTTTTATACCATAATTGATAATTCTTATTACAGAAATAGGACAGGGGTACAGAAATTACAGGGATACAGAAAATAGTTTCGCTACTACTGGTGGCAATGAATCAGATGTTAGAATTAAACAAGTTGTCAGGGGACTCAGATTTACCGATTCATAAAAAGCAGAAGTATAATGAAGAATACATAAAATTTGGTTTTATCTGGATTGGTGATGAAAATGAACCAGAAGGACTATGCATTGAATGCCAACATGTGATGCATAACAGCAGTTTAAATCCCTCACAATTGAAAAGACATTTAGAAGCAAATAATCCAACTTTATATCATAAAAGTGTTGAGTATTTCAAAAGAAAATATGAGTTGAAAAATAGAAAAATGACCTTTAAGAACTTTGTTAAACACCATAACAATTTGGAAACATTGTATTGTGTCATCAAATTGCTCAACAGGATGAATCTCATACGATCACAGAAAGTTTAATTAAACCATGCGTAAAAGATGTAGTTACTTCTATGATTGGGGAAGAACATGTTAAATTAATTGATTGTATGCCTATAGGATACTACAATTTCTAGGCATGTTATGGATATGTCTAACTTTTGTGAAAATGAGCTCATAAGACGTTTGAAAACTTCTGAACATGAATTTACTATTCAAATTGATAGCTGGATTATCGATCTTGCTTGTTATTGTGAGATATGTACATAAAATGGCTGCTTAAGAAGATATGCTAATATGCAAAAGACTACCAACTAGAACAACTGCAGAAGAAATTTTTAATATTGTAAATTCATAAATTCAAAAAGCATGATATATCTAGGAATTTGTGTCATCAAGTATGTACCAACAGAGCAAAGGCAATGCTTGGAAAATTGAATGATATAGAAATAGCACACACACACACAAATCTCACTTAAGAAGTACCTTTTGTTGTTTTTATCGATAAGCTCCTGCAGTGCACAAAATCCCAGAAGAGCTTAAAAAAGAACTCAATGATTGTGTTAAAATTATAAATTTTATCAAATCAAGACCATTAAATTCAAGACTTTTCCACTAATTGTATGAAAGTATGAGAAATTTATATAAAGCACTACTATTGCACAAGGACATCTGTTGGTTATCTCATGGAAAAGTATTGTCATTTTTTCGTGAATTAAAAGGATGAAATAAGAATTTTCTTATTTGAACATGCATCTTTCTCTCAATCAGCTAAAAAATTAAATAATAAAGTTTTGGAATCGGAAAGTTGTGTATCTAGCAGATATTTTTACCTATTTCAATGAACTCAACAAACCGCTACAAGGAACAACTATGACTATTTTCAAGGTACAAAGTAAAATTAATACCACTCTTTTAAACTTGAAATTTTGAGCAGATGGCATTTTAAAAGGTAATATTGAATGCTTTCATAATTTGCATAATATTTTAAAAGACAGTAACGCTAATTTCCATAAAAATGTGAAAATTACTTTGATCCAACATTTATCAGATCTGCAAAAGACAATTCTTGAATATTTTCCTGTTCAAGAAAATAAATCATCTTGGATCTAAAATCCTTTTCAAGACTGTGACACCTCTGAACTCTCAATAAAAGAAAGAGAACAACAAATTGATATATCAACCACACTCAAATGAACTGAAATTTAGTCAAGTTGGCATTATGCATTTTTGGATTGACATCAGAAAAGAATATCCTGAAATTTCTAAGAGAGCTGTGAAACATCTAATGTCATATGTTTCAACTTATGTACGTGAAAAATCTTTCTCTTTGTATGCTGCGACAAAAACAAAATACAGAAATAGACTGGATAATGAAGATGACATTATGTTGCAGATTTCAACAATTATTCCAAATGTAAAAATACCTTGTAATGAAAAACAATCACATCCAAATTATTAATTTTTTTTTATTAATTTGTTATATTTTAAAATACTGTTGCTATTGTTAGAATATATTTTTGAAAAAATTCTCATTAAAGCTACCTCACCATTCATTATCTTATTAAGATCTTTGTATTCGGATAAAATAAAAATGCAATAGTAATTTCAAAGCTTTGATATCTTATTTTTTTCTGCTTTTTGATTAAGGGGTTCGTTCATTCAAGAAATTGGTAAGGTCAAAAGGTTCCCCAAAGTGTAAAAGGTTGAATACCTCTGCTTTAAGCCAAAAACAAGCAAAACTACTATCCAATTACAAGATAAGTAACTAAAAATAAACTAATAACATTTGAATGCTACAATTTCATGCTGTACTGAAACAAAAGTATTACACCTGATTATTCAAATTTTCTTAAAAGCAAAAAAAAATAAGTGTATAATTACCAGCAAATAAAACCTCTCCTCGCCGGACTGGTTTCCGAGGGCGTGTTCGAGGACCTTGCATCAAAGGTCTTTCCTGGGGCAAAAGTAAATAATTTTTGGCTTCATCTACTAAATCTCTACAAGCCTCATCACTTTTAATAAGCAGGTCAGAACCAACAGTTCCGACAAGGAACTTTGGACTGAGGAGAGGAAGTCTCACATGCTGTAACACCTATTAAAAACAATATTAATATAAATTTATTAATAAAGCTTAATCATCTATCAAGTAAGAAAATTACATGATTAAAAGATTTATAATAACTTTCAAAAAAAAAAAAAATCCACTTAAAATGTGCTTATAAATTTTATCAAACATTTTTTTAACTTTTAACCTTTCCCAATTTAGAAAAGAGAGAAAGAATTTTTTTTCAGTTAAATTAATTTTAAACTGATATACAAAAAGCCAAAAATATACTATGTGACACTGAAAATGCAAGACAAGTAGGAGTAACCAGAAAATTAAGCAAATTTCAGGATATAATCTTGCCACTGAGTTATGTGAATGATATGAAATGCGCAGCTCTCCAGTGCACGTTGAAGAAGATATAAGGGGAGGAACCTGTAGAATGTTCAATTTTCGTGCCATTATTTCTGCTAGGGAAATCATCCTAGAAAATTTGTTTTTGTTTTGGTTTACTTGTCGCCAATATGATGTCATCCCACACATCTGACAATGAAGAATTTGCATTAAATAACATTTTCGGTTATATCATACATGATATATTTTTTTGATTGGCTGCTGACTTTTAACTGTCAATTTGACTGTGTTGATAAAATCGTCAATACCCCATAATTTCCTTTCAGAAGGTGTGCAGAATGCAAGCAACTTTTCTGTCATTCCGGAGAGCTGTTACATTAAACATTTCACTTTAGCTGCACAAAACTGTTCCATTAAATTAATAAGCCACACCGAAAACGGACTACGCTTCACTTAAAAGAAACTTCAAATGTTGGAGGTTTTAAATAATACTTATTTTAATGCAAACAGAAACATCTTCAATCATTACAACAGTAGACCGATTCAATAATTTATAGAACAACACATAATAATAATGTTTTTGTTGCCAATCGCACAGGAGCAAATCTCTTCCATAATCATTTAAGCAAATGATTTTTTCGTAATATTTACTTTTTTAGAGGCAAAGAACTATTCATTTCTTTCAAACTTAACATTTACAAATTTAAAACTTAAGTGAGTGGAGAAAAGATCGTTTGCTCCTTCTCTTCAAATCTCCTTACAGCTCCGCAGTCAAAATGATGTAGGAAGCCGCCACAAATGCAGATTCCTATTTTTGATTATATCCTGATGATGTTAAGGATATTTCTTACTCCAAATTTCCAATACATAAATAGAAAAGGAAAGATTGACAAAAAATATTCATTTAATTAAATAATTCAAAGGAATGTAAGCATAATTAGTTTATTTTTGTTTGAATTAATAAAATGTTTGATTTATTTATGCTGTACTATTTTTTTAAATTTTTCCCTTATCCTTTTCATTGTAAAATAATTGGTCACCTACCTTATCAATAAGATACATTTTTCCAAAAATTCTACTGTACTTAAATTTATATATACATATTACTATTTGAAGGAACTGTGACATTAAACATAAAAAATATAACAATAGTAAATAAGGGATCATTTCGTGATGAATGAATGAAATGTTTCTGTCAAACACTCCTATTTGCAATGCAGTTATACAAAACACAGAAATGACTTGGGAAAAAAGAAAACATAATTTAATTTCTAAAAGCTGCTTTTTTAAATTAAAATAGTTATAAATTTTTAAAGAAATGTAGCCAATTTAAAACTTATTGTGATACAGATAAAAAAAAAAAATTATTCATTAATCATTGAAAATCAATTTTACTATATAATATGTACATACATTTTACTACACTAGACATACATTTTAACTGATATTGTTTATTAATATGCTTAGTGGGCAACAAATGGGTTATTGTTACAATAGACCTCATAATTTTATTAACTTTTAATAATTTAGAATTAATATGCTCAATTTCAGAAAATTCTTGAAGAATTTTTAAATGCTAATAGAATTTGAAAATGAGGAATTTTTTTATATGAGCTGCATGTACACATTTTTTTTTTAAAATATCACAGATCCAAGAAATTCTTGACAGTTTATTACATAACTTTAATAATATAATAACTGAAAATCACCTGAGGTAAATGTTGCCTTCTTTCAGTAATATTATACTTCACCCAAGACATAACTGCATTAAATACTTGTTCTTCACTACGTACATTCAGTTCATCATTTGATATTATATCAATCAACTGATTAACTGGAAGTAACAGAAATTCTTCACTTTCCATGACCTAAAGGAAATTAAATACAGCATACTTATTTTTTATAATATAAGTCCATTGATTCAAAATGTTCAAAAAAATAAGAACAAATTATGTACCTCTTGAAAATTATGCTGTGTAAATTTATCAGCTATTCGAAGGAGTTCTCTACATGAATGAGTATCAGCAAATGCTCTTATACCTAAACAATTAGAAGGATCCAGTTGTCGTTTAAGAAATTCACAACACACTTCCTGTATTTCAGCCATTTGAAGAAGGCATGCTGCTGGGAGTAAGACCTGCACATTGTTCTCCTCAACAATTATGTGAGAAGTATATGCAAAATCTATAAGCAATTCCATGGCATGCTCATCTATATCTCTGATTGTCACCTAGAATGATAAATTAATTGACATTTAAATTTGATGTAATTAAGATTTAATTAATTTATTTTTTATGTGAAGTAAAAATATATAACAAAATGCAATTATTACTTTAAAAAATAAAATAAAATTTCCAGACCCAAAATGTCAAAAGAAGTTTACAGAATCAATAATTAAAATAAATTATGAGATAAGCAGAATTAATGTTTCAAGATTTACAAAAAATTTTGAGTTTTTTTATAACACTCCTTCCCCTTTTTTTACATTTAAAAATACAAAAAAATCAAGTTTTCTAAATTTACCAAGTTTTGCTATTTTTATTTTATTTTAATACACCACACAATCCTTAGATATTCTTTAATTATATTACCCAATAGTATTTATCAACCCCCCCCTCCCAAGATTGTATTTTTTTTTAACAAGATTCATCATGATTTCACTGAAGTAAGTTAGGACAATTTGTCCTTTAAAAATAAAGAGACCATAATCATGAGATCTACAGCCCTTTATCTTCCAGCTGAATGGTCACAAATCTTTCAGATTTCATGGATCACTAAATTCTTAATTTAAAATCCCAGGGCCCACTAATTTTTTTAAGATAAAGGAAACATATTAAAAAAAAAAAAAAAAAAAAAAAAAAAAAGTAATTTTATTTTTTTTAGATTAAATACATTTCATAAATAATGATCAAAGAATTTATTTCTTATTAATATGAAATATAACTAATTAATTATTGAATTTATAAATGCTTATTTAATCATAATAAAATAACATATTTTTTTAATCTAAAGTTCTCTAATTTCTAATCTACAGTTGTCTAAGTGAACATTTTAGTATTGTTATGTATACTATTATCATTGGTGTGACATTACCTTTCAAATGATTTTAAAAATGCATAAGAAAAAAAAATTTTTTTTCCTCTCTCAAATCTAAAATCACACATGTACATATGAAATAATAGATATCAAAGTATTTGATATCATTACATGCAATGAATGACAAACCATGATAATAAGGTCAGATTTATCTTAAAAGTGTATATGTGAAATAAATAGAATTAAATAACCAGATGAGGATCAATATTTATAGAATGTGATAGCTGCTTAATGGTCCAGAGGTGGGCCACTATAACACTTATCTTATTTCCCTCTCTAGTTACAATCATGAATTTAAGTGCAATATAAAGGAGAGAATTTTCATTCACAAAATTAGATTTTATTTTGTTTTATTGTCAATAAAATTTTAAAAATGCAAACAATATTCAGGTTTTTCAGCTACCTACAGAAATTGCAACACCTGTTCTAAACTCAAAGAGAATATTGTTACATGATTGTATATCAACTACTAATAACTATAATTGTGATTTATGTTCCATTGCTTTTCACAACTATATCTAAGTTAAAAGATAAGGATGATATACTCTAGAATAAAAAAAATCAGAATCTTCTAAAAATGATACACACATTACTTAGATAAACAAACTCTTTGAAAGCAGAAAGGATGCCTGCTAAACTGAAGACAAATATAGATTTGAATTACTTGGCAATGAATTTTCATCAATACATGGAAGTAAAGATAAAAAATAAGCTCATAAATAAGTAAGATGCTAAAATCTCAACAAAACTCTTTATTTCAAGCTCATATAAATTAAATGTTCTACGAAATGAACTCATATCTAAATATTTATGATCACTATTTCGAATAAGATAATACAATAAAAAGATTTCCTTTTCTAATGAATATAAGATACATTTATAAGTTCACATTCAATTATATTGTATAGTAGGAAAACTGTCTTATAAATTAGGTTAATTCAGCTATTCTTTGATTGAGATATCTATCAAACCCAAATTTAGAAATTAATGAGCTTTGTGAAATGAAATTGAATGATACAGATTTTATATACATTGAAAATTTTTAAAGAAAATAATACTGGAAACTCAAAAATAGCTATGACATTTCTCCCCCCCTCTCTCTTTAACACAGAGGAAAAATAACTTGACAAGAAAGGATATTGTTTATCAAAACCAGATTTTTTAACTTATTGTTCAGCTGAAAAAAATTAACAATGGATACAATTCTTACAGAAAACTGCTGTAAAAAAATAAATAAATAAAACCACTATATTTTTTGTACCTTTTTTTTTTTTTTTTTTTTTTGCTGTTGTTCAACATGAAGAATTATTTGAAGTGCAAATACTGCATCTAATTTTGATGTGTTGGACAATATACATATACATACAAGGGTCATTCAATAAGTCCTTAGAAAATCCAAGAGATGGTACTTGTAGCATCGAAAATTGTTTGTTTTTAATAAGAATCTGATAGCTGTATGTTTTAGTTACATCCATCTCAGGGGTTCAATTTTATAGTCAATTGAAGCAAGAAACTTATGTTTATTTAGAAAATTGAAAAAAGTGAGTTTCAAGTGATGATTAATCACTTTTATTTAAAAGACTTAATCCAGAGGAAGTGACTACTCCCTGAAAGATTGACAAAATCCAAAAAACGGTTTTCAATGATCGATGAATCAAAGTGTCAAAGTAATTGAGGCCACTAGTATACTGCAAGGTACAGTGTTTTCAGTTTTGCATGAAAAATTGGTATGCAAAAAATCTCAGCAAGATGGGTGACACGTTTGCTTTCAGTGGAAAATAAATGCAATAATGTGGTTAACTCTAAGGCTATTTTGCATTATTTCGTCGCAATCCTAATAAGAAATTCATTTGAAAAAGATCCGGTTCCATCAAGATAATGCACAAGTGCACACCTGTGCAGTTTTGATGGCCAAAATCATGGAATTATAACCACAAACAACCAAAATCAAGTTCAAACTATAACAACATCCACTGTATTTCATCCACAGTGACTTTTTAATTCCGAACTTTAAAAAATGGTTTGGTGGACAATGATTCATGTCAAATGAAAAGGTCATTGCCCAAACAGATGCCTATTTGAAGAACCATCTGAAATTTTACTTTTTAGGTAGTTTAAAAATGTTAGAGAAATGCTTAGAAAAGTGTATAGAGCTAAAAGGAGATGATGCTGGGACAAAAAAAATACCACAAATAATTTGTTTTTCTAAGGATTTATTGAACTATCCTAGTATACAGAATTATCCAATTTATTAATAACGAATTAACTAAGCACTGCCTCCATAAATACTAGTTTAATCAGAATTACATCAACATACAATAGGAAATTCACAAGAAGAATGGTTAGAATCCAGAAAACATGTTTCCAGGCCTGACTGTTCATTGCTATATTCTACTTACTCTTTCCATTTTAATTTTTCTTCGTATGAATTCCTTAGCTTTTTTATTGTTACTCAAGTTTACAAAACAAAAGTATTTTTTGCTTACTTTTCTGCAACAATTTATTCTCATTATATATATATAGAGAGAGAGAGAGAGAGAGTAAATATAAAGAAAGATATTTTAATATTTGTACTTACAAATGTAAATTTGGGCCGAAAACTGAGTTAACAAAATTTAGTAACATCAAAAATATGGATGCGTTTTTTTCGCGAGAACCTCTGATCAAAGGATTCATTTAGCAACAAAAAATAGTTTGGATCCCACAATTTCATGATAAAAGTTTCTCTCACTCTCTTTCTATATATATATATTGAAGATCTCATTAAACTCCTTAAATGGCAGTTTTTTTAAAAAATCAACACTAACTAATTTATTCCATATGATAAATTTATACACTTTATTTAGTTCTAAAAGAAAATATTTAATGATTAAAAAAAAAATAAAAAGCATACTACATAGTGAGCCTACTAGTACTAGTCTTGCTACAACAGTGGCTCAAAAATACTAGCATTTGAAGACATAATTAAGATAAATTGTTGTTACAATTGGGTGCTGCCAATTTAAATGGAGTCGAAACAAATTTGACATAGTTAATAAGTTAGTTTGATTTGGTAGTCATTTGCTGCCTAATCAAAATTTGATTGCTGCAGCTTCGAATTGTTAACATTTTGCTTCGAGTTGTCACCATCAGTGAGACCTGGATCATATTATGTACAGAAAATCAATTAATAAATTGTACAATAAAATCAAAAAATTGGGTTGTTTCCAGCAAATCTTTCTCAAAATCAGCAAAGTTATGAGGAAAAATTTTGAAAGTGCAAAAGGTGTCAATCACGAATACGAGTAACTGAGACTTAGACAGCTGTCTAGTGAATCACGATGCTTAATAAAAGAAACCCATTTTCGATGCTTTTGAGCACCATACCTTGGAATTTCAAGGACTTTATTGAACTCCCTCGTAAAAATACATATTTATATTTCTAAAAATATAATTATACTAATAATAAATTTACAAATGTTTAAATACATTGATGATTTCATATTTTTTAAAAATTATTATAAAACAGAAGAAAAACCTAATTTACCTTTTTATCCATCTTATTTAAAATTATTACAAATTAACTAAATTATTACAATTCTGGAAACTGAATACAAAGATATTTTTAAATTGTTGGTTAAATTTGGAGTCATACTTTTGATAAAACTTTCTTGCACAAGTGGTACCTTTTTTGAACGGTAACCTTAGTATATGAATTTTTAGAAATATTTGGTACAACAAAAGATTAATAAATATTCTTATAATCGTGAAAATTTAAACAAATTTCACAAAACATGCTGATAATTATCCTATTAATTTCCTTAAAAACAATTTAAAATATAATTACATAAAAGAATAATTTATTTAGTTCATTAAGGTAAATAATTTTTTTCATAGTTTTTATTTTATAATTAATTTTATATTTTGGCATTTTACTTATTTTTGAATGTTTTACTTTTAATTTTTTAAACCTATTGGTGATTCTTTAAATTTTCTATAAAATATCATTTTTTTTTTAATAACCTATTTCTTATGTGTACAATAGACGGACTATCGATCCTTCAAAATCTTTTTTAGTTTAAGCATGAGAATTCGATGAAAAAAGATGCTATTGATTCTGATTATCTTGTATATTTATTAATTAAAAACATAAGTCCAGAATCCCCCTAGCATAACATAACAAAGGGTAACTAACCTCTGTTTGTCGGCTTTCTGCAAGTTCTCCAGTAAACATTGCATGAAAGTACGGAGAACATGCTGATAGAATTACTCTATGAGCAAATATTCTCCGTGTTCCAACAATAAGAACTACGTCACATAATTCTCTATGTTTTCGCAATAAATTTATGGCTTCCAATGTATGGCGAGGATGTTTATCTGAAGTGTACTCCAGACGAGCAGGAGAAGGAGGGCATTCCAGATCTGAATGCAGAATTTCTCCCATAATTGCCAGATCTATCTCTGAATATAAATAAAATTTAACAATTAAATTAATATATCAATTAATATAAGTACATTTTACATTAATGTAAGCAACTATAATAAATGCATGAATTAACAAATTTCAATTTTTAACAAAGGTGAATAAAATATTATAAATGATACAAAATAATAAAAAAAACATAATGGTAATAGGTAGATATAAAAAATTATAACACTTTCATTCCTGTATATCCACAATTGTTAAATTTATGAAGATAATATTCATCCATGGGAATTTTGTTGATACCCTTTAATATATATATGTTTTATTTTAATACAATTCAAAGAATAAACAAAGTTTTCATCAATTAACTTTTATTTCTAATAACTAAAAAAAATTTAAATGATCATTTTAGCATATGGATAAAGGAACATTGAATCTATATAAATTTTTTTTAACAGTAATGAAATAAATATTTCCTTTTATTCTGTTCAGTATATTTATACATATTTATGAGGAAATCTCAGTCAGACCATGCATCCCACTTATACATGTGTATTGCCACAACAATGCTGTGGTGTAGCAATGCCAAGCGTACTTGTAAGATTCAGACTTACTTGACGTAATAGTGCAAATAAATATATCAGAGCCATTTTCTTATCGTTGTAGAAGATTACTTTGTACTGAAATGCTTATGAGCATTAATTCAACACTTACAGCGTCAAGTCAGTTTTGTTTTGGTTACTGTATGGTCTGATATACAAGATCTCATTGAATTTGGGTAGCCACCAGGAATCTGTTTAGGTGATGTGACAAAATATTACAAAAATTTATGAAATAGGCTGCATTTATCCTCATCCAGTTTTCGATCGAGTGCAGTCAAAAATCATTTTCTGTAGCCTAGAACATGAAAACATCAGACAAAAAGCATGAAAGTGAAATTATTTTAACTGAAAATCAGCATCATGCAGTTGTTTTTTCTCCATTGGAGTCAGAAAATGTTGACGAGTGGCTAGGACAACGAAAACTATTTGAAAATCCATTCAAGTTTTCTGACAAGTAATATTTAAGTACATTACTGATACAATCCTAGAATTACTTAAAATTTATGAAAACAATGTAATTTTTTTAGTTTCATATCGGATTTTACACTGTTAGTCACTGATGACTGACACAGCCTGAAAGGTAAGCTCAGTATCAGACACATGACCTGGCAGCTGTGTTATCAGAGTTTTAGTACAAAGTCAAATCCATAATGCTGTTTTAAATTTTAAAGGTATTGATTTCATTAAACATGCATTAACCATTTAAAAATATAGATTAAAAAGAACAATTAGTTATATTACACTTTTTATTTTCAGTACCTATATTCAGTGGTAGGATTAAGATAATTCCCACTACTTCATCAGCTTTTCAATTATTTGAATCTTAATATTTCTGCAACTTAACAATTCTACATTAAGTAAAAATATAATTCCTGCATTTATTAAAATAAAAACCAAGTTAAAAATGAAATGAGAATTTCATTTTTAACTCAGTTAAGCCTCATCCCAAGTAACTTAATAATACAAAAAAAAGGGGTGCAAACAAACAAAGAAAACATCTTTGATTAAAAAAAATATTTGGTTCTTTGCTACTTATCTACAGGGACCATACTCAACAAAAGTCATCTAAGAGTTTATAAAGTTTAATTACAAAACACTTTATTTCTTAATAAAATGCAGAAGATGAGATACAACCAAAGTAAAAAAATACTTTCATGTATATGTATATAAATTGAGGTACTTGTGGAAAATCCTGTTGACTAGAAATTTGGTGTACACCAACCCAACCACTGTTTGGAGACATTTATGAGGTTTGGCAAAGATCTTACACATTTACTAAATTTAATCACTGCATTATAATATACACAAAGTTTACTTTTTTCCAAAATAACTATAGTTCCTGTCATTTTCAGTCTCCATATATATCATAACCTTAGAAGACATTGATTGAAGAATTGAGCCTTTATTGCTCAATATCCTATAAAAATCAATGAATCAAACTCTGATTGTAACAAATGAGAAGATTCTAAATTTACCTATGCCTGAAAGCAATATTTGGTACTTTTAAGTTATAACCTTATCACTCTGCATTTTTCTTCTCATGGTTAATTTTCTAAGAGTGAGGCATCACCAGTAAAAATTAAAAATGCCCATTGCATGGACTGATGAAACTAAGGTCACTTTTGACACCTGCAAAAAATTCATTACAGATACAACTACATTGTCACTTTCTGCTCCTGATATTCGACTATTGTAAACAGTTGATGCTTTGGATTTTGCTGTTGGCACGGCACTTCAACAGCATACGGGGTCAACAGTTGAATGTTCAGGATTGTTTTTCAAGAAACTCTCTGCTACCAAAAGATGGTATAGTACTTTTGATTGCAAGCTTTTATCAATGTATTTAGCTATAAAACATTTTTGTTGTTTGGAAGGTAGTGCTGTTGTAATTTACACTGATTACAAACACCTCATTTATGCAGTTAGGCAAAGACAGAACAATAGTTCTCCATATCAAATTAAATATTTAGGTTACATTAGACAATTTACAACTGATACAAGTTTCATTTCTGGGGTGATAATGTTATCGTTAATGCCTTTTCTAGAATTTCAGAAATAAATTTTTCCAACTTCCATAATTTGCATTGTTTAGCTGAAGACCAGCATTCTAATAAAGAGATGCAGTCTTTGATAGATTCTGAAACAGGTCTGGATCTGAGACCCATGCATTTTGCAGCATTCGAAAAAAACCATTCTTTTGCAACATCTTGAATGGTACTGTACATCCTTATGTCATAAAACTGTTTCCGAAAGAAGTTTTTGACAGCATTCATAACTTATCACACTCGGAAGTTAAACCACATAAACTTGTTTCTTCCAGACTTGTGTGGCAGTCCAGGAACAGAGATTGCATACTTTGGTGCAAACACTGCATTGCTTGTCAAAAGTCTAAGATTCAATGTCACACTAGGTCAGAATTTGGTAATTATCCTCTTCTATTAGCCAGATTTTCTCTCGTCCACACTGATGTTGTAAGGCCATTCAGCCCTGTTGAATGGATGTTATATTTATTGACATGAGTTGATAAGTTCACAAGGTGGTCTAGGGCATTTCTAATCCTGGATCAGGTCTCTGACACCATTGTCTGGGCTTTTTTGTACAGATGGGTTACGAGACTCAGGGTTCCAGAAACAATAACTTCTGACTAACTTTTAGAGTACTCTTTTTGCACCTCTTTCAAAATTTTTAGGTGCTGATCGGATTAGGAACACCTTGTACCATACCCAAAACAATGGGGTTTTGGAAAGGTTCCATTGTCTGCTCAAGAGTGCTCTAGGGTCACATCTGCCTGACAGCTGGTTGGATGCTTTTCCTTTGGTGTTGTTAGGAATACAGTCAAGTTACAAAGACGATATGGCAGCATCTTTTGCAGAATTGGTTTATGGAATGACACCGAAGCTACCTGGAAAATTCTTTTCTAGTTCCTTTACCAATGGGAGCACGCCAGAATTTCTACAATCCTTGAGATGCCATGTTAGTGCTTTGAAACCAATACCTACATCCTGTCATTCCTCTTGTCCTGTATTCATTAGCAAGGATCTCTTTCGTTCATTTGGTGTTTTCCTGCTCATTTATTGAGTTCGTAAGCCACAGGAACCATCTAACACTAGTCCATAAAAGGTAATGAAGAGTAGTGAAGGATTCCTTCAGTGTTTTTGCTGGAAATAGATGGCAAACAACATACAGTTTCCATCGACTGTTTGAAGCCAGTTCATCTGTTTCCAGATGCAGTTACCATGGAGACCCCTTCTGTTGTTCCTTCTCCTGATGTTGTTACTGAATATAGAAGATGTTCCCGTCCTGTGGTTCAATTCCAGAATTCGCTATCTTTGTTACTGCAGGGAGAGAACTGTGGTGACTTGTAATAGCTCACCTTTAAAGTTTCCTGTCACTATACCGATATGAGAACGAGTCGGCCATTCTGGCAAAACAAGCCAGCTAAAGCTGAACACTTAAGGGTTAGAGCAAAATGGCAGTTAGTGTAAAATAATTTAATACTTAAAAAATTGTTCTTTACACATTTCATAATTAAGATGTAATAAATGAAACTGTTTTTCCCAGATATTTCTATTTGATGTTGCTTTTCTTTCAGGAAGAAATAGAACATAAAAAGCTTTAAGTAGCCATATGAAAGCTTAATATTGCAGAATGAAACAAGTCAAAATATGCCAATTTGGCATTGAAAGGTATGGCATGGTTATAATGGAAGAGTACCTAATTTACTTATTTTATCAAAATAATTTATAGTAAATCAGAAAACATACCTTCAAAATCACAGTTTAGTTACAAACAGCAACTTTTCATTCAAGTCATCTTAAATCCATTATCATCTTGTCTTTTTCAAATGGCTAAAAATAAAATAGATTTACATACTTTATCTCATGAGTATTCAATCAAATAAAAAAAAAATTAGTTTATACATTAAATACTAAATGGAGATGTTTCTAAAAGAGAAATAAAAAATGTATGGAAAATAATGTATAATTAACATATACATATAAAAATTCTGTATTAAAGTAAAACTTTACAATAATGCACAATTCTTGCTTAACAGAATATTTTTAAAAGGCATCAAATTAAAAATTAATTTATTAATATTCAAATTAAAAACAGCTGTCATAATATCTTTGACTAGTAAATTCATAAATATTTTATTCTGAGAAACAACAAGGCCTACACCATTACAACTTATGGCAAAAATGTAAAGTGAAGTTCCTAGATACTTTACATAAATTTTTTTTTCATTAATTTTCAGAACTTCCTCATTTTAATTCTTCTAATACCAATGTGACCTCATGAAAAAGGGGTTTTTCATAAAAAGTTATCAAGTAGGATTTTTTAGAAGTTTCCTTTTAGATGAAAGCAAAAATTCCTAATTGCAATTATTGAAAAGAACTGATACATAATAATTTTCTTTCATATGTTCAAATCCACAGCAATGTTATGTCAGATTTTCAACTGCTTCACGCATCCTTTCATTGAAATCATTGTATCCAAAGTAAATGAATCTTGGAGATGTTAAAAAACCTGATTTCAATTATTCAAATCGCATTCCAGGACAAATTCTTTTTTTAGACCAACTAGTGGAAAGGTTACACAATCACTGAATGCTATCTCGAAAAAAACTCCTTTAGATTGTGATTATTCACATAAAGTGCATAAGTTATTATTATTATTATTATGTGGTTGGATCCTAACACCTTTTATTCTGTATGATGGAAAGAAAAAAGTTGCATCGTATTCCGATACTCTTTTTCTACTGATGTAGTAATATATTTCAGTGCATTTAAAAAACACAGAGCTGGAATGTTTGGCAAGATTTTTTCCTGTCACCCAGATGGAGGCTAAAACAGGAATCCACCAACTTTTTTTCAATGAAAAAAGTAAACTGCTCTTTCTCCAGTTGAAACAAAATTTAAAGTTTCCTCTCTGAAAAGCTAACCAATTAGAAAATCCACTCAAAATAAACACCATTAGCATTAACTGTTAAAATGATGCTGATGGAAACTGTTACAAAATTGGAATTTGAAACCAAATTGGTAGTTTATTGCTAGTTCCTAACTAAAGAAAAGGTACAAATACTTTCTAATTTATATTTAGACAACGATGTAATAAACAAGATGAAATAACTGATTAAAAAATTTTAAAAAATTATTTCCTTACACTTTAATAACATATCTATCACAAAATAACCACTTTTATCAATAATGCCCATAATGACAACCATTATGATCAAGAGTCCCCCTCTTCAAAAAAAAGCAAATTTAAAATATTACGAATTGTTTAACACAGGAAATGCTTTAGTGAAAAAACTTCAATCTGAATAAAAATTTCTTAAATCATTGAATTACAATACCAATAGATGATTAAAATTTTTTAAAAAATAAAGTTCAGCAAAATTTCTCACAGTACCTATGATGATACAAACTGTTGTTTTTTTTTAAAGTGGCATGAGCTCACTTTTGGATGGAAAAGAAACAGTTAGATTCTTTAAAAAAATGCATCACATATTCAATGGAACACAATTGCTTCATTAATTAATTGAGAGAATTTTATTTTGCCAATACATTTATATTGATTTAAATACAAACTCTTAAATATATCAATACAAGAAAAAATGAGCTTATTATGCTTAAAAAAACTCACGAGAAAAATAGTACACATTATGGAAGTTCCGATGATTTTTTGACATTACAACAAGATATGTTAATTTGAAAACCAATGCTAAATAAAAATTAACCTATTGTAATAAATATTTCAAAGGTGAAATTATTTCAACATCTACATTATATTAAAAACAAATCATACAAACATTCATTCCTTGATTTATACAGTAGATGTTTTTTTTACAAAAATCATGCAAACTGAAGCTGTGTAAAAAAATGAGATAAGGAATTATTTGGATAAAAATAGAATTGGTTCAATTAACTTTTAGAGATACTTTAATGTCCCTCTTTTATTTATTTATTTTCTTTTTTGAAAATGAAAAACTTTCAGATTAAATTTATAACAATTGATATATGAAAAAAAAAAAAAATAAAATAAAGTTAACAATATTCCTTACAAATAAAAATAAAATGATTTACAAATTAATGATATTCTGTACACATAAAAACAACAAAAGAATTCAAACAAAAATAACCTTCATAAAAACTATATCTTAAAAAATATAAATAAAAATCAGCCTTTATTCACTTTCATAGCTTAGAAAAGCCAGAAATTCTCTTTTACTTACATTGTGTAGATGTAACATCACTATCCAAGTCTATGATAGACAATACACTAATATTTCTCATAGCTACTGCTTTACTAATTGAAATGTTGTCTACAATTTCCACTTTGTTCATTACAATTGATTTATTTAGAGTGACATCAAATTGATGACAACAGAGCCAGACATTTTGGATTCACGTGAATATCACATTAGTATGATACTCATTCAATTTATAAATGATAAATTGAATTTATTTTATTTTATTATGAATTTCAATTTTATTTTATTTTGTACTATATTCAATTTATAAATATATAGTACAAAACAATATAAAATTCAAAATATATTTGTTATTATTGTAAAAATTCTACATAAGGAACACCATGTAAATTTAGTACCACACAAAACAAGAAATGAGTGTATTACAGAATTTGATTACACAATAGAATTATTACTCATATATTTAGTTAAAATCAGAATGTCAGGTCAGATTTTTTGTTTGAACTTACAAGTTTTATTTTAAAACAGATGTTGATACATAAATTTTTAAAATTATTTTCACTGTTAATTTTTTAAGTCAAAAAGTAATAGAGCCTGTATAAAATGAAGTCAATTTAAAAAGTTACATCAATTTCGTTCTTTTGAAAAAAATCCTTCTGGTCAGTTTAATTAAAATTTTATAAACGACATCGTAAACGCGATAACTTGAGTATGATTAAGTTGCATTTAAAAATGTCTTAAATTGGCAAATTTTCAAACTGTACAAAACAGTCTCAACATTAACTTACCAAGAGAAAAACACAAACGTCAAAAGAAAATGTTATGCTCCTAAAGATGTTTATATAAAAACAAAGGTCAACAAACTAACATATTTAAAAGGCGAAAACAAAACAAACACCTAGCATACTTTAACGTTATGAATTACTCTTACAGTTATAGATCTTGAAATAATTGCAAAAATTTATGATTTTTCTCAAAACCAATATGCTTAGATGAAAGTAAAAATCTTAAAATATTTAAAATTGAAGTTAACAAATAAAAGGGAATAGTTTCAGCCACGTAAACTGAACGAAGTTTTAGTACAGCATTTGTATTTATAATGAAAAGAAACTATTTCTTAAAACACATGTTTTTTATGTTGTTTATATACAAACATATTTCAAATTATTGGTCAATGATTACTTATAAAACTGATTTTAAATATACCCAAAATTAACTTACTTTCATGTTATCAAACTATGCAGAATCACATTTGCTGTGCTCTTTAAGTTCTCATTCCATAAAAAAACATTTAAACATTTTTCAAAAAATTATTACGTAATTTAAAAACCTTGATTACAAATGTAAACCATTACAATTAATTATTTATTTACCCTTAAAAACAGGTAATCACTTTAGTGTTACATTTCTACTGTATCTTCGTTTTTTTTGACGCACAGTTAACAGTTAATAACTCTATTTTGGGAGAAAGGTGAGAATAACTTTCGCTGTCATTTTAAACTTCGGCAACTATAATAGTTATAAATTTTAAAATCTTGGTTTGGGTTTTATTAACATCGCACTAGAAGCAACACGAGGGCTATTAGCGATGGATTTCGTAATTTTGATTATCGGTCAAGTGACGAGGACAACACCAGAACAGGAGCCCTTCTCCTAGTTTCCACACAACTTCTAAAAGTAATTAGTAATAAATTATTTTTTAAAAACTCTTAGTGAATCTCCTTTTTGTAAGGGATAGGATCATTTGGAGGACTAATGAATGTGATTATTCATTAATTTTTTATTACAGAAATTGCTGTTCACAGGTTTTAAATGCCCCAAAATATCGATCAAGTTAAATAACAAATATATTTACGTTTTAAAAGTATTCAAGCTTGATAAAGATTTCCTTATTGCTTGATTATAAAGCAGCTATTCGCATGAATACTGGTAACTCGAAAAGAAAAAAATTGTTATGTCACGCAAACATTTTGCCGTTCAATCACATACTCTGGAAACTTTCTAAAAGATCTTTTACAGATGAAATGGATTTCTATAATATGTGTTTGTTGCATGATTCGCAAATAGGGCCTCATGACACAGTGCGCGTCCAGTATTTTACAACGTTTTTCTGAATTTCACTTGGTGTGTGTGTGTGTGTGTGCGTGTGTCAAAAAATTTTCGATCGTTAATTTAACCAACTTCCCATCAAGCTAGAGCTTTGAAATTTCGGGAATCGTTCTTACTCGCCTAACAATGCAATATTTAGACGTTTGCGACAAGTTTTAACTAATATTTCAATAATTTTAATAAGTCAAAATATTCTTTCCTCTAGGCGCTTTTAGGGTTGAGGAAAAAACTTCTTTCCCCCTCTGGGAACACCGGGCACTCCCACACCACATGAGGCCTCGTAAAACTATTGTACTCACAAAGGGGAGATACTATCTCCCCTTTACTATCTCCGAGATAGTAAGGGTTGCTGACTTTTAGTCAATAATCATTCGCAAGAAAGAAAGTTTCCAATATTTGGCACCATGTCTTATCACAATAATTTTTTCTGAATTCTGGTTTCCATTTTTTTTTTTAATAGAATGGCTTACAAACTTTCAAATGCATGTTTTGATTTTATGAGTATTATGAATTTTTTAATACTCTCACAAATGTCTCTTTTTTAAGTAAATTTTAAAGTTAAAAATAACCAACAGTTTTAACTAATATTTCAATAATTTTCTTTAATAAACTTTGCCACCATATAAAAACGTTGTTTTTAAAAACGTTGGTTTTTATATCGAATTATTTGTACTATAGTGCTAACAGTCAATATTATGGACAAATTCTCCTTTATAACCGTAACCAAGACGCACCCTTTTTCCGGTCTAATGTGTTAATGTACAGAAAATTTTCGATATTTTGTATTGTTTTTGATATCTTTAACGCTAATTTCTTATAACATTGTGTTTTTGTATGTCTAAAAAAGGCTCTAAAGTTTCGAATATCAAACATGTTCATTTGTTGCTTATGAATTCTTGATGCTAAAATACTTTAAATATTTTCGAACATACTTAATAAAAAGTAATTGTAACTGGCTGCTTAATGCAAGTTTCGAAACATTAGAAATTTGCTGAATACGATTTTGCGTCGATTTAAGGTAATTATTGTTCATACAAAGCACAATCTTGTTTTCCAATCTCATTGAATTTTTTTTTTTTCGCATTTATTACAATTGTCTACTACAATTTAAGATAATCTGCTAATGGATATAATGTTTATTATTTTAGAAAAGTGTATCATTTTCATCTTTGTGCAAATTTAAATAAATTTAATACTTCAAATAACGCTAAATTAAACTCTTTACTTGAGTTTTCAGAATGGTTTATTTACGTCATTTTATCAGTTAACAAGCTACGTAAATTCGTTATATCACACCTATATATAAGTTTTTAAATGCTAGGACAATGGTGGCTATGAAAAATAAAAAGAACAATAAAATTTATTTTCAAAAATGAGTGCTTTTAGTTGCACCATAGCTCTCCCAAAATATTTATAAAAATATATTAACTTTGGTCATATACGTAATCACTTCGTCCTTCTCTATACTTAAACTTTCTTTTTTTATTCATGTTCTTAAACTTATTCGATTTGAAGCACAATTAAAAGGAGAGTTTTTGCAACCCCCTTCATGTTTTAAACTACCAGCGTTTGACAGGCAAAATAAAATAAAATAAATAAATAAATAAAAAAAAAAACTTAGCTCTATAATAAAAGCAATTTTTTTTTTGTAGCAGAAATGGATATCTTTTGACAGGTCATCGCGATTATGGACAAATTAACGAAACAAATGAAAGAAAGGAGCATAACCATCACAATGGGAATGTCCATCAACTACTTGAATTTCGAATTGATGCAGATGAAATGCTGAAAGAGCATTTAAAATCACCAGCTAATAATGCATCGTATATATCAACTAAAATACAAAACGAAATTACATATGCTTGCAACGAAATAATTTTGAGAAAAATGGATTGAAAAAGTAAATCGAGGCAAATGTTTTTATATTATAGTTTATGAAACCACAGATATTTCTCTGAAAGAGCAAAATCTCTTTATGTACAAGGATTAGGGGAAAGTCAGGTCAGCAAATCGTTATTAATCGATTTTTTTTTTTTTTTTTTTTTTTAAATTTTTGTCTGATTTCAAATCATAGAGAAATTTAAGCAAACACAATTCTGAAAACTTTAGAATCAATAGGTTTGAATTTAAGGTATATAAGAAGCCAAGAATATTATGATGGTGCTGCTATGCTGTCTGAAGCATTCGATGATGTAGAAGCCAAAATAAGACAGAAACTCCACTCAATACTTATATGTACATTGGGGTTCTCATTCTATAAATTTGACTATTTTCAGGCGCATGCCAAATGAAAGATATTTATAATTGCGTCTTAATCACTGAAGAATGGTATTCGTTAATCAATACTCCTAAAAGAAATAGAATTTTTCAGT
Source organism: Nephila pilipes (assembly GCA_019974015.1). Lineage (NCBI taxonomy): Eukaryota > Metazoa > Arthropoda > Arachnida > Araneae > Nephilidae > Nephila > Nephila pilipes. The sequence goes on along the minus strand of BMAW01057275.1, from coordinate 139,884 downwards.
ATAGTATATTATTAGAACTGCCCTTCTTCCAAAAAACAAGCTATGAACTATATCCTACACGTTGGATTAAGAGATATTAAGGCTTCCGTCAACCCACCATTTTGATTTCGTCAGCACAATGTTAATCCTATGTAATTTCGACTTTAATTCTCACATTTTTACTATTTGATCCACTTGAATGCAAAAATAATGATGCTTCTGTGGAATTACTTTTTTTCTCCGATTTTTAAAAATATTTTTATTCCTATTTTGATTATTCGTTTGTGAGTTTTTCGGTCTTTAAAAATATTTTTAAAAATCGGAGGGAAAAAATAGTTCCACAGAAACATGCATTATTTTTTGTTCCTTCAAATACACTTTATTGTATTCAAATAGATTTCGGTGGCCTGTGGTTTTTCCACCCCAAGGAGGAGGAAGTTGTTGACCTTGAGTGGCACTACTGTTTCGAACCCTTGACCAGTAGGTCTGAAGAATACACTCCTACCAACCAGGTTGGAAAGTCATCTTATCTGCCTGGTTAAGTAAGGCGTTTTAACTTCTAACATTGTTGTAGAAGAGAGTCGCCGCATATTCCCAATCCAGTATCATCGTGATGATACGAAGAGTTACATTGAAATTCGTATCATCGTGATGATACGAAGAGTTACAAAAAATTGCTTTTTGACTTTTTTAGCCATTACTGCAATTGATATACATCCCCTCCCTGTTGAGTTGAGTTTTGCTTGGGACAGTTTCTATTTGAGTTATCGGTTGTCTCGTGTTGAGTGGCAGGTCTCGCCGACACGTGCGCCAGAGCCGGAATATAACTGGTCGTGTTTCTGAGTGCGTTTGTCTTAGACATACAGAGGCAAGTGTTTTTGTGTCGGGGGCATATGCAATCAGTAGGGATAGGCTGTGCTGCCATCTAGTGCTCAGGTCCTGAGTCATCACTTCGGCGCCCCGTGGTTTTCCGACGAGGGGGCGAGAGTTGATGACCTTGATGCGGCAGCGTTGTTTCAAACCCTGGACTAGTGGGTCCGAAGAATGTTCTCCTACCAACCAGGCTGAAAAGACATCTTTTCTGGCTTTTAAGGCATTTTAACTTCTAACATTGTTGTAGAAGAGAGTCGCAGAAAGATCAAATAGTAAAGATGTGAGAATTAAAGTCGAAATTCCATAGGATTAACTTTACGTCCATGAAATCAAAATGGCAAGTAGACGGGAGCCTTATTCTGCTATGGTGGTAGTGGAATTGCTATACGCTTTGAATCGCGTTCTTGAATTAATTGGAAATTGTTATGAGATAAGGATTCGTATTTGCTAAGCCTACATTTTTTTAAACACTCATTGAAAAGTTCTAATTTTATAATTTTTTTTTTTTACTTTCGATAAGCAAAAAAAAAAAAAAAAAAAAAAAAAAAAAATTCTCTTACGTTGTCCTTTTCTAGGATTTTACAATCTACGGCAGTGGATTTCATTACGACAATTCAACTACGCACCGATATTGTAAAAGAACTTGAAATGATTTTCATTCAATCAAAGACAGTTTTCAATTTTACTTTCCTAAAACCGAATTTGCTTTAAAGCAAACAATAGACGAGGACTACAGAATTGTTCTCTCATGACTATCGAAAAAAAAAATAAATAAATAAAAATAAATAAAATAAAAAAAAAATTATCATTCTAATATTCCAGCAGGATAACAATCTTATTTTAGGATAACAATTTTTAATCAAATTTTTGGATGCTGCAATTTTACATATTAAAAGAATGATTCACAAAATGCGTAGCAGTTATAAGTCCAATTTTAATCATAATGGAGTATGATCTTATATCTGCAGATGAAAATAAAGCAGAAATATTGAAAGAAACATATTCTTCATTTGTCAAATTGTAGTATTGGTATTTTTACTGCAGAGTATTAACTGTAGAAAAAGAAATTGCTGGCGTAACAAATAAGATTAACACTTCTATTGAAGCTTTATAAGAACGCAATGTAGATGTTTTCTCGAATATCCACAACTTTAAAATTTTTTTAGTTGACTTTGCCTGTTACAACATGTACTGTTGAAATATAGTTTGTAATTATGAAATATTTTTTTAAGAAATGCATTAAAAACAATACGTATGAAATACGTGTAATTGGACTCTGTTTGTTACTTGCATTCGTGTATAAAAATATATCTGTGAATGAAGAAGTCTTAAATACTTTGCAAAAACAAGAACGCGGAGAATAAATATAATTTTGTAAAAATAGATATGTATAGAATTTTTCATTTTATTCCACTCGCGCCTTTTTTTTTTTTTTTTTTTTTAACTATATATGAATCGTCTTTTGAACTATTAAATGGTTTTTATCAATTTTTAAATGATGTTGAATTCCATTGATTTTGATAAGTAGAAATTTTTGTTCTCATGGTATTTTTCTTAAGCGATCTTTATTTACGTAATTTTTATAACTTGGTAAAATTATATCAGTGCTTGAACAAGTTTAAATAGGACAAATAATATTGATATACTTTAGTATTTACCATGTGTAATTCTAATTTAAAGAAATTGCTTATTTCATGGCAATGACGATATGCACCCCCTAAAATTAATTTCTGTATATGTCACTGGTTAATAAGCATAAGTGAATGTGAGTTTTTCATAGCCATCTTTTCGAATTATATTTTAACTCGCAAAAATTAGGAAAGATAGTAAATGAATATTGATCAATTTTTAAAAAAGTAAAATGTTGAACAGATGTAGGAACTCTTTGTTTGCACTTAAATTTTCTAGTTTTTTTTTGTCTTGTCCTAGTTTGTTTATATTTCTGCTTCCTTCTCAAAGAGCGCAGTAAACAATTCCGGGGAGAAAGTAGAAATTCTAACAACTGCATATACGTATATGTATTCGATGTAAATCTATAATTGACATTTTTAGGTCAAGTTACATTCAATGTGCAACAACCCACGGTTACTGAACAGGAATAAACAAATTTGGATTCTACCAACGTCTTTGGTGAAATCAAGATATGAACCCATACCTTCCGGTCATCAGTCATGAATCTTGCTTCAAGATATTAGGGGCTTAATAAATTAAGAGAAGAAAACTTTTATTTTAGTGGAAAAGGAAACAAAAAAATATTGAGAACTGGAATAACTTCAAAAAGAAATTGCAATCAATTTCTTCGCTTAATAATAAAATTTTCTTTCATTAAATCGCTATCATCAAAAATAAACTATCATAAGCGAATGACTAAACTGTACTTTGGACAGACCGATTGCCAAAAAAATGTTCTTAGATGGTATTGCGAAGAAATGATTGGTATAGTAAGTATTAAGTATCGAAATTAAGTTTAAATTTTTTTATTTGCATTACATTTCCTGATTACTTTTTCTCCTGGCTTAATGTTATTTCTAACTTTTCAGTTCATTATTAGCTTATTCTTAATGCAGTGTAGAAAATGAATTTTATCACATGTGGTATGAATCATACTCGAATATATATTCCTTACTTCTCATATATATATATATATATATATATATATATATATATATATATATATACACACACAGAGAGAGAGAGAGAGAGAGAGAGATGTTAAAATTCGATCAGATCTGGGAGTTTCAAGTCGTAGTTTAACACGTAGGTATCACACATCCTTTTAAATTCCAATCCTATTTCATTTTCTTTTATGGCGATAGCCCATAAAAGAAATATCTCACTCGTTACATTGTAATCGAAACTCATAATAAAAAATGCTGGAATAGCAAGAATTGGAAATAATACGAAATCCAACCCCAAATTGATATAATCAGGCATCGGTTTACACTGCATGTTGACCTACGACTTTAAGCTCCCAGATCTGATCAGGAATGAATAAAGAATTTTAACATCTCTCTCTCTTATATATATATGATAAAGCAATGAATTTATCATTAAAAAACATGAAAGTAAGAGAACAATTAAAATCCAAAATCAACAACAACAACAAAAAACACATTTATAGAACTAAGTAAAAAAAGATGAATCAAATTTGAAGCTAAAAGATGAATAAAAATTGAATCAAATTTGAAATTAATTTGAACCAAAGAATAATTTGAATACCCAACAAAACAAAACATGCATATTCAGATTGGGGACTGAATTGTGGGGTTAAACTATTTCTGTGGTACCAACCCTCCCCCAATGCATCCTGTTGGGTAAAAATGGATTACTCCAAAATCGAAATTATAATTTAAAGAAAAGAAACAATAAACAAAGAAGAAAAATTGAATGGCGAGATATCTCATTTACTAATTATTTTCAAAAACATTTGTTTTAGACCATAGAAACAATAAAATTTTAAAAAAAGATTCAGTCAAATTTAAAATCAAGAAATAAAATTAAAACAAAATAATATAACAACAAATTCAGAAAACATGAATATATGTATATATATATATATATATATATATACACAGTGAAATCCCTCTATAACGATATTTTGAGGGTCAAAATAATATATCGTTCTAAACAGAATGATCGTTTATAAAGGGAATCAACACTGGAACGAAACAAATTTTGTTCTTCGTATCTAGTGGCGTCACCATGGCTGCTCTGCTTTCATTCAGCACCCTCTCCCCTTCGCACAAATAATAATATATATTAAATGGAGTGAGAACAATAAGTTTCCAGTGTTGAGTAATTTTTACAACTCCCTCCTCAAGTTTTAGTGAAATACCCTTACCCAGGATTCTGGCGACGCCATAGCCTATAAATGTTCATCGCATATTTAAATAATAAATTTTTAATGTATAAATAAATAAGATCCCAAAAAGTTTTCTGTAAAATGTATTAGATAGTATAAAAAAATGAAAAAAATACCTTTTAATAAATCCTTCTTTATTTGGAATTCTGCGGGGGAAAAAATTAGAAATTTTTGTTTTGTTTCTTGAATTATCCAGAGACAATCTCATGCAAAAAGAACAAAGCGCATCTAAAGAATTTAGATGCTTCTCTGGTACATCAGGTAAACTAGAAATAAAGTTATGAAGAGCATCAATTGAGTACTTTGCTTCCTCCGGAGATAAGTTTGGCTTTAGGTTAGTGGGATCATTCTTTTCATTTACATCATCATCTTCTGACTCTTCTACTTCAGCATTGTCACTTCTTATTTCAGAAAGAATGTCTTCATCTGTTAGTCCCGAAAATATCCCTACTTCATCGTCGACATTTAAATAATCATCAACATATATTTTAAACTTTTTTCCAGTTTTATCTTCGTAATCTGTGAAGAAATTTTGAGGACCTGAAATAGTATGTTCTTCCTCAGAATATCCGCAAGAAGTATCATTTTGACTCTCTTGGTCATTTTGAAAGAAGCCAGCTTTTTTTTCAACAATTATATTTGGACTTAAGCTTCTTTTCCCACCAAATCCCAACAACCCATTTACATGCATCTTTTACAGTAACAGACACTGTGTGCTTTTGATCAATATTAAAAATCCTTTTATCCACTCATCGTTTTCTATTACACACTTTGAAGCATTTTATAAAGCCCATATCGAAGGGCTGTAGAGCTGTAGTAGTGTTTGGTGGAAAGAAGTAAACTTCTATACTCAGCAATTTCGGAATGGGTTTATGTGCAGAGCTGTTGTCAATTAATAGAGCAATGTTTTTCTTCCTCGGTTCCATATCTTTATATAGTTTCAATAACCATTCATAAATATTTTTGAAGTCATCCAATCTCGCTTGTTTGCAGTGCAGTCTACTGGCACACTCTTAATGTTTTTAAAACACTTTGACTTAAAGGATATGCCAATTACAAAAGGTTTTAATTTATCATTTCCCGACATATTTATACACAGCAATACTGTTAATCTCTGTTTGGATTTCTTGTCCCCTTTACAGGTTTCTCCTTCGAAAGCTAATGGTCGTTCAGGAAACATCTGGAAAAACAACTCCGTCTCATTTTTTTTTCTTTATAGACATTATCAACGAAATATTTTTTAAAAATTTTACATATTTCTTTCTGACGCCATGTGTGTATTTCATCCAGCGGAATTGATTTTTCTTCAACATGTAAACCATTGACAGATATCCCATATCGGTCTGGAAACCTTGTTAGTCATCCATTGCTAGCTTTGAAATCTGGGTTCCACATCACATGCAAATTTCCTGGCTTGCTCGCAAATAATTGGTCCATTTATAGGTACATTCAAAGCCCGTTTTTCTCAACACCATTTCAGCGTGGCAGCATCTCTCGTCATTTAAAGCTGTCTTTATTATTCTTTTTCTATGTGGATCGATATAATTAGAGTTGAAAATTTGTTTTCAATTTCCTTCCCTTTTTTTAAAAATGTTGCAACAGTCCATTGTGAAAATCTGCATTTTTTGCAAACCTCTTGCTTCATACCTCTATCAATATCTTTTATAGCGTTGAATTTTACTTCGATAGATATTTGTTTTCTTGGAGCCATTTTTATCGATTTGCTCTAAAAACTTCAAAATAAACACAAAATTCATAAATAAATCAATGAAAATCTTCTAGCATACTACGAGAATAACTCCCGGTTTGAATAAGTAACTATAATTGACACAGTTTATCGGAGGTTAACATTGTTACAATACTCAAGTGTAGACAAAACAACGTATCACAAAGTTTACTCTCAGATGCTTCGAGGTTTTATTTATCACTTCCGGTGAAAGAAATCCTTCATCATTTTTCGAAGAGGAGGAATAGGAATAAGGTTTAACATTCTGTTTGCCAGGAAATGTCAACTCTATTTCCCCTTACAAGAAATGCACTTTCTCGTTGACACGCTGGCTCATGGCTGGCGGTTTTCATCAAGTCACTGGTTCGAGCCTTGATGCCACTAAAGACCCGCTGTGTAGCCGGGGCTGATGCACGTTAAATCTGTCGGGGCCCAAAGCCCTCTTGTTGGCGTGGTGTGGCAGTTAGGAGAAGGGTTTGCCGGCTCAGGTGTCGTCCTCGTCACTTGGCCGAGGTTCAAAATTACGAGGTCTGTCAGCAATAGTTTTCGTGTTGCTTCTAGTGCGATGTTAATAAAACAAAATTACTTTCTCGTACCATAGTTACATCAGCAAGAGCACTGCAAAACTTCGATGAAGTTTTTCGATAAAGAATGCCCCAACATGAGAGCCTCGTCCAACAGTCCAATCACATTTTATCTAGAATTTCTATGTGTAGCGTTTAATTCGTAAACATCTGATTGGACAGTAGGCAGGCGTGAGTGGCAGGAGGCGTAGCGGAAGGTAGGATTTCACTCTATCAGCCGTCTGTCGAAATGGAATCGAATGTCGAATGTCAGCCGTCTTTCGAACCATGGAATCGAAATTTAATTTGTTAGTCAAACGGTTCAGTAATTATATTTACATGCTATACACATTTCCACAGCTATAGTATTTCAATAACATTTAGTAACTTTCAATTAAAATTTCTTGACATAGACTCATTTAACTAATCCATAAAATAAAACGTTCAAAACCAATATGCGACATTCGTAAAAACATACAGGATATGAGGATCGTTCAACATGTTCTTAGCAAATTCAAGAGATGGTGCACGTAGCATCGAAAATTGTTTGTTTTTAGGAAGCATCATGACTCACTTGACTAAGTCTAAGTTACTCGTATTCGTGATTATGAAGCCTTTTGCACCGTAAAAATTCTTCGTCATAACTTTTCCGATGAATGAGACCATCTTTGCCTATTTCGGAAAAGTTCACTAGAAGCACCCCAACGTTTTGATTTTTGGTGCGTAGTAATGAATTGGGGTCTCACCGATGGTGACAACTCGACGAGGCAGTAATCGGATTTTGATTTGCAGCTAATGACTACCAAGTCATAACTAACTAATGAATCAATGACAAATTTGTTTCAGCTCCATTTAATAAATGGCAGCACCTAATGGTAATAACAATTTATCTTAATGATGCCATCTGTTTTCAAATACAAATACTTTTTGAACCACCCTCGTATTTTATTAACTAGAAATAATAACATATTGTAATACTTACTAAATATTAACTATACTTAGAAAATAAAAATAAAAATGAATATCTAATTCTGAAACACCCGTGTGGTGACCGGGAATGACAGAATAGTCCCACTGTAGCTCATACATGTCGCAAGAGGCGACTAAAAGGGGTATCCAGCGTCTGGGGGTATAGCCGGGCACACTGCCTCTGGGGATTGTATCAGGGGAATTCAGGAGCTTGCCTTCTTTAAGTAGGTACGGGTATCATGACCCCGAAGCACCTAGTGATCTTTTACTTTCACTTGGGGTTTACTATCTTTGATAAACAAGGGTGACGCTTCCCCCCCGGTTATCCTAGTTATCTTCCTCTATTTTCGACCCTCCGTCTAGTCAACCAAATTTTCTTTTTTCATTTTTTTCACGTCTTTATCATATATTTACACTTTACTAGCTTTACATTCACTTTCCTTGTTTGACGCATGGTCACATTTGGCTTTTGCTCCATTAAAAGTACCATTACTTACTCATTGAAACATCTACATCACAGTTACACCTTGTTTAGCGCAGCATGGCCGCATCTGGCTCTTGCGCCATTAAACTCCACCATCACCTAACTTACCCTAATTCAGAAAGCAATTAAATTCCAGTCCATTTCACTATAAATATAATAATTTACTTCATGAAAATAACTCAAGATGAAGTACCAGAAGTTTATGACCGTGTACAAATGTTAAAATTTTTAAGAATTTCTCAGACAGGAGATACTGTTATGAAAATAAAAGGAAATCTTATTTAAGGATAAAGTAGCGGACGAAAAGAAATTGCTTCATGGCAGGGGGGGGGGGGGTCGTTAGCGGGTTTGGGTTTTACTGATTGGTTGGGGCGTGCTGGTTTCGCCGACTTTTTGGGCTTAGGAGCAGAGACCTTTGACTTAGCGGGTTTTTTTTTCTCTGGTTGTTGTGCTCATTTGGAAGGATTCAGAGGCTCCCTTTTCTTTGGTCTGCACTGAGGTTCCAGATGCAACGCATGTTTCGGGTACTTTTGGATGACAAGAGACAACTGTCAACTTCAGATATTTTGAGTTCCTTCCAATACTATATTATCAAATTATAAATAAATAAAAGCTTAAAAAATTCGTAAAACAGTACGGAAAATTAAATAGAAAACATTTTTGAATTTTTTTAGGGTTTTTCATCCTCACCATAGTGTTCTCTTTGTAATACACTGGTGTTCAAAATTAAGACAATTTTCCGATTAGAACTACAGGACAGATTTTAAAGAAATTTTGTTTGTACATAGGGTTGATAAAATACAAGAAAATAACCATTCAACAGTTATAATACACATGCATGGTCGGGTGTAACAATAATCGGACTCGCAAGGTATGAAACAGCAGTTGCAGAATAGAACAAAAAAATAGGTTAATACGGGGTATGGTCCCCTCTTGCAGATATACTGAACTCGCACCGTGCTGGAAATAAGAGAGTTTATGAGTTCCTGTGACGATCCCCCTCGTTCATCAACGCTGCTTTCTGGTATTGGATGATTCTCGGAAGGGGGGTTGCGAATTGTATTTCCCTCCCCAGAGCGTTCCAGGCATGCTCTATAGGATTGAAGTCAGGAGATCTGGCCGGCCAATCCATCCGGCGGATATCCTCACTTTCCAGAAATTCGTCGACCAAATGAGCTCTATGTGGCCTTGCATTAAAAAGGAAATGAGGAGCAACTGAACCCCTGAAAAGGCAAACATAGGGCTCCAAGTACTCATCCTTACACCTCTAAGCAGTCACAGGTTTTACTGTTCGAATTTTAATTTGAGCGATTGCTGGGAAAAAAAAACACCAAGAAAATCGGCGAAATGTGCTAGCGAACGAAATGTGGCACGCGCACTCGTAAAACATGTTTTTCGACTAGATCTCCCCACATACACGTATACGCTTGCGTATTCGACGTACAAATTTGCATCTTTGTTTCGAAGCAGCATTTTTACATTTCGTTCAATTCTTTTAATGAAATTCGACACAATATGCAAATTCTCTTAATTCTGAACACCAGTGCACGATTCCTACTCTTTATCATACTTCGAAATAAAAGAAATATTTTTAAGACATTAGATGATTTTTATGAATATATACAAGTGTGTGTGTTAATCTTCGGAGTCAGCGAAGCGCCCTTTATTTGTAACAGCAAAATTTTTAAGAAATGCATTTGAAACACATTTTAATGTTTCGATTACTTCATATAGTCGTCATTTATATAAACGGTCATATAAATGACAGTTTTCCTTAACCAGGAAGCCATAATAATAGTCTATTTGAAAAGTCACACAATATCTGAGATGTTCAATTAAAAGTTGGTATATTATCGAAATCCAGATCCTGACAATGTATCACATTTTTTCGCGATTATATATTCAATAGTACCTGCCATTCAGGAACATCCACAGGATAGAGGTTTCCCTTAATGAGAGATGAATATTCAAAGGGACCGAGACCAACAGAATTCTTCCTTAAATAGAGGTGTCCCTTGTGAGAGGTATTACTGTATTCTTAAATATGCAAGTATAAATAGTAAAAAAGGAAGTCTACACATTCCCACGCTTATTGAATCATTCCAACAATGTTAGTTGCTCGTGTAATATTTACCTGACGTCAAAATACATCTCGGTGATGGACAAGCCGCTTGAACTCCTTCGACACTGATCTGAGCTGGAGAGAGAGAGAAAGAAAAAAAAAAAGCAGACAATCATATTTTAATGCCCTCATTATATGCAAGTGACAGGGTTCTCTCGTCGTCACTTGAAGTTTGAGTGAGTGATTGGTTTCGTGAAGGCGATGTAAATTGCCTCACGGCATCTACCATTTGGCCTTGTTGCCTTCCATCTTTAAGCTTACACTTCGTTTTCTTTTGAAAATGTTTTGATTCATTGATAAATAATAACTCGGTTTAGCTATCGAGACGCAGATTTGAAAATTTCTTTTTCTCCATTGTAAAATATTGTTTCATGAGGTTGTAGAATTTGATTATTTAATATTAAATTCCTACTATTAGCTCACACTCTCTCTATATATATCTTGTTCAAATTTTCAATCGTTAATAAAATACTTTTTATTCATCCACTCAAGTTCAAATATATTTTTTAAAAACTTGTAGTGTATGACACTTGATGTTAATGCAGTTTTTTTAAACATTAATTAAATTTATATGGTGAAAATGCAGTTTGGCCCAACCACTTGGCGCAATTTTAAAAATTGCCAAACTTGGTGATTATTATTATTATTTTTTTTTTTGGCTGAACGTTAAATTCACGAAGCTACCAGGGTAGCTACATTTGGCAAAATATCGTCAAATAATTTAATAAAAAGTAACTAAAACAAATTTTTTCTTTGTTGACCTAAGTAGGAATTGACATTAATTTTTTTTTTTACATTACTTGTTTTTAATCGTTTTGATTAAAATGTATTGATTCGAAAAATCAAAACTTCGATTGTCAGAATTCGAATCAGATCTTCGATTGTTTTATAATACAATCGAAACAATAATACACCAGAACATTTAATTAAAGCTCCTTCTGTATTAAAATGTCCCTCAACCGTTATTATCTGGGTCTGGTTGTGGTCATAAATTAACTGTTATGCACAAACAACACTTTTCAATGTATGCATTACATGATAAAAAGGTAGTGATTACATACACATTTATTATTTATTGCACATATGCAGTCATTAGTCATTGATTAATGCATTAAAAATAAAGCATTTAACGTTCAACATATTTAAACAAGAAATCATTTCGTCATTGATAGTCTGTTCTTTCGAAGATAAGTTATGAATTCACCTGAATATTCTTTTCCTTCTGATTTTAAAAAATAGGTGAAATTCACGAAATTTCTTCAAAAATAATTGTCTATAAAAATGATGTAACTAACATGGGATTTGGTAAAAATTTATTCGATGACATCTCATACATGATGTATAAATGTTTGGAATTTTAAACAAAATAATTTTTCCAAAGCCCTTTATTAAAAACTTTTGAAGCACCCTTTTAAAAGATTTCTCATAAATATTTAACCATTTCGAATTATTGCAGTCAACAAGACTTACGTAAACAGAATATTTTACACAATTAAAAAATACATAAAGAATGGGAAAAGCGGTGTTTTCTTCAGAGGATCGTATTTCTTAAATTGAGGGTGTGTGCTGAATAATTTAAGCATTACGAAACAACTGGAAACAATGAGTTTGTCACTTAAAAATGTGAAAAAGAATAAAAAGTGTATAAATTTTCCTTATGGATTCCAGTTTTGACAAATTAAATTCAAGGTTTCTGTTGACATATTCAGTTGACATACATTCGTCACCTAAACGTAAAAATTTGAAGTGAATAAAATATAATAAACAATTCCACACGAGTTCAGTTGAATAATAAAACAGAAAATGGAAGGATGCCAAATTTATCAACATTATACTTCTATATCAGGGGCCACATTTCAGAAAGGAATTTATCCAGTGTTGCCAGATAGATATTGTAAAACTTCTCTACATTAAAATACATTTTTCGCCAAAATGACACTATTTTGTGAATTTTCTCACAAAATAGTGTCAAAACGTGGTTCAACTATTAATTCTTGGAAACAAGTTAAGGAACAAAAATTTCTTGAGACAATTCTCAATTTTCGGTATTTCATATTGTTGTGTTCTTATTCAACATTAAAATTTATTATAAGTTTCTGTTTCTATTGGTTTGCATTTTACTGAGCTTGTTCGAACTACCCTAACAAGTAATCAAACTTTCGACTGCTAACAGCTGAGTTGAACGATATTCGTAAGGCATCCACAAGTAAATTTAACTTTTCTAAATTTTGTTTCATAAAAAAATCAATCAGATTCATATGTAATTAGTTTCTGAATAACATTATTGTGTTTCTTAACAAAAAATATCTGAAATAAAATTGCGGGTGGGGTAGCCTAGTGGTCATCGTCGAGGAAACGCGGCAAGCGTTGTTTTAGTTGAGTCGTGCGTTCGAGCATAATATGCCATAATGACTTGTCATAAAGATGTCATAAAGACTTGCCGAGGTCTGATGTACACTAAATCAAGCCGGGGTCCCAAGTCCTTTCGTTGGTGTGGGGTAAAAGTTGGAGAGGAAAGTGTCAGTTCAGATGTCCTCCTTATCACTTGACCGAGGTTCAAATTTTCGAGGTCTGTCGCCAATAGACCTCATGTTGCTTCTCAGTGCGAGGTTAATAAACAATCATACTTAAGCAAAATAATTAGTTTTGGACATTGATAAATTTACTAATAACTTAGTGAGAAAAACAATAAGTAAATTAACCCCTTTTAAACTTGAGTAATTATAGTTTATACGATATTTCATGTATATTTCTTATTTGCTTAAGAGTTGCACCACCCCTTACGAGACATGCACGCGGTTCGCCAGCCATGCTATGGCTACCCCTAGTGTATATTTAAGTTGAAAACACACAAAATAATTACATGATGTTCATTTTATTATTCTGAATATATATTTTGCAATTTTCCCGTTAAAGAACAATTTATTCTTACCTTTAACGTAAAATACTGTTACTTTTAAAATTTAATTATTATATATTATATGTATCAATTATTATTTAAAAACCTTTAATAAATAAATTGCAAAGTTTGGGAAATCAGTAGCTTATTTGACTGTAGAATAGTTTTTGAATTAGATTTGGAGACATATAGATACTGTAAGATAGATTTTTTATTCTCAAGTCGGAGTTAAGTTTAATTATTAAGACACATGTTTTAATTTTTTTACAAAATTTAATCAGAACACATGATAAAATTTTTTTCAAAAAAATTGTTTTTATTCTTACTCTTATCAATTACAATAATAACGTATTATAAAAAGGAAAATGCTTGCTTTGAAATAGAACAACTTTTCTTTCAGAAATTTAATATGATAATTTAAAATATTTTAAATGATTTTGTAAAGTATCATGAATTAAAAAATTTTATTCGCCGACAAATAAAAATAGCAATAAATAAAATACTTACAATTGGAAACTATACACAAATTTATAAAAACATGGAAATTTTTTCCTGTGAATATATATATATATATA
>BMAW01057275.1:106377-125732 GCA_019974015.1 Nephila pilipes | reverse complement strand
TATTCAAGGTAGCAGGGTATAGATAATATCTAAAAGACCACGTGTATTTACAAATGAAAATCATACAAGTTCTAAAATTCTCTGTTCATTTCAAAGTAAAAGAAAATGGTTACTTTGAAATACAACCAGAGAGCACAAGTCGACATGATCTCTTTCATGCGAGAGATACAACATATCTCCCGAACAACACCATCAAGAATTAATCACGTGCTTAAGAATGGAATATTTGAGGCACAAAAATTCTACATACATTAAACAATAAGCAAAATGGCTCATATATGTACATTTGAAATATACGTTCTGGAACCTCCCTGACTTGTCTAGGGGCATCTAGTTTTGTTGCCAGATGTGGCCACTTGGAGACATTTTGTGACAAGTTTTGCCGCAATCTGTCGCCAAGATCACCGCCACATATCCAGCATTATTGCCTAGCTTATTATGTCCTTGACTGAGTAAATCATCTTTCCGACCACAATATCCATTCTGCAGGGACGACAACGAAGTCCAAAAGTTTCGTAGCAGTTTGAAATATGGAAAAATAATGATGATGCGAAAGTCAAAGGCTGCCAATATTGTGAGTTTATAAGACAAATTACACAGAATACCCTTTGTGAGCTACTCGGGTACAAAATTCAACAAATAACGGACTATTTTTGTAATGTTGGAAATAATTAAGTCTTCTCAATTTAATGAAGTGTGATTATTAATTTGAAAATATGCTTATTTTTCCTTTATATTCTTCAGAATCTGGCAGAATTCTATAAACTGGAGTTGTAAATTGTTCTGCGGCATCTGTATTTTAAAAAAGATATTTAAGCCCATCGAATTTTTGTGCTCTGAAAATCAATTTAAAAAATTGTCAGAAGATAGTTGCATTTAAAATTTATTTCAATTCTATCAATCTAAAGATTCACGATCATACTACGTTACATATTCATTTGTGGTTATTTATAACTGAACGAATGAACTAAATTGAAACAAGAAGTGCTGATATGCAGTTACAAGTGTCAAGAAAATTTAGAGCAATATGACCTAGATATATATCATTATTTAAAAATTTAACAAGAAACAATGTTTCAGATTGAAGAATAGAAGACAATAAATTATAAGTATGCTTAAAAATTCACTGAATTCGTGAAAAAAAAAAAAAAAAGAGTTAGATTATTATCATAACAGAATTTATCTGAAATTACTTTGGAGCTAGTTTTATCCTTAAAATCTATGTTGCACTGCGTGTAAATTCAAGACGCGTTTTCTAGAACTTTTCAAGGAAAATGATTGAAAAATGCCTCATGAAAATTAACAAAAATGCTTCGGAAAAATATGTGAGTTTTCTGAAATTCTCTCGTCAAGCAAGAGTGTTGTTTGGGTTCACAAGGTCGATTTTCAAACGTCACAAGTAGTTTCAAAAGCAGTATGAAGGAGAGAATATACGCATTAAATAGTTTACACAAGATCGCTTCAGTACTTCAGCTTTCACCCAGATGAAAATGGCATCTCAAAGAACGATTAATTAAATTAGTCACAATCTCATGATTGACATTATGACTTATATTGTGCTTCATTATCTTTTCATAATTAAGGCAAATATGTGAAGAATAGGCTAAGCACTTTCGAATTTCTTTTTAATCGAAAGTGGAGTTGAAACTTTTTTTTCATACATCTGGGAACGCTTTTTTACCAAGTACACGTGACAGTGAGAAGTTTTTAAGTGTGAAAGATGTTTTAGGTAACGTTACATTGTAATGATTTACATATTTTAATCGCGATAAAAAATACAGTGATTTAAAATGATGTGCAAAATGCAAATAAGAAAACAAATGAATGCAATTCTTTTACAATGATTTAATAAAGTTATATTGCATTATTTTACAAAATGAGGAATTAAATATTGAAAATAATATTACATTGCAATGAATTATTAATTCTAATCATGATAAGATTGATAAAAAAAATTTAAAAATATAATTATTTAAAACGATTTATAAAACACAAATGAGAAAAAAAATTAACTCAATTATTTTGCAACGATTTAATAATGTTATATTGCAATAACTTAAAAAATAAAAAATTAATCAATTAAATTACATTGCAATTATTTACAAATTTTAATTGTAATTGCAATGATTAAAAATTTAAAAAACACAATGATTTAAAATGATTTAAAAAGTGAATTATTTTGCAATGATTTGCAATAATGTTATATTGCAATAGTTTACATAATAAAAAAATTAAATAATGTTATATTACAATAGTTCACAAAATAAAAAAAAATTAAATATTAATAATATTATATTGCAACGATTTACAAATTTTAATATTGATTACAAGGCTTAAAATTTTTTAAAAAAGCAATGACTTTAAATGATTTTCAAAAAGCAAATGAAGAAAAAAAAATGACTGTAATTGTTTGGAAATGATTCAATAATATTATATTGCAATAATTTACAAAATAAAAAAATTAAATAATAATGCCATTTAACATTGACTTACAAATTTTAATTGCAATGTTTAAAAATTTAAAAAAATATAATGATTTAAGGTGATTTACAAAGTACATTGTTTTGCAATAATTTAAAATAGTATTATATTGCAAAGATTTACAAAATAAATTTTTTTAAAATTAAAAATAAAAGCTATGTTATATTCTAATGTGTTTATAAAATAAAAATTTAAAACAATTACACTTGGGGCACTCGATTGAATTATACAGAGTGATCAAATGAATAGTTTGAAAACGATATTTGTTCTATAAAAGCATTACTACGAATCAATATTCAGAACACTTCATAAAAATTCTGCAAGTAACTGAGGTAGATCAAAGGATATTTAATTATACAGAAATCGAGTAACTAAATTAGCATCTAATTTGCTTATTAAAAATACGAGACTGACTATCATACTACATCTAATTCTGTGACACAAAAAATATTGGAAAGATTAGCGTTAGATTTGCTGCTGTTTTGTTACTTACACAATGTATTTATTTTTCCTTCCTGTGAAAATGATTTTTAGCTAGTCAAAGGAAATCCCAATAACGAAAGCAGATTTTAGATTTTTTTTTTCAAACTAAAAGAATGGAAAATTTATGTGTTGCCAGTAACACTCTTAAAAAAGGAAAGCTTTGTTAAAATGATCTGGGATTTCATTCAAGGAGCTTCAAGTTGTTAAAGATAAATCGTCAGTTGTCTTGAAGAGCTAAAAATAAAAATAATGTAAGCTTTCAACACAGAACAACCACAAGAAGGAAATAATCAATTTAGTGGAGTTGTATTTTGGCTATATAAAAGAACTCTTAACTCATGATTTGGGAGTATGTCTGAACAAAAAAAGATTAAGAGCAAGCGGTATTTAAAGATGAGAAAAGTTTCAGAAGTATTGTAATATTGCACTGCAAGTGCTTACTTACTTTTAATAATAAGTTAGTTTAATAGGCAGTTTTCGTGTGCTGTATATCATTTATACTTGCTTATCATGTTATATTAAAAATTAGTGAACTTAAACTAAATAATTTTAAGTTAAAAATAAGGAAATGTATTGGACTGAGGTTAATTTTAAAGAACTATTCGATTTATGAAGCATTTAACACTAAACATACCAACATTTAATACATACCTATTTCTACCATAGCCGGTCAAATGACCGGACTTTGGGTTTCCTCATTGAATGTATGAAATATGGATGTAAGGAAAGAAATAAAAAAATTAACTTTATTATAACTAAGCAAAATTATATATTGTCAATTTCTATTACAAACACAAAGAATAAGAATTTTTAATTCATTGCTTATCGCATTTTTTACATATGCAGACTGTCTCCTCTGTACATTTTCCGCAAACATATTTTTCACATTTAGAACAAATTTTGTTGGTTTTATTTTTGTTGTAATATCCATTTGACACGTCTTACGTTGATAAGAAGCTGTAGTAGATTTAGGCAACGATCGTTTTGTATTTGTTCTTTCTTTTGGTTGTTCAGGGATTTCTCGAAAACCGGCGGCAAGTTCTACTGCTAACTGGAGTAAAAAAAAATTTGTCTCGAAATATTTTCTCCTGTCGTTTGCTTGTACAAAATCCAGGCATTTATGCCAGCTAAATCAAGGATATTGAAAAATACTTGGAGTGGCCATCTGCAAGACTTAGATTTTGTGGTATATTTCTTCGCTATTTGATCGCTCATGTCTACACCAAATTTAGTTTTATTGTAATGAACTGTATACAATACGTTGAATACGCATGTACATCATAATTTCTGATGCAATAACCTTATAAAGCAATAAATTGTTCTCTCAGTCAAATGACCGGTTGAGGTAGATAACGGTATACGACAAGTATTACTCAAAATAAACAAAATGCTAATAAAAAAATTATACATTACTAAATGTATATAATTAATAGAAAAGTCATGAAGTCAAATGGGCAAAAGCTATAAGATGATATGCGCATTTTCAATGCATAAGTTCATAACCGATCAAAAGACTGGTTATGGTACGTTTAGTGTTAAAATCTTTCAAACGTATTCTCACAACTGAAATTATGAATCAAGACACGCTTTAAATTGAATTTAATCATGTCTAAGTGAAGGATCTGAACTTGCTGATACACTTGTTAATCGCATCTCTATTGTTGAAGCGTGAAATGAACAATGGAAATGGAAGAATTTCTAATGCAGTCTTGTCCTACAGACTAAAATAATGTTTTTTAGCCGTGTGACGGGTTCAACTCGAAATAAAAATTCTTCATTCTTTAAAATTTAATTTATTACTACACGACGTCACAGAATAGTACAAGAAGACGGATATTGCAGAACACATAAAACATTTCGAACAGTTAAGGTAAACATATCACACACGCTCAACACAAGAGCTTCGAAGAAAAAAACATCACAGTTCTACTACTATCCACCACACTCAACGTTCCTCTCTGGTCCCAACGGATAGGATTCCAGCCAAAACCGGTTACGACCGTATCACAGCAGCATCGAGAGGCGACTTTGTGCTGCCATCTATATTAGGAATGGTTAATTACGTGATTGAAGACATTACAGGCCGCCATGCCACAACCTGGCGGCTGAAAAACACTGTACGGGTTCTAGTGTCAATAATATTGTCGGAACGCAACAGATTGGTAGAATTTAGTCTTCTTATAAATTTTAAGAATAAATTGCGAGTTCTTTATTAAAAAAAAAACATTATTACACAATCATAGTTTTACAAATACAGTAATCCCTTTATAATCCGGAACTCTCCTAATCCGGTTTGTCAGTAATCCAGCGTTTTTACACCGGCTGACAAGTCATAGAAATTATTTTATGCCTTCGACTTCAAAGGAATAAGGAGGACATCGATACAAAACAATAAATATTTTTGTAGTTTTAGTCATTTCGTATGTTTGACACTTTATTTGTGCGTATCATATTAAATTTTATACAATAACACGTAATTTTTGTTACTCCAATGCATTATTACTAGTGATTTTCCTGTAATGCGATGTTTTAGGTAATCCGACGGAGCTATGGTCGGATACCTACCGGATTACCGAAAGAGTACTGTATATTAATTACTGTGTAACACATCGCCATTACTTTCTGCTCCATCCATTATTATTTACAAACAAAAGAGTCACTAATCCGCAGTCGAAAGAATAGAAATTCATACAGTAATGATAACCAAATTATTTTATTCAAATCGATGATATTTTCTAGCCTACTAAATCTGTGAATATACCATGTGTGCATTAGAATCTAACGTTTGGTACTATGACTAGTCCTTATTTTACCGAACCAATCGGTTTAGAGTCCCTAGTAGATTTAAAGATGAGGGTCCGTTTCACTGACCCATGTTGATCTTTCCTCATTGTGATCTAATCACTCCTTTCACTTTTCAACACAGACACTATTTCTTCATTTGTAGTTTCCACTTCTTCTACCATTAACTGACTTCAGTATTAAATTTCTTGCTGCTAATATATGATATTTTCATCAAACCTATTCACTACATTTCATTAACTCTAATCTAATCTATGTAAGTCACGTTTCCTCTATTAGGAGAGTCTCTTAATTCAAATAACATTGCATTAAAATCTCTCACTGTTAATTGAAGGGGGAAACACGATGAAGCCCTCGTTGAACAAAAGATTTTCAATTATGGGAGCTATTTAGGAACTTATAGATTTTATTCTTTTAAACATTTCGTCTTTTTGTTAAAACATAACTCTTCCCTTGGTGTTGCAATTTTTCCATATTAGTTGATAAAAGAAATATCTAATGATTATAGTTGCCTGTAATAGAATGTTAATATTATTGCTTGTATGAAGTTGTAAAATATTCTACACACACACACACACACGTGTGTGTGTGTACGTACATGCGTGTGTATGTGTGCGAAGAATTCGGTTCGTTACCTTTCTTTTAATTTCGCTTCAACGCCAATCTACTTTCCCCTTTCAAGTCGCGCAAAGCGACTAATACTCCCCTACTCCTTAAGAGAAGTCAAGAACATTCTGCAGTAAATCAAGGGAAATTATAGATAATTGAGTTAAATATATTTGTACGAAACATAATTTAAAAACTATTCTGCAGTTACATCACGATGCTGGTGCTGAATTACTAGCGATCAAAAGACACTGAAAAGTCAGTCTGTCTGGAACTATACACTTCTGGACATAATATATGAGCATATAAGGCTTGCTGCAGACAGACTGGCTGCTTCCAAGTCGCATGATCTGCTCGTCATATTTCCCTCTCGGCATTTAGAAATGCACACCCACGCTCTTCAGTAAGTTTGCTTGTTAGGTATGCATTGTGTATCGCCCACTTATGCTAGGCGCTTTATAAAATCAATTTAAATTCATTTAATTTATTTGTAATAGATTCTGAACCAGAATATAGAAGAAACAATGTAAAGATAGTTGAGTCAAGATACTGAGATATTCCAAATGTAATGGTGTATGATTCGAATGAGTCATGTTGGAATGTTTTTGAGTATTCATACGTTCAATAAAGTTTTTAATTTTTGTTCAAATTTCCCTGCTCCGCGGGCCACAAGTTGACACTAGGCGGGGGCGGGGCATACTTCAGTGGCCGATGGTAATCCAGTTTGCATTAGAGCATACTTCACAAAAATATTTGTCATTTTACATGTACTACTCTTTTTCTTTGAGCATTTTACGAAAAAAATAACATATATTTATTATATACATAGGTAAATTCAATATGGAAGTCTACTATAGATTGATATTTCATCCTTACCTCCATGAATATAAGTTATACACAATTTAATATGGCAGATAAATATGCGCCATTTTTGTTTTTTCTTCCTGCATTTTCAAGTAATACACAAATCAACGGAATGTATTAACGTCCTTCGGTGAAAAAAATATCTCAATAATCAATAGGAAAAAAATTAATGAATAATTACGCAAGATGAAACCATAAACACCCAAGACTACTTCTCTGGATTTTGTACTAAATGTTGACGGGGATGCTAATGATACATGAAGTTTTCTGGCTTTCTAAAAATTATTTTAAAAAAGCAAACTAGGTCATGGAGAAATGATACCTTTGACCTAAGCGTTTTTCTGAGAACGCGTGTCAGGACTAATTATCACATTCAATGATGATACGTTTCTCAAGAAATATCGCTATCAGGAGAATTCTGAAGGGATACTTTCATTTTTTTCTGTTTTGCATTTTAATCAGACTGAAATCAGATTGTAGGTTTACTAAAAATAGAAGTGGTTAGAAATGTTCTCTTTTTATAAAAAAAAAAAACATGTCTTATATATTTATCATTTGTTTTCGTTGCTTTTCATGCCTGGTTTGCACTTTTTCATATTTTGAAGTTAATCTTCTTGCGATTTTTGTCATGTATTCTTTAATGTATTTCCCCCTTTTTTTAATTGTTCAGAGGGGTAAGTTTTTTCTAAATTTTTGCAATTAAAAAAATGTTAATTTTTCTTTAATCTAAAAATTTTGCATGTAAGTTTTTATAGTAATTCTTTAAGGAATTTTATTTCTATTTAGTTTTATCCTATGTTTCTATAACATATAAAATTTACTTTAATACTTTAGCAACTTTAATGATATGTATATTTCAAAACGTTGGCTATATATAATGTTTTTTCCTTTCAATTAACACTTTCGGATTTTACATGATTTTTAAATTGAAAATCTCTCCTAATGGATGAAACGTGATTTACGAGTACGTATATTGGATTAAAATAATTGAAGATTCGTGAATAGGATTCAGATTTGAATTTTTAAACTGCGAAGAATTTAATTTTGAAGTCAGTTGCTTAATGGTAGAGATAGTGAGCTGAAGTTATCAATGCTAAACTTCTGCATCATTTTTGTTCTGCGTAAGGAGCTTAAGGAGTGAATATAGATGTAATCTGCCAAGGGTCAAGGATTCAAACCTTCATGTAAAGGACGATACCCTATTGGCTCATATCAGATAAATAATTAGTTATCATATTAAATATTACCTTACGATGCGCGTAGGATAAAAACAGTTGCATAGTAGACTAGGGATTAATTTTTTAATATTCACACATGTGAATAAAACAATTACGTTATCATCACTGTACGACTTTCTATTCCTATGACAATCGATTCGTGTCTCCTATAAAATGGATTTATAATGATACAATCAAGTTAAGAAATTAACGATGGGATGTTACAATTTTAAGACAATTACTTGATTAATTGCAATTTAAGTGCGCAGTAGAATTTTTATGAAGTAGAAAGGGGTTCTGGAATAGAATTGTATTAAAGAAATTGATATTTATTTGGATAATAATTTATTTATTACGATTTATTATAGGAATTATGCTTCCCATCATCATTATCATTTTCAGACTTAATCAGGTTTTTTTTTACATAGATATTAAATATCAAAAGATGAAAACACTCCTTTTGAACTTGAAATGTTGATACAGTAGCGTATAATATTCATATTTTTATGTATACTTTAATAAATAAGTGATAAAAATTGTTTGAGTAAAAATGATTAATATTATGTAATATTTAAAAATATATGAAAGTATTCTGAAATACCAAAAAGGAAGCCTAATTATCAGATATTTTAAAACGTTTTTGCATATTTCACTTGTGTGTGTGTGCGACATCAAATTTTCGATCGTTAATTTAACCAACTTCCCATCAAGTTAGAGCTCTGAAACTTTGGGAATCGTTCTTACTCACCTAACATTGCAATATTTAGACATTTGCTACAAGTTTTAACTAATATTTTATTTAATAATGCAGTTTAGCCCAATCACTTGCCCAATCATGATTTCAAAAATTAGCACCAAACATGACGGGTTTTTTTTGGCTGAACGTTAAGTCCGTAAAATGACCAGGGTAGCCACATTTGGCAAAATACCACCAAATAATTCCTGTCGCCAAGGGTGGTTGGATTAAACTGCATTCTAACCATTTAATTTACCGGATAAATTAATTAATTTTAGTTAATTTTAACGTTTTTATGTATTTCACTTGGTGTCTGTCTGTCTGTGTGTGTATCAGTAAGTCATCAAATTTTTTATTGTTAATTTAACCAACTTCCCATCAAGCTAGAGCTCTGAAATTTTGGGAACCGTTCTTACTTGCCTAACAATGCAATATTTAGATATTTGCGACCAGTTTTAACTAATATTTCAATAATTCTTTTAATAAATTTTGCCACCATAAAAAAACGTTGGTTTTTATCTCGAATTATTTACATCTATGTTTATTATTACACTTGTAGAAAATTTCCGTTTATTGAATTTATTAATCATGATAAGAAATTTAGAGAATTAAAATTACTCTGGATCAGGTATACAAATACAGCATTTCTATTTCATTATTTAACTAGAATAAAATGAGAAAAAATAAAATTCTATCACAGGATTTTTTAAAGCTGATTTAATAATTTATTTCACAGCTACTAAATGTGTAACTGGGAATTAAATTGAAGTAAGAATTGAAATAAGTTAAAACGAATAAAAAGGATAAATTAAATATCTTTTGACATAAACCAAACAATGCCATAAATTTCATTTTATCGAGCTGCTGTAAAATATCAACTACTTGTTATTTTGGCTCTTAGTTCGGGTCAAAAGTTCGATGAGTATAAATGTTGGTTTAGAATAATACAGAATTTTTTTTTTTTTTGTTCACAGGATATAATGAATCAAGAGCATTGTACTTTTAATAAAGTCTGAAGATAACTTAAATGTAATTTTTGTGCTACAATTATCAATTACATACCTGTTTAGCTTTCTGGATTCACCCAAGGTAATTAATCACGATAGATTTAAGGGCATATACCTTGAAAAACCAGTTTGAGATTATATTCTGTAAACTGGCAGCAAGTGAAAAAGCAAATGCTTCTCTTTGAAGTTTTATTAATATTCTAGAATTTTTCATATTAGTAAACATTTTTTTCTAATGTTCAATATTAACCAAGGATATTCTGTGAAAAGATTGATTTGAAACATTTAAGCCCAATCAGAGTAATGACAATGGTTGTGATATAAGAACAGAATGCTTAAAGTTATCTCACTGATCATATACACATAGAATCTTTAAAAAGATGAAAAGAAAAACTATATATATTGTTTATCTTATAATGAAGTAGAAGAAATATGGAATCAAAACACGTTGCTTCGCCATAATACGCCATGAATATGCCATAAATGTTTGAGTAAAATCACTTTTATTTCGGATGTTCTAAAAGTGATTAACAAAACGATTAAATTTATCATAAAGAAGAAAATAAGTCTTGAAATTAATTCTCCTATTTAGGTTTCAGATTGAAAAAATTCCCCAGTTTGAGTAAAATGCCACTCACATCTCCCAAAATGGGATATTTAATTTCATATTCTCATTTAAAGGAAGACATATCTTGTTCCTATTCCCCCCCTTCCTCCAGACTTCCATGAACAAGAAAATTCCATAGTTCTTTCGTTTATGGCGTAATTGCTTCTTTTTTTTAAAAAAAAAAAAAAAAAGAAAAAAAAAGAAAACTCCGATATTTCATCCATCATAACGAAGGTCTCCCCTCCTTTTTCCTCTCGAGGTTATTAGGCCATTCGTGTCATGCATACAACAGCGCGAATAAAAACATTCGCAAAAACCACAGTTCTTTTTTTTTTTTTGTTTCTAATCCATGAAAATAACGCATAAACTTTTTTTTAATTTAAGAACTCGACCTAGAACTTCATCATATTTAAATTGCTTCGACCGAATTTTCAGAAAAAGTATATTCGAATAATGATTGGAATTTCAGAAAACGAAACCATCATGATATAGGGGAAAAGGAGAAGGATTTTCCCTATTAATAGGGAGAAACTTCAGCTGGAGTTGACGGTCGAAGAAAGTTCTTTCGCGCTTCCATCAATACTTTATCTTTCGCTGAGTGAACGAAGAAGACGAAAATCAACAAGAAAGTGATTCGATTTGGCTTGTTTATAACGGCATGGTGTTAGTAACAGGTGATTACAGCTTGAAATCAGGTAAGCGTAATCTCGCTAAATTAATTCCGTTTATTGCTTTTTTTCCTTTTCCTCAGAATGTTTAAAAAATATAAATCCACAAATGTTAAGTCAAATGATTATTTGGAAAGGAAAATGTTTCTTTTTGATTTTTATTCTTCGAATTCTTTCACTGGGATTAAAATTAAACATTTTAAATGTAATCACTCTTAAAATAATGACAGAAAAACTCCCCTAAGACAACTTTTTGCTGCTTCTTTTGAAATAATATATCAATTTATTTCCCCCCCCCCATATTTCATTGAAGATTTAGTTTCTATTGAAAAAAAAAGAACTATATGTATTCCTTTTCCAAATATTTTTTAGAAACTGTTTTAAGAAATTCTTTGAAATTAATGAACATGTTAAATAGAGTAACTTGATATAGATAATTGAAAGTAGATTTATATTTCTTTAAATATATTTAAATTATTAAGTTTATAATATTTGAATAACAATAATTTGTTCAATATATTAAAAATAAATTGTTGTGATTAAATCATTTGTGAGATAATTTTCTGATAACTCCTTCAAAATTCCTTTTAAAAATATTGAAAATTCGTAGCTTATTTTTTCTCTCTCCTTACTGCCAGTTTTCTGATTTAATGTGTCAATATAAAAAAAAAACTAGCAATATATAATGTATTCAAAACTATCCATATTTTTGTTTCCATAGTTTATAAAAATATGAGGTTTTTTTCATATTATAAAAATACTATTTAAATTTTAAAATTTACAAAAATTTTTACTTTAATGGAATTAAAACATTTTATCTGAGGTATTTATGAAATGTATGCCATAAAATAAAAAAAGATTTTTATGTGATTTCAAAAATATTTATTTTTATGTACAAAATTTTAAATCAATCAAATTTTTACACATTTTTCTTATAATTGGAAAATACACACTCAATTCGTTCCTATACAAATTATTCAAGACTTCGGTCTCTCATTGAAATATTAATAAAATTATATTAATAACGGAACATACAAAACATAAAATTCGAAAAATAAACTTCAATTTTAGTTCCAGAAATGCGTTAATGAGAAATTGACAAATTTAATGCTTTCCAAGAATTATTTAAATAAAATACAGTCAACCTATTCTTTATGTTCTAATTAAAGTTGAATTTGCCACTGTTCAATGATATCTCCATTTCATTTAGTAATCAATATTGAATAATAATAATTATAGCTATTTTATACACAACTTATTTAAAAGTTATTTTAATAAATAAATAACTCGTTTTGCCGATTAAGTATGTAATATCTGTAAGTGATTGATAAAAAGTGGATATTATCTTAACATTCAGCGTACATAATTCATTAAAAATGCTGTATTGCTAAGTTCAGCAAAAAAACTATTTTCATCAACAAAAATATAACATAATTTAAGGATCATATCTAAAAAAAATGCATTCAATTTTACTATCCTAAAATTTAAAATAAAGTTGTGAGGAAACTGACCTTGATTTAAACGAATGCGGTTTCGACACAACAAATTTGCATTTATCTTTTTATTTCCATCTAATCATTAAGTTAAAAAGGAAAAATATTACATCATCTGAATATAACTTATTAATTTAAAATCCAGTTTCATGACTCATTCATTCATTGTTCTTTAAATTGCCAACTTTTCATCTTCCATTACTCAAAGCTCTATTGCCAGTTATTTTCTGGATTGACCATTTCTCAGAATGGGCAGCATTGAGTTATATCAGAACCATTTCCATCCAATGATTATATTAATATCACGAAATCCAACTCATGCTAATGTGCCTGTATAACGAATTCGAAGCTATTTTCTGTTATTCTTGAATTAAGGTCCACTGTCATTTGTACCAGCTGGTCGGTTTCTTTGTTTCCGAACCTTCATTAGAATCAGAAAAGAAAAAAAAAATGTAGGCGGAGGATGACCTTCTCTTGTATAGGTTTCTTTCTTTTTCTGAATTTATCTTCTATCAAGGTTTGTTGAATTCGAAGCAATGAATTCTATTCGTTCATATTAATAGTGATGGCAAGTAAGATGGGTGAAAAAAATCATTTTTTATGACAGAACTTATTTCTAAAACGCAAATATTCTGTATTTTTTGCGAAGCGTAGTACATTTGAAATGTAAATGCGATGAATAAAATAATTAAATTAATATATTCAATTGGGACCGTGGTGGGGAATAAGCAATTAGCAATAATTCCCCCCCCCCCCCCCCCCGCCGTCCTTCTTTTTCTTTAAAGGAATACATCAATTCGTGCATTTCTGCGACACGCTTTTGTCGTATATAATTCTTATTTAGAACTTAAATGCTAATATAATTTCGTTTTTCTATATTATTAATACATCGAATATCTTTCGGTATAATATCAGTACTTTTATTTTCTCATATTTAAATGACCAATAAAAATGTTTTATTGTGTTTGTAAAATTGTGAAAATATTTTAGAGTGTAACAATATTTATATTTCCTCAAATTTTTAATAGCCGATTGCTCTGTTTTTGTCAAAAATTGTTTTTCACTTTTGTAAAATCTCTCTGTGTTCACATAAATTTCATTTCTATTTTAAAAGAAACATTTTGAATGAATTCGAATTTCGTTAAAAACTTTAAAATATATTTTCAAGAATCTTCACTATTTAAATAATCATAACCGTATTTGATCAATGAATTTAAAAAGCTATTAATGTGACAAATAGCTTCATTCTTGGGTAGAAATAAGAGTTATTGTGAAAAATAGAATTCTAAGATTTAATACTAAAAACCCGGTACCAGTTTAGAATTATTCTCAGATCGCTTAGAACTTCATTCATCTCTTAAAAGAATATTGAGAATGGAAATGGAATTGATTAACTATATTCTCTGATCTAGAATTATTCATTAGTGATTCGCTTCGAATTAATTTATCTTTTTTTTATTCATTGTAAAAAACATGTTAAGGATAAAGTTTAAGATGTTTTCATTTATAAGATGATTAACATGATAAACTTCGAAATCTCATTTAAACAAGTTTTACTTGTTTTAATTTTTTTGTATACATGATTTAGAAAAAAGTAGTCCATCATTTTTTCGATTACATTAAAAAATAAAGTATGGAAACATTTTTTTTATACAAAAGAAAATTTTACTCCAACGATTTTTATTTAAGAAAAAACCTTGATCATTAAATATATAAAACAGTTCATGAAAAAAGAAGTTTTAATGAACTTATTATGAAGATTAATCTCTTATTTCTAGGCTTGTTTTTTTAAGAAAATCAATGTTTCACACCATATAAATAATCTTTTAAAAACATTTTTATACATTCGATAGGAAATTTTTTAAAAAGGTGCTTTTCCGATGAAATAATTTTTAAAAAAAAACCTTCGAAAAATATTAATAAAATAAAGAAATCTCCTTTATGTAATATTACGTAATTTATCTTCTTTAATCTCGGATTTCAAATGATAGACTATGATTAAAACTTAAATCACTTTTATGATATCATGCATGAAAATTAAAAAAAAAAAACGACAACTTGTTATTTGATTGACATTTTAAATAATGTTAATATCGGAAACTGAATTATACCCAAGCATATTCTTAGGCCTAACCCTTTTAAAAAAACTCATTTAAATGTTAAGTTTGGAGATGTTTTCATTTTGAAGTTGTAGAATTAGTTATGTAACAAAAAATTACAACCACACGTGGAGTGAGTTCGGAAGAGTAATAACTGTTTTCAAATTATCTTTAAGATTTTATCATTGATTTGGTTGCTTGTTTCATTCTCGGTTGTTGAATATCACATTTCATGAAACAGAATTTCTATAATGTCACTGTTTCCAAGTCAGTTGCTTGAAATTTAAAGTTTTAAATCACTATAAATGCTATTAAATTTTTGAATTATATGTTTACTTACAGTGCGTTATATATCTTTAATAATAAAAAGGTTTTTTTTTAGATCGATGCAGCGATTTTTTAAATAATTCCATAGATAATATTCAGTATGATTTAAAATGGAATATACTGGTTTTAATGCGTAGCTAGAAATTATGTATTGTATAATTCTTAATAAAAACTATAAAAATTGAATTCGAATTTTATTTCAGAGAGTTCTTACAATTTTTTTTCAATATGTCAATTTTTTTTTTATTTTGGTTTGTTGCTGTATTTAGAGAAAAGAGCTTTCATATTTGATTTGAAAGAAGTAGTTTAAGAAAATTAAAATTTCGAGTAGGAAATTCCTATTAATTAACGCTTTCCTTGAAAACCTCAATAAAAACAAAATTAGAGACAGCGTCTGGCTGAGTGGAATTATGGCGATTTTGAGAAGATAACTTTCGTATTTAAGCTTTTTTTTACAAAGTAAAATCTTACATTAAAAATTCTTTTCGAGTTCTCAGTCTTTTATATCTTATATTATTTTTCTGTATATCTCCGTAATAGTTTCCCTTAAAGTAAGACTTGAATAGAAAGTGCAGTATTATTATATAGCATGAAACGCTAATATTATAAACGGTGTGACTTTTTCGTCGTTGCGATTAGAAAAGTCGTTCTGTATTCTCTGCACTTTATGATAAATGATATCAAATTCAAGGATTTTCTTTACAGATTTGCGAGAAGCACGCATGGTAGATTTAGATTGTGTAATTACAAATGACTATTGTGAGAATCCTTCCCGTCTACAAAATATCAAAATAATTATGTATTTAATAGTACCGCCCAGTGATGGACATCCACCGGAGCATATATATATATATAAGAAAGCCGTGTTTTGGAAGAGTACAACACACAATTGATAAACTTATAAAATTAAACAACTTTTAAATTGATCAAGAGAGCATATCATTAAATATCATGAAAAAGGAAAATGAGCACAAAACGAAATAAAAATATGAGAGTTAAATATCAATGTTATTAGCGTTTGAGTGACCTTTACGGTTGTTTTCTCCAAATGTCAAAGAACATGGTTGAAATTTCGAACTCATTGCCGTGCAGAAAATTGTTCAAAGTTTCATATAAATTTGGGTCGCTGGAACACATGTATTTGTTTATGATGCGATATTCTTAAAATTTAGGAGCATCCTAAAAATATGCTATTTTTAAGGTGAATACGTAAAATTTACGCACTCAGTATGATAAAATTTACGCATTCAGCATTACAGTATGAAAGACGAAATACGGAACACATTTTACACAAACACACACAAAGGAAATGATTCAGGTAGAGATGAGTAATGTAATAAAAATACTCTGCTCTCTAAACGATAGCGAAGTGAGAATATTAAGTCAATGCTCAAGTTGTTTTTTTTTTTTAAATCGGAAAAGTTGTTTCAATTTTGGGTCCGATGCTTTTACGCGTAGACAGCCTTAAAGTATTTATTACCTTTTATAATTTAATTTATTTAACATTCTGTTTCAAATCATTATTGTTTTTACTAATGAAAAAAAAAATCGTTAAAGATTCAATCTTTATTATTTTCTTAGGTCACTACTTAAAAACGACTGAAAAGTTTAAATATAGGTTCGCATTGCGTTATGAAATAAATAAAAAGATAAATAACACTATGATTTGATTTGTAATGTAAAAGAAAATGTTGATTAGTTATACAAAATGAGATGGATTATATTGTAGCAAATTTTATGTATGTATATATAACTATATGATTATTAAAAAAAATTCAAGAGTTTTTTTTTTTCGTAAAATCTTTACTGCAATAGATAAAGCAAGTGAGTATTTTTGCCTCTGGAAAAAATGTTTGAATAAAAAGCTATCATGCATTATATAAAGCAAAAAATTTAGTAAAAAATATGCGTTTAGTTTTAAAGTAACAATTTCGCTTTTATTGCTACTATTAGAACAATGTTGTTGTCTTGGGTTTATTTTTGAACGTTTGTATTATTTTGTATCTCTCTATTCGAGAATATATTCGGTGACATAAATACAGCATTTGGAAATTAGTCATGGTGGTTTTAATAATAAACAAAAACCATTGTTGATTTTATTGGGTATACAGCTACTGAATCACATAATACTGGCGTTTAGGGATTTCAAAGCTGCTAAAGAACTACACCGAATGTACCTTTTAGTGATGTATATAGATAAGACAGGTGAAACTTTTGTTCTCAAACGTTTTTAAATGGTATTGCTCAACAAAGATTTTTTCCCCCACATTCTTTTAAATTTAATTTGATATTTAATTATATACTTTTCTACAAGTTAAATAAGGCTTTTTCTTGGATATTATTCTTGGTGTTTTTTAAACTTAAGCATTATATTCTTCTTTGTTAAATATATATATATATAACTATCACGATTTTTAGAGATATTAAATGCTTATAATAGTATAAAGTAGAAAATTTTCAATATACCATGGACAGCCAGGTTCAAGTAACATTAAGGTGGCGTAGAACCATGTAACAGGTCTTTCTAGAATGCCAACGCTTTGCTTGAAACATTATAAAAATTTTTAAGTCGATATGGACAGAAACAGCATTAACGGTTATCGAGTGTTGGAGATAGAAGTCGTTTTTGTAGTTTTTAAAAAATGTGAAAACGTTTTCGTCATTTCTGATAAAACATTGTTTTTTTAAATGGGTAAAAACCGGTATAAACGACGAAGGATTGAAAAGCTCTTGCCGACTCTTGTCAGCTCAAAACAACAATTTGTTGGGTGTTTGCCAGTTTAAAGTGGTACGTACTGACACAAGCGATTGGAACAACTCAGGGTAATGACCTGTGGCTATTACACGGAAAATGTAGTGAAGTGACAAAGATTATAATGAAAGATCTAGCAAATTGAAGCTCGTGAGATTGCTGAGATGTACAAGTATCATCATAGGGTGTATTTACCTATCTTCATGAGAAAAATTGTAACACGATAACTGAAAAAGTTTCAAATTAGGTGCCGGGTGCTTTCAGATGAACAAAAGGCAACTGGTCGTGATTCAGAAAGCTGTTTATCGCTATTTACTCTGAGCAAAAAGATTTCTGCGTCGTTACGGACCATGAACAGAAACGTTGGATACACTACATCTCCAGAGTCAAGCGGCAGTCACGTCGACAGCTGAACGCTTTGTCCGGCTGAACAGTCACTGAATACGCAGCTCAATGGCAAGCGTCCAGTTTTTGGGATACGCATGGTGATTTTCGTATTGACCCTCAAAGGAATTCCAGCGCGTAGATAGTTATATTGACTTGCTGTGGTGCGTTGAAGGAGGAACTTATAAACAAAAGCGACCACACTGATCTCAGAGCTGTAGATCATGTGTTATATGTATTTTTTCTCTAAGAACCTCATTAAAAAAAAATGGATTATATAATTCGACAATGGAACAAATCTTGATTTCGTAGAAAAGCTTACGTAGATTTACGAATGCTGATCCACTCAATCATGGGGAATTATTTTTTTTTTTGGAAAACCAGATTGTAAGGTTTATCCTAGCTTTGCAGAGTATCTAAAAAATTCAATATATTATTTACATTCTAGAGGACAAACAAAACAAAACTTAAAATTGTTGTTCAGGAGATTGATAATAATTAACATACTATAAAATTTACAAAAAAAAAAAAAAAAAAAAAAAGTGTTTCCATTTAGGAAACACAAATCATGAAACAGACTGTTATAGGTGACATACTGTATATATCCAGTTTGCTTCAGTGTTTCATTATTGCAGCTGACTTATCATGCACTGAAAGAATGGAAAGATACAAATATGAAGTTTTCCTATTTGATTCTATCATTCATGGACTTAAGAACTTGTGTGAAAATAAGAGTTGTTTGTTATGGCTACGTTACTAATGGATTATCCAGTTTTTACACATCCACTGAACAATGTTCTTTCACTTTCCAATTACAGTCTCAATATTC
>BMAW01057275.1:70354-103376 GCA_019974015.1 Nephila pilipes | reverse complement strand
CCAAATCACACTTTCAATTCTCGATTATAGCAGATTCGAATCTTAGTACTTTAACTTGGATTCACTTCAATCCAAACAGTTAATTATGATGATTCTATATGATCTACAATTATAAATCAGCTAGTCATTATCCTCTATCTGCCTTTTCCTTCCTTTCAATTCTATTTCACTCATATTGTTTCATTGGTTTTATTAACGTAGAAAATAAAAGTTGGACGAGGGCTATTGGTGACAGGATCTCGTAATTTTGAGCCTCAGTCAAGTAACGAGGACGATACCTTAGTTGGCACCTCCCTCCGATGACTTTCACACCATGCCAAGGGAGAACTTTGAGCCTCCACAGATTTATCTTGTATCAGCGCCAGCTACACTGTGGGTCTTTAGTGGCATCAAGGTTCGAACACATAATTCGACGAAAACCGCTGGCCTTCAGTTCACGACCATGACCACAAGGCTACCGCGGCCACATTTTATTTATATATTACAAACTCTAATTTATTTCACTGCACTTTTTATCTCCATATTTACCAAATAACGTTTCATTTTGGTTTGGACGAATTTGTGATTTCATGCAATTCAAATCACCAAAAAGTTTCCGAGGTTAGTGAAGAGAATGTTGCGAATCGCTCAACA
The DNA here is from genome assembly GCA_019974015.1 of Nephila pilipes. Classification (NCBI taxonomy): domain Eukaryota; kingdom Metazoa; phylum Arthropoda; class Arachnida; order Araneae; family Nephilidae; genus Nephila; species Nephila pilipes. Next base: position 102,743 of record BMAW01057275.1, on the reverse strand, counting down.
ACACAAGTTCATGCAAATAAAGAGCCAAGCACACGAAATAATTAAAACTATAAGCAATGCACTGTTTTGTACTGATAGCCTACATTATTCCTTTGAAATAAAGGCCTTAAAGCAATGTCTGCAAAGCTTGTCTGCCAGTGTAAAAGCGTCTGATTACAGGCAGGGACTGAAAAGTAAAGTGCCGGATTATAGGAGAGCACTGTACTCCCGAATACAAATATAAATAATCGAGAGTATGATTTCAATTGAACGCTTATAACTTCCAAAAGATATTTGTGGAATCGAGTCATATCCATTTCTTCAAACATCATTTTTAGCATATCATCATTCCTCAGATAAGTCACTTCCAGTTGAAGATCGACAGAAGCTCCTCAACTGCGCAAACCATACAGATTTTGAAGGGCTTTTTTTTGTTTTTTTTCTTCATATCCTGCAACACAAAACTTAAGCTTACGTTTAAATTTTAAGGCATGCTCTATGTCAGGATCATGAATAAGAAAATGTTCCATACTTGTAGCAAGTTTCAAGCCCTCGCGAATTAAATCAGCTGTTAATAGATGAACGTCTCCAACTTCGTCATTAACAACTTCTTTATTATCATAAACTGTCATAAATTCAATCGAATCGTCCTCATCCAAAGGGTTTTCTAACATCAATTCTTCGATGTCAACCGTTTGCATGTAGTTAAAAACTACAGCGCTAATTGTATTTGATATAGTTTTTATTTCAGAAAACACAGCTGATTTTTGTACTATCGAACTTCCACTTTTCACGTGTGGTGGCAAATTTTTTTTCTCCAACAAGCATTTAAGGTCGATTGGCGCAACTTTTTGATGGCAAAAGAAGCATGTGTAATACAACCCATAATCGTAAACTTTCTCCATGCTTCCACAACAGCCAAATAACACACAATAGTTCAAAATTATTACATTTATTATTTTTCCCTGTTTATTATTCAATCAATTTTAGTCTGTATTCTGTTCTTCTGGTTTCTATTTATCTCATCTGAACTTGGACTTCTATGTGCGCAGTTGAATGGAAGACAATCGATTTATTCTTTCTCAGTTCATATGAAACACTAGTCATTTTAGGTTGAAAATAAAATAAAGAGGAAAATATTTTTCTATCATGTGACTCTATCAAGCATTATTTGAAATGCACTCCATCTACATTTGTTTTCACACTATTTTTACAAGCCCATATTAAAAATATGGTCAGTCAGGTAAAATGGTTTTTTTCGAGAAGAAAAAAACGATTGTGCAAATCTGAAAAAGTTATAAAGACGTTGATCTATTCGAGGTATACATAAAAATAATATATAATTAAAACCTATGCGAAATGTCTCGAAATAAATTATATATATATATAATATATATTCAGAGTAGGAAGGTTAAAGAGAGGTGGGCAACATTCCAGACTTTATCATGTAAATTTCTCTTTAATAAATGCATAGATATCTAAGAAAATATTAAAATTGCATACTATATGAAAATTTTATACATTAAGTTAAAAATTGAATATTGTCCGTGGCAACACTAAAGATGTGAATTCATATTCTTAGAAAACAAAAATAACTATATAACGTAATAGAATGTAAGAAATTTTTTTTATTATAACTTTCATTGAAGCATGTGTTTTTTAAGTAACTGTCCAGTTTTAAGCTATTTGCCGTAAATTCCAAATTGAATTCAATTATTATGTCTATACACATCGTTTGTTAAATAATTGTAAACTATTTCGATGTATAAAACCATTATAGTAGTTCAAAGTTTTTATTATTATTTTTTTTATTTTTAATACTTTCTAGGGAAGGGGGAGGAATAAAAGATGCAAGTATCCGAAATGGAGAGAAAATCGATAAATGTAATGCATATGCATAGATAAAGATACTAATGAAATTTCATAAGAATTAGACATGATCTAACTGGCTAGGAAGATATTTGACAAACTTGGGAACAATAAGTAAAAAAGAGTGCCATGAGCAGCTGGCCATTATTATAAGCTTATTTTTATACTTATATTTTGAAATGTAAGCCAATGCTCCATGAAAAGGAGGGGAAAAACAACAACATGATGAAGAAAGTTATCGATATACCATTGTAATGCAAGGGTGTTGTGGAAACACATCTTATTGTCAAAGAAAATTACATTTTAGATTATAACACCAGTTTGGGCTGTGTGGAGGACGTCAGACAAGTTAACATTCCACCGCTGTCCTTGAGAATTTCAACCTCAACTTTGCTGGTGAATAGGGGTCAGTTTGAAGTGGAATTCATCGCTGAAAACGTATTCACTCCAGTCAGCTGAGTTCCTGATTGAACAATCCCAGCTCCACTGCAAACGTCTTTTTCGGTGTGTACAAGTGAAGAGAAATAGATGCAATGGGCACCGTATTTTCTAAATGTCATTTCAGTAGATTTTGTGGTCACTGGTATCTTAACGTCAGATTGTTGATAATGACAAATCATCTGCTTTGAAAGATGTTCTGGCGAGTGCTTTGTTTTCAGTATATTTCATAACTTCTACAAGTAGATCTGTACCTTCTTGAAGTTGTGTTCCGCAAATCGTTTAGTCATTTGTGCTTGTTAAAAGCATCACTGCTCAGATCCAAAAATCGAATAATCTTTTCCTTTAACATCCCTGCTTGCCTTAGTTCATTATAGCATCTCTTCTAGCAGTCATTCGTTAAAGATGGACTTTCTCTTTTTCTTAGCCCATCTGTCATCTGTATGTTCAGTAGCAAAATTCTAGAGCTTCAGTTATTCATTCGGTGGCTCATAATTTAATGTTTATAATGTTAGATCGAAAGGTATTTTCGGACAAAATTTCGTAACAATCAGATAACTCCTTTTTAATAAGCATTTTTTTGTCTTTGAATTTGTTGAACATAACATAATAGAATCGTTTGATTGAATGTACTGAATGAGACAATGGTAAATATCTATATATCATTGTTAAATACGCAGAAGAATAAGAGAAATGGAGATCTGAAAGTGTTAGTTATCAAATGGAGAAGATAAGTTAACTTTTTTTTATCTGAAAATCATGAAAGCAATTAAAAAAACTACCAGCATTGGGACTATCAAGTGAAATTATGTATTTTCTTAAGCCTTCCATTTAACAAACTATTTTAAACCTGATATTCTATTTTAAATACTGTAACTAGTTTTCTTGCGTTTACACTACCATAACAGTTATTTTTGAAAGTAACTGGTTGTTGTCTCACGCGTTCATTTTGTTAATATTAATTTGTAATAATCTTAAATGGTTAATGTTCAGAGTCAATTTTTTTAAAAAAATCTACTTCAAAGAAATTTTTTACGGAATGTCTTGCAAAATGAACTTAAAAATTGAAAATTGATATAAAGCTCCAATAATAATTATCTCTGTCTCTCGCTTACAGGTTTTTAAAAGGTACCAATTGAAAATTGAAAAAAAAAAAAAAAAAAAAAAAAAAAACGTTCTGTAGAATGAAAAATTACCATTTTTCTTTTAATTATGTATTAATACTGAATGGCAAGTATACGAAAAAAAAAATCATTAATCTTTTGCAGTTTTCCTCTATTTTTTAAATTTAAAGGATACGTTAACATAAATTCAACATTTCGTACTTTCTTAAAATTTAAAAGAATTCTGGAATATTCAGCATAATGAAATTTGAAGGAAAAAAAAACCGTTCTGTAGGATTAAAAATTTCTTATTTTTTTCCTTTAATTATTTCTTTAAAATTCTGAATGATATCTATATGAAAATTTTTAAATCATTTTCAGCATTTCTCTTTTTTTAATTTAAAAGAATTTATATATATTTAGCAAAGAAAGAGAGAGAGAGAGTACAGAGGATTTACACATGTGATATTTATGTTGGAGCGATGCAATTACTTATGCCTTTTTAAAAATGTGCCTAACTCTTTTTAAATTGTATATAATGTAGTATTCACTATGTTTATTATTGCAGACATTTAGTTTATTAGAGTATCAAAATGTAATGATAATATGTACAATTCATTTTAACTTGAGAGAATCAAAAGGATTTTAGGGAATTAGGAAAGGTTTTTTAAAGTTTAATCTTTGCCTTTCCGAAATTTTCTCTTTTTCCCCCCCTTTTTTGTGATTATAAGTTTATGATGTAATATAATCGCATAGAATGTATGTCTTTCATACATTTAAGTCTTTCACAATTAAAGTAGCATAATTGCACGGAATTTATTAGTCTGACAAATAAATTTTCAGTTTACGTCAGAAAAAGATTCAAGTATTTTTTAAAAAAAGTAAAGATACTGATTTAAATAAATAAACATTAAACCTTGCGTAGAACTTAAATTTTTATGAGTCCATACTAATTATATTTAAATTGTAATTTACAAAAAAAAAAATATTTGAATTTAACACATTTTTGATTATTTTTTATTAAAACGATTCATCATTTTGAAAATTTCGCTAAATGCGAATTAATTTACTTTCATATTACATAAAAATACCAAAAAGATCGATACGATACAACAAAGTTGCATCAAAAATTCTTCTTTTAACTCCACCAATTACTCAAGTCATTCTAAAAGTTGTTAATATTTATTTCAGTTTCACATTCATGTCGTGTTACAAAATATAAGAATTCGAATAACTTAATTGTACTTAGATTATGTATATACTTTACTTCAAGAACCTGTCACTTTGCCATTGAAACAAAAAAGATAAATGAACTTAACATTTGGTACAAATTAACACATCTTTTCATCGCAACAGGAGTAAACAGAATTAATTATCCGTGACCATTCTCACGAGTTTTCACAGCGCGAGCTTGAACGACAGGCTTGCTCGCAAGGTTTTTGGCAATTAAATCGAGCAAACCGAGAAAAAGTGTTAGGAAATGAAGCTGTGTAAAAATCCGGTATCCTGCAGACGTCTGGGTGTCTCGAAATGATTCCATAAATCACTCAATTTAACACGATAACTTCGATAACCGCTGATACTAAAGAGCAAAGGCATTATTTGCATATTCCACTCTGCAAGGTCTTTTTGACATGTTAGCGATTTATAGCTTCATTAAAATGAATTTATTCCGATTAGAACCAGAGCTTTATTTATTTGTCTTTTTGATTTATCTCTTGGAATTGCTATGATTTTAGTGGCTCTGTTTCAGTGAGGACTTCATTACGAACAAAGTGTAAACACTTCTGTTCATAGTGGAAAAATGTGTGAATCTAATAATAAAATAAGTATGAAATTCTTTTAATCATTTCATTCATTATTTATGTAAAGATTCTAGTGACTAGAATTACCGTTGTGATATATTATTCAACTTTTTTGAAAATGATGTAGATTATATCAAAATGATGGATAACCGAATTTATCTTCTTTAAAATACAATGACTTTGTAACATATTTTTGCAAAGATGGAACATAGTTGTGAGATTTAAATTTCAGAAAATTCTATGAAGTCACGATAAAAGTTTTTTTTTTCATTTGTAGATACGACAAATACAATTAGACTTGTCTCATTATTGTTTCTGTATGTGGTTGCAAGCAGTTCTAAAATAACAAACCGTTGGAATGTGTCAGTTAGACAAACGTCTTTGGAAAGAAGAAAAAAGTTTAAATTACACCATTGTTTACCATTCTGTTTTATTTGTAGTTTTTCTACAAGATTCTTGCGATAATTGTCTTGTGCTAAGCATGTTGTTATTAGCTAGCTCAACATTTGTTAGAATGAATTTCTTTAATAGAAGCTAAGCAAACATCATTTTAGTGAAAATCTCTGTGCAATAATCTTGGTTTTGATATCTTGACAGCTTGGAATTGTTCTGGTTGTATTGGTATGGCCATAAACAGTGAAGGCGTGTTATAAAATTAGATACTCTAATCTACGTTTTACTACATATTAGAAGCCCTCTGAACTAGTATTCGTAAAACCAATTTCCAGTTAACTACCCTTCGGTTGTAAAAGTTACTTATATGACGTTTCTCGCTACGTGTTGTCTGTAACCTGCATTTTTTTGGTTCAATTCCCCAGGGATGCAGATATTGCTGCCTCAGGTATTGTATTGATTTGAAGGAGAAACATTTTTCTTTATGTCACTTTAATTTCATGAAGTCTTCCAACTTACAATTTTTAAAAGATGAATTTGCATTCTAAATAACGGGAAACTGCAAAGTACATTTAATGCATTTTATATATCATTACTTTGATAAAAACAATTATAAATAGTCGCTAGATGTCGCTTTAAAATAAGCAAGCTTCATTAAAAGAAAAGTTTCATTCATTTTACATCAATATAAACAAATGCAAAAATTGAAACTTCTCAAATAATGAAAATTTAGAATCAATTACCAAGTTGGCTTTTACGAAACTTTAACTGTCTGTTACAACCATTGTCAAATCTATACAATGACACACCTTAAATTTTTCATTTGCTCATGATTTTCTTTCTATGAAATAATGAATATTAATGTAAAAAATAATATGTTATATATATATTTAGCTTTTATATTTTGTAGAAATCTTCCCATCAATAAAAAGGTAATTCTTGCGGATAACATCATTGGTCATCCTTGTTCTACTTGAGAAGTGTAATTTTGCGGAAGTATAGTTATCATTTTACACACATACACACACAAATCAACGCGTATTCGGTTATTTTCCCTCTGTGACAGTAATTTGTGTTCAATGTATTACGATTTAACGCTTTTTCATTATCCATTCAAGTGGTCCATCTGGTTTCATAGTACATAGTTAAGAAGATTCTATTCAGTCTGAAAATATTTGAATCTGATTATTTAATGAATGTTTCCGGCTGCCTATTTTTACACGATTCAACGGTCCACTAAACACAGCAAATACATCTTTCGGTAACGGTAACGGCTAAAGTTACGAGGTTCCTATTTAAAAGTATTAAACTTACCCTCTCATCATAATTTATAAATTTAAAGAGCATAATTAGTTAAAGTTTTATCGTAATTTAAGTTGCTATCATAATTAGGATCAAGGCAACAAGCACCTGGGTGTTCGACAGAGTGAGGCAACTGCCGAAACTAGTTGGAAATTAAAATTACGAGGGCGCACACTGCTATTGGATGCCGTAGCAAGGGAAGCTAAGAAGCATACATAGCGGTGGGCGGGGTCTAGATTAGGGGCGGGACTTCAGTTCGAAGACGAAAAACGGCTTCGAGAAAATGTTGTCCGTGGGGTTTTGAGAGGTTATAAAAAGAAAAATTTAGCTAATAAATTAAATTGAAATAAAAGGAAATGCCGTACCGAAACCAATTTAAAGAAATATGCAATTAGAAATTTTGAGGGAAAATTTAAAACGCGAGGAGATGAGTTTGAAAAACAAGAATTAAGCCGAAATGAGCGCTATTAGCGACATCTGGTGATGAGAAAAGTTATGAATCTTAGGAAAATGCAGTTAAAATTTAAAAAGTGTCTAATTTTCTAGAATAAAAGATTTTAAAAATTTTGAGAGTGCTCGACAGTGTTACGCGAGGTCCATTTTGACCATGGGGCAGTGCCACTTATCAATGGGAAGTCCTGAATTTTGAAAATAATCAGGATATCACTGATGCATTACTTCAGTGCGCTCGCAGCCTTTTTAGGGCTGGGAAATGGACATATGAATGTCCGAGCGCGGCTCTCGGTCTTTTTTGCGAAGATGCGATTGACGCATCATACGCGGGGAGTTGTTGAAGCAGTGCATTAGGTATTTGAGGGATCCTGTTGAAGAAGTTTAATGATTGTTTTTTAATGAACTCTAGAATTGGTTCAATTTTTAGATCTTTATGCAGGACTTCATTCCGGACAAACCAGGGTGCATTTATCATTTTTCTAAGGTGAATGTTTTGAAAGACGTGCAGTCGTTTCAGATGGGTGGTTGCAGCGGACGCCCAAATAGGCGATGCGTACAACATGATCGGTCTCAGGATCGACTTGTAGAGCATGATTTTGTGCCTGATCGCCAGCTTGCTCTTTCGAGAAATCAAGCGAGTGAGCAAACTGCTCATTCCGATAGCCTTTTGATGGGCATTTCGGATGTGGTGGGCAAAATTTAATTTGGCGTCTAAAATTAACCCTAGGTACTTATATTCAGTGACCCAGGGGACGGGTTGATCAAAAATGGTGACTGCTGGCAAATTGCCAATACACCGTTGTTTCGTAAAGAGGAGGCAAGCGCTTTTAGATGCATTAACTTTAATTTTCCAGTCAATGAGCCAGAGCTGTAAACGAGAAATGTATCTCTGCAATCTTTCAATAATTTTTCGATTGCAGATGTCTTGGGACATAATAGCAGTGTCATCAGCATACATTGCTAAGTGAATGTCGGCAGCCTTCGGGATGTCATTTACGTACAAAGAAAAAATTCTTGGACTTAAAATCGATCCCTGGGGGACTCCACTAAGGATTGGTCGGGGGGAGGAGACTGCGTTTTCGACTCGAACTCTGAAACTGCGAGAGTCAAGGAACGAGTGTATAATTTTGATAAGTTGGTCCGAAATTCCAAGTCGCATCATCTTGGAAATGAGCCCATCATGCCAAATTTTATCAAAAGCTTTGGCAATATCGATAAAAAGCATACCCGTGGCTTTGTTATTGGAAAAGCCATGTTGGACCATCTCAGTAACTCTAAGTAACTGTGTTACTGTAGAGCACTTGGGAACAAAACCATGCTGCTCTGGAATAACAATATTTCTGGAATTGCAGAACTGGTCCAGGCGTTTCAAAATAACACATTCATATGCTTTGCTCAGCGAACTGAGTAACGATATGGGGCGATAATTTAGAGGATTTGAATCATCGGAATGGGGCTTGAGAATGGGGACCACCACGGCGGTCTTCCAGGCCTTAGGGAAGTAGCAGTTCTCCATTAAAAAGTTAAAGAGCAACGTGAGAAGAAAAATAAATTTAAGAGGGAGATTTTTAAGAATGCGATTAGAAATTAAATCCAATCCTGGAGCCTTCTTAATTTTGGTGTTGTGTATGTAGTCCAAAATTTCGCTAGCCTGGACTGGTTCCAGGTCTAGACAAGTGGGGGAGGCCAAAAATCCTTGGACTTTTCGAGTAGTATGAGCTGAGAATCTGGGATTCTCGCCTTCATTTGGTTCGAATTGTTTTTGAAGGCTATCAGCTATAACTTCCGCCTTTTCAATAGGAGCTACAGCAACACTGCCTAGGGCGCCCTTCAGGGGCGGAATGGTGTGAAAAGGCTTTTTGAGTCGGGAGGTTTCCCTCCAAAGGGTGTTTGTATCAGGCGAGAGGCCTTCAATGTGTTTTTCCCATCTTTCCTGGGAAAAGTGTTGGATTTCTCGTTTAATCTCATTGCTGAGTGCACGGAGTTCAGATTTAAGAGCCGGATTCCTACATCTTTGCCAGACTCTCCGTACATAATTTTTGCGACGAATTTTGGTTCTGATTTCTATAGGGAGTCTCAGAGGAGGAGGTTTAAATTTTGGTTTTGAGGCCGTCACAAGTGCCTCGGAAATAGTTACACCAATTTGTTCTATAGAATTTTCAATATCTTCATTGCTGGAGGTGTTTGGAATAGGGATGGGTTTTGAATTTAAAATAAATTTAAAGTTCTCCCAATTGGTAGAGAGTTGCTCTGGTAATTTTAAAAACGCAGAGTTAGTGTTAAGAGTCAAAATGACCGGTAAATGATCTGAACTCAGATCATGAATGACTCTTATATCATAATTAAAAGGAATATTTTTAAAGATTGCAAGATCAATGATAGAATCCCTGGCCCCCGGTCGGGACCTAGGGTTAATGTGCGTTGGGGTGTACGGTGCTACAACCCTAGCACCTGTAGTTCTGCTTATAATATTTTTGAGTTTAAAGCCAAAAGTGTTTGATCTTGAATCATGCCAATCTTTATGACGAGCATTCATATCTCCAGCAATAATTACATTTTGACTAGAATTTATAAGTTTAATAAAATCCTCCTCTGGAAAATGGCATCGATTGAGAGGGGTATTGCGAATATAAGCAGAAATTATTCGCAAAGGTGGATAATTATTAATTTTAATTTCGATAGCAGTTGCATCGATATACTGTAATCTCGGTAAGAGGACTCTGCAATGTTCATAATTACTTTTACAGTATATAGCGGTGCCTCCGTCGATACGAGGAGTTAATGTAATTCTATCGTCTTTGTGGAGACGATAGTTGGCGATCTGGGGTTCGTGCCCCGGTTGGAGCTTTGTTTCTTGAACCAAAAACAGATCAAAATTTTGCTCTGTGACGAAGTCTCTGACTTCGTCAATCTTGGAACGCAAACCATTTGCGTTCCAGAACCCAAGAGAAATGTCGTGCACGTCTCGATTGAATTTTAATGTTGGGGTGGGGCGCGGTAAGCGCGCCCGTGCTTAAGTGCGACATAGGCCTCAAAAATAATGCAGGCCTTGTCGTCAGCCGCTGTGACTTGGCGAAGGGCAGGGAGACACTCCCGGAATGCCCGAGCAAAAAGTTGCTCATCTACATTCGCGTCACTGGCGATAGCCATAACAGCTCGGAATATTTCCCCAAAATTTCCGGAGCTGGGAGAAGCCGTAGAATTTTGAACAGGGGCGGGATGAACCGTAGTCTGTCCGGATAAAATTTGTGAATATGATATTTGTGGGGTGGCCTGTCGGTAACTCTCGAGAGGACGCTGGCTCTTGGGAGAGTTAACAATTTTAGGTTTAGGGGCCGAGTTTTTGTTTTTTAAATTTTTATTTGAGTTTTTATTAATAATTTTAGGGCTTGTGTTTTTGCCCTTAGGGAATCGGGGGCATTGGCGCCAATTCGCCGCGTGTTCCCCGCCACAGTTAGCACACCTTAGAGGTGTATCGAATTCATTGGGGCAATCCCTAGCACGGTGAGCCCCTGCGCATTTAACGCATTTGATAGGGAGGTGGCAAACCTCAGAGGAGTGGAAGAACCCCTGACACCTCCAGCATTGAGAAGGGCGCTTGTTGCCCCGATAATTCTCAATACTGATTACAGTTCCAAACATATCTAATACATCTTTCATATTTTTGAACCACAGTCGGATGACGAGGTCGATACTTGAGCAGCCACCCCTCTCTCCACATCCTCACTATGCACACATCAGGACATTGAGCCCCGACAAACGAGTCTTAGAAATTTTTAACACGATATCATTTCAATGGCATACCCAGTAATCAGTTTTGGGGGTGCATATCGTCATCACCACGAAAGAAACACGAGTGGTAACCGGGTGTGAAAGAATAGTCCCACTGTAGCTAATGCGCTTCGTAAGAGGTGACTAAAATGGGTTCCCAATGTCTGGGGGTATAGACGAGCACCCTGCCCCTGGGGATTATATCAAGGGAACTCAGGAGCTTACCTTCTTTAAGTAGGTACGGGCATCATGACCCCGAGGCACCCTAGTGATCTTTTACTTTCATTAGGGGTTTTCTGTCTTTGGGAAAAAGGGGCGACGCGTCTCTCTCGGGGATATCCCAGCAATCCTTCTCTATTTTCTACCCTCCTTCTTGTCGTACTTTTTTTGAAATCTTTTTTCCATTTTTTTTCCGACGTCTAGACCGCGGTTACATCTTCTTTGGCGCAGCACAAACACATCTGGTTCTTGCGCCATTAAACTTCACTTTCACTCATTCACCATGAAAGAAACACAATCTCTTCAGATAAGAATTATCACCTGGTAAGAAAACTGTTATCAATTTATTAAAATAAAGTTCATTTAAGAATAATAATAAAAATATAAGGAGAACAAAAATTCATATTGACTAGAATCGGTGAAATACAACAAGATTGAAAATCTGATAAAAATCATTTAATAACTGAAAAAGCATCTTATATAGGGATGCACTCTTCCCTATTCGTCTTTAAACACTGACCCTGAAAAATATTTTAGATACAGCAAAGACTTTTCTATTCTTTTCTCAGCAATTGATTTTGATGGAATTAGTTTTTCTCTCATTGAAGAAAAAATTTAAGAATGAGGGGGAAAGTTTATTTTTTTAACGTCTATAATAGCATAATAAAAGAATTATTCTGAAATATATTTTAACTGCCAGAAAAATTCTTGAGGTGTATTTGTCCCTTTACCTCCTCCCCCCAGGTACTCCACTGTATCATTTCATCTAACTTGACGGTACATTTGATGATGGAAAATTTTGTATCCTCTAGAATAAACAGAAGCATTTTCCCCAGTTGATTCAGAAGTATACCCGGAAGGAAATGGATCATTTTTTGATGAATTACTTAAATACTCTTCCAGGATTTTTAACTTAATCATTGAAATTTCTTTTTCAACTATTGATGAGTAATCTTTAGTTTTGTTTTTTGACCTCAAAGCAAATTTCCTCATAAGTTTCGCATTCCTTATCAGCATTCATTTCAACAGTCGCAAAACCACAGAAATATGACGCAGAAAAATCTTAAAATTTGGGGACGCAAATTCTCATCAAGGCGCCACTTCACAAATGAGTTATAAAGGATGTGCTGAGAAGCATCCGGTGGCTGAAATCTGTAGTGCCAATGGTTTTCGCTATCAATTCTGAAGCTTTTGGGTAACTAATTTCTTGCTCAGATTATATCTCTTCATTATTTTAAAGAGTAACTGATTTTTTTTTCTATTCAGAGCAGTACCAATATTTTTATTCTATAGTTTATTGAGTTAAAGTTTAATTTGTAGTTTTGGAATTTTCATCCCGAAAGTGTTGTGATAAATGCATTATCTCTTTTATTTTGCAATTTACTAAAAGCACTTTCAAATTTGTGCTTAATTGTGATAGGAGAACTAATAATAATTTCTACTACTAAATTATTTATTCAAGTTAATCAAAAGGTATGTAATTTTTTCATTAAATATAACTTTTCATTATCTCCTAAAATGTTCTAAATTTCATTGCATAAAATGTTTAAAGAGAAAGTTAAACATTTCACACTATACATTTTCGTTTGAACAATAATATGTTTATCTTATCGAATTCATATTTATTAGAGAGAATACAAATATTTTCGAGGCTAATTCCAACATAACACTCCTACCCTTTTAATTACTTGATTAGAAATATATTGTCAGTTTTGTCAAATCCAAGCAAACGTATTTAATATAAAATCGTTAACTAATTCGATGAAAGTAAGAAAAAGTTATAAAATATGAAATTTAGGTAATTTAGTACGCATATTTTATCTGTAAGTTTGTTGCTCAAGTAAAGATTAGATTTTCAAATAAAAACTTTCAAATGCAAAGGAGAGCATTGCGTTTTTAGAAAATGAGTAATGTTATCATTTAATAAAGGTTATCTTTGGAATTTATTTGAATTACTTTTGAGTGTTATCCATGAAACAATATGAAATGTATTTCTTATCAATCCCTTTCCATTATTAACTATATTTTTTACTTTAAAAATTTCAATATTATACGCTATTATTTTAAATGAAGATTGATATTAATACATATCAAAAATTCAGAATTTAACTCAAAATATTATGAATTCGGTTTTGTGAAAAAATCTTTTAAACTATAAACTTTTCTGAATACTGAAAAACGAACCCCATGATAACATTCAAATTATTTCTGGAGATACAATAAAAAAAAATATGTATTCTCCTGATCACATAACTGCATTGTATCGATACTTAAAAAGTAGTTTTCTCAAAACGTGGTTTTTCATAATTTCGTGCTAGTATCTTAAAATCTATTTAAAATAACCTTACGAAAATTATATAATTATATTACTATACTATTTTGTACTATAGAAACTAAAAAAATTTTTCATACATATTTTTATATCTTTTAAAGTGTAAGTATAATACATATTTAAATATGAAAATTTTAATGCCATTTATGATAAATCATAAAAAATCGAAATGTACATGAAATATTTTTAGTTTAATTGTATCTCTAAATATTTATTTTTTAATAACAAAATTTGTATCGTATATAACAAAAAGTATACTTTCTGAAGCAAATGCCTTTTTAAGATTGAGCGAGGAAATCAATATATCATTAAATAATGCTAAAAAAGTATTATTATTGAGTAATATTTTATAAATTATTAAATATTTTATGAATATATTTAAATTTAGTTTATTAAAGTGCAAATTATAAATTTTATGAACATATTTAAATTTAATTTATTAAAGTGCAAATTATAAATTAGCACAAAAAAATTGCATCATTTAATTGAAATTTTAAAAAAGTTATAAAAATACGATGACAGTGAAAAACATACACGATTTATCGTCTTAAAAATCGTATAACCCTTTACGTTTTTGGTAGAATTTACATCCAATCGAATGAAGTATTTCCTTTAAAAATTATTGGGAGTGTATTATTATTCTACAATCCTGTATATGCTATTTACTGAATCTTTTACGGAGCACAATTAATTTAAAAGATGAAAACATTTTTCAATACCTCTGGCATGAAGCCATCAAGAAATTAAAAAAATAGAAAAAAAAAAAAAAAAAAAGAATCGCTTCGTCCTGCTTTCTATCTCAAGAATTCTTTTCTTGTTATTTCAGTTTGCGACAACGTCTCTTGATGCGGAAGACGATCATTTTCGATGGGAAAAAATCGGAGCTTACTCCTTCTTGTGTGAATCAAAGAAGGGACGTTATGAGATATATTTATTTTTGGATACTGCTCAGCGTGTGTGCCGGTTCGAGGGTTCAAGGTTCAGGTGGAACTGTGCCGAAGCGATTGAACGACGTCTACTACTGGGAACAAAATACTGCAGCTTCTTCCAATGTTGCCAAACATGCAGAGCGAAAACACGCCAACCACGAGGAACATTCAAGCAGACGATTGTTCGGGTAAGTTCACGTGAAGCTTGATTGATGGATTTTCGTTTGCTTCGTCATCAAGTTTCGCTTCCCAGAATACCATTTTCGCGAATGTGCCCAGCTTTGGCAAAGTATCAGCATGGAAAATTATTTATTTCTTATGAAAAGTTAATAATAGAAGCAAAATTATTTTTTTTGAGAGGGCTTAGACTTTGTTCGTGGACAGGAAAACCTGATAAAATCTAAAATTTGTTCTATCTGATCAATGCAAGTAATTTTAGCATGGTGAGGAGAGAAGGTTCCAAAATTTCCTGGGTTGGTCTTGAGTAGGGCAGAAATCGGGAACCGGAAAATTTTCAATTCCAAGCGTTGTTAGATACGCAGTTATGAGAAATTAGATTTCATACAAAGCGCAAAGTTACATATTTCGTAGGGGCTTTAATTGTAAAAATAAAAATGACATCAAACTATTTTCCTAAGCTTGAGATTATAGTAATAGTAAATTCGTAGATATTATAGTAGCTAAATATACTTCTTTAAGAACTTTTATACTCAGAAATTTTTATTTAATATGACCAGTCCGATTGCTTATAAATGAAAATTTAGAAAGAGAATTCTTAGATGCATATATATTAGATGGATTATATATTATCTAAATGAGCAAAACTGCAGCCTTTATTTATTCACGAGGTAAACGTGTGGAGGAAATACAATAAAAAGTTTGTTGATAACATTTAAATGAAACTGTGTCGACACTTTATGAATAATAATAATTTATGGAACATTTTATTTATAAAATAAACCTCCCCATCATGTAGATGGAAATGATTTGAACAAGGATTAAAATAATTTAAGAAATATATATATATATATATATATATATATATATATATAAACGCACACACACACACACACACACACATATATATATATATATATATATGTACTATACTTATATAGAGTTTTCGTTAAATACGTTTTGCACATCAGTTTTCTTTGGAATTTTATCTGCTTCATGAAATTATTTACAGAATTAAAATTTATTTAAATATCTAATTTTATTTTCCTTTCTTTCGTTGAATAATGCGAAGAAAATGAATCAAACCTTGAGTATTAAGGCAATAACAAAACTTTTCTAAATTTGGATAAAAAAAATTATCTTCGTTGATTTCAGAATTGTTCCCAAATTCATCACATTTTTGAAACAAAAATGTTATTCATTTTTGATAATTTTATTGAGTACGGTCGAGTATATCTTACATATTTGAATGAATCACTCTTTTCATATTTTTTCATAACTGACACAACTTTACTTTTCTCTTACAATTCAGTAACACTCTGAATTTCATAATCTATAAAGTCATAAATTTTATAAGTTGAAGCCTAATAATAAAATTTTCTTAAGATACTAATTTTATTTTCCTAACTGAAAATGAAAACACTGCAACAATTCGTAAAAAGGGGTTTAAAGTAATTTAAGTTTTTTTTTGTTATTAAAATTATATATATATATATATATATATATATATATATATATATATATGAACAAACTCTAACCATTATTTAAATTTAAATTATTCCTTTTTTTCAAGACGCACCGAATTTAAAAGCGAATTGTAGAGTAATAATTTAAGAGTAAAAAACATGTACAGTTCTTCTACAATCCGGCACTTTTCCTTTTCGGCCTTGCCACTGAACTGACCTTTTTACTGAGCGAGACAAATCAATGCTGCACATTTTATGCCTTTTACATCAATGAAATAATGGAGGCAATCAACATGGAACGTTTTTTGTAGTTTTTCCCTGTGTTTGACATCTAATTTGTGAGTTAGTATTAATTTTTATACATTAATATATTGCTTGCGTTGTTTACAAGTGTTGTAAGTGATTTTCCTGTAATACGGGATTTTTCGGTAATCTGGTCCTATATCACCCGATTTGTTTTGGTCCTATATCCCTGAATCACCAAAAGAGCACTGTACATACATTATACATAATTATTGCACTTTATTAGAAAATTCTGAACTTTTTTCAGTGTTTTCTGTGATGAAACTTATGTCATAGATATCAGTTTACACACCAGTTAAAAAATTTTAAAATAAGATATATTTCATTGTCTCTTACTTTTAAGTATTTTTTTCTGTATTTGAAAATACTCTTGGTGGTTTTTGAAAATTAAAGATAAAGTAACTTATCAAAGAGAATGAAGCATAACAAAATTAAGCATTTTTTGAGCGACTGTTACCCGAAGAAGGATATTTCCTGAGAACTCTCTCAAAGTTCCGGAATGATTCATATATTTTTTTTACTGGATTCTTTTTTTTTAAACATTTTTCTGGTGAGACTTCAAACAACAGTTTTTTGATCATTTGGCTGAACAGTAATACCAATACTTCTGCGATGGCGACGCCCAGCTGTGGAACTATGGTTTAACTTATACGATTGCTATAATTTACGACTCAACTTACCGCTTTTATTTCATCGTATGTTTTAAGAAAACCATATTTTTCCTATGTGAACATCTGGATAGTAAATACGGATGGCAAAGAGAGGGGAAAAAAATGTCAAAAAAGTCATTCGAATTTCACCGCCACACGAACAGCCATAAATTAGTGGTAATTCTCCGTCTTTACTGCAGCTTCTAGTACATAAATCGTAGGTTTAAGTTACGCTGAAAATAAAAACAATTTGTGGTTAGTTATTCAAAGAATTATAGATCGTAAACGCTATTTGCTTACTTAGATTTTTTTTCCCCGACATCCCTGTATTTAATTTCTTTGCCGAAAGGTTATGGCTAGATTTCAGATAGAGAATCATAAACGGACAGAAATAAGGATGATACATGAAGGTCGTGTCGAGCAAAAATGGTTGATAAATGCGGTGGGTGTTGAAATATCGCACTTCAGCACGAAATCATTTCGAACATCAACACAACGACGAGTTTATTCGAAGTTTTTCTTTTTTTTTTTTAAAAAAATGTGTATTACGAAATTTAAATGTTTACTGCCTTTCTCATTCATGCTTTCTTGTGGTGTTTAGAATGTAGCGGAGGTCTTTATAATTTAATTATTATTTAACTATAAATGGATTTAATTAGTGTGAAAAAGGCGGTAAATCATGTGCAAAACGAATCCGAGAGTCAAAGCGATGAGGTGTTGACAAGTGAAGTTATGAGTCTGGGTGTGAACTGTCGAAATGCAAATTTCAAGTATAAAAAATATGTTCCTTTGATATTTTTTTTATTGTGTAGTCTGATTTAAGGGTTGAATTATTGCAGAAGGATGTTCTTTAATTGGTTAGCTGATTCCGTGAGAACATGCTGTGCTAATCTGCTTTTGCTTAACAAGAGGAACTAAATAAGGTTAACCGATTGTAAAATGTGGTTTACATGGAGATGTATTAAAATATGATTCTTATTAAATTTGTTATTGGTTTGTCATCGCTTAATGTTATGGAACCGAATTCCAATCGCGAAATTTTAGGAAATATCTGTTTTCTTTCTATCTGTCGTATCTGAAAAAAAATTTCCCTCAACATTAGTAAATTAGCAACCCCAGAGGTCTATAGTTTTAGTTGGATCACTTTTCAATTTTTTTTCCTTCGCTTCACTTTTAATTACATTTAGCTTGAAATACAATTAGCTTAATAATTTATCGTTTGCTTTAATTTTAATTACATGTAACTGATATAATATTCAATTTAATGATTTATCGTTTCCTTCAATTTTAACATCGGAAAAGTTTACTATTATCCATTTCTCGATATTTCATCGTTTATTTTAATTCTTATATTTAATTAAGTATTTTAATATCATAAAAAAAAGCGCACCTCGGTGGCTTAATCTGTTCTTTGGAAAACTTTGCATATAACTCTTTTTATTTTTTTATTGTTTGTTTTATTAACGTCACATTAAGTTGGAACGCTGGGGCTTTGACAAGAGTCTTTGTCATTTTGAACCTCGGTCAAGTGACGAAGACGACACCTGAGCTGGTACCTACATCTCCAAACTTCCACACCACGTCACGAGGACTTGGCGCCTCGATAGATGAAACTTTACAAGGCGAATCTTTAGTGGCATCTGGACTCGCCGGAAACAGTGTCGCCACGAGCTCACGACCACAATCACTCCTTTATTACGGTCACCCAGGACTGATATTAAATTCACATAATTATCATACATATATCAATACAGTACGTTTAAAATCCAGAAACATTACGCGAATGGACTACTTTTCGTGTTAAAATGAAAATTGAAAAAATCCACTTAAAGCTCACATCTACTGGCCACCTTCGATTTCGTGAACGTAATGTTAATCCTAAGGGATTTATATTTGTGGCCTCAAATCTTAACTGTTTGATCTGTACGAATGTAAAAAAAATGCCTCCGAAAGAGTAAAAAAAAATATGAAGGTTCCTGCAGAATTACATTTTTCTTCAGATATTTAAAAATATTTTTAACCCTATTTTAACGATTCCAGTCTTTAACCAGGATAGCCGACAGATTCTCTCTCTCTCTCTTCTGTAGTCTTAAGATTACAATATAGAAATACAAACCTGGAACATATTTTATGCCCGCACTCATACAAAAGATTGATTCAAACAGAGTTGAACAGCATTATAAAATGTGCTTCTAATGCTGTATTGAAATTTAAATTTATTAATATTGTGGAATTTTTCTATTTGGAATTAAAAGGTTTCGAGAATTTAGGTTTTATTTATTTATTTTTTTTTTAAATTTTAGATGAAGGCAAACGTCTAAGACAGGTTTCGGCAAACTTTTTTTCGAAAAGGCCAGATTGTTCAATTTTTAGGTTCGGTGAGCCAAATAGCCAATTCGAGGATATCGACATGATCAACTCAAAAGTTCAGTTTTTTTTTAATGAGAAGTGATATTTTTTTTTGTAATATTTCTATACTAATGCTGACATTACAAAAAAAATCTTTTATTAATAAGCGTATTACAGAAAGCCTTAAATTTGATTCTGATGCATGAATGTAATTGTTTTTTCTCTGATAATAGTTCATCACACTAGAGTTCGAAACAAGCACTTCTTTTCGTAAAGTTGTTTGCAAATGATCATCTGTTAATAATAATTTGTATTGCGATTTTACATATTCCTTTATCGAAAATATCCTTTTACATTGGCAAGTACACCCAAGTACAGATATAAATCTCAGAGCATATGATTTATACTATCCGCATTTATGTTCCGAAAGATATTTATAGTATTGTGCTCGATATATTTCATAAAACATTTTTTCACGTCATTTTGCGGGTCAATCTCAATAGATCTGATGGAAGTTCCTCAACTGTACATACATATGAGATATGGAATGGAGATCAGAAAAAACGTTGTTGTAACCAAGTTTTTTTCTTACATATATCAGTAGTGACAGCGTGGTATTTGATTTATTTATATTTTTTTTTCATGTAAAAACAACAATAATCTGTTGGCTAGATTAAAAATAGAGGCCGGCCGGATTTGGTCGTTTACTGATACTTGGTCTGAGATTATCGTAACTATAAGTAAAACTTGATTCGAATGGCTTTTCGGCGTTGGATGTTTTCTCCGAAGATGGGGGATGCCGAACGTCGGGGGATGTTTTTCTACCACTTGGAGGAGGAGAGAGTTGTGCATCTTTGAGAGCCAGCTGATTGTTTCGAACCCTGGACCAGTGGGTCCGGAGAAAAGATGACCGGTCGATTTTTGCTGCGACTGCACCATCCAGGTCGAAAAAGACATTTCTGTCTCTGGCTATTTAGTAAGGTATTTTAACTTCTGTCTTTGTTGTTCAAAAGAGTCGCTGCAGCGTAAAGGGCTTATTGTCCATAAAAAGTCCTTGAACTAACAAAAACGTTTACTAAAAATTTATAACGAGTATTTCCCTTCAATTAAACTTTGGGGGCTTTTATAGATGTTCTTTGACTTGAGAGTCTCTTCTGGAAATGAATTGTGACCTGTGTAAATTAGATTAAAAAAATGAAGTGGAATGAATAAGATAAATATGATAACAATAATAAATTGCGGATAACTTAACAAGAGAGTTAATGGTAAGAGAGGAAGTGTTGTGTGGGGGACTCAGCGATCAGTAATCGTAGGTGAATAGATATCGCCGGATCTAGATTACAAAAGTAATACCGTTACGCACCTGCCATGCGCTTCCCTGCAAGGTTAAATTTATACAGTAGAAGAATCCTTTACTGAGATTTCGTGAAATCCTAAGGAAAATTTAAGCAAAGACCCCTTAAACTTGACGACGGTGACTATTTTGGTGACGGGGAGAACCTTGGAATCTTTGGCGACAAAATGAAGGTTCTCGAAAATGCTGGAATCTTGTCGGTATCTCGATCAGGGTGAAAGTTATGGGCTTTTCCTGAATTTTCCCCGTGACGTCACACCTGGCGGGAACAGCTATGAATACAAAAATATGTGAAGTTGGAGCGAATCGGTTGGAAATTGGACGAGTGAAGGTGTTGGAAGTGTCCAACCGAGAAGCGTCCTGAACCTGCCAAGAAGTTGCCTGCACCTTCCGGGAAATCTGTCGGGACTGCTGGAAACTGTCGGAGTTCGCGTGCGACTTTGGAGATTAGTCCGTAATACGAACTTATAGGCTGGTGAGCTGAACATTATTGAAAGAACTGTGACTGTTAGTGCCGATTTATATATGTATTGCTGACCTGCACAAGTGCTGTGTTTCCTGATTGTGCTATTTATCTATCCAAGTTCTGCTACCTGTGTTTCGACTTGTTTTGAATATTTGTGTATAAATCGTCATTTGCCAAAATCTTCCGATTCAAACTGTTTTCGCTCGTACACCCTGACGAGATTTGGATTTTTGTGACAACACCAACTAAGAATCGGATATTCTGGTTATAAATTGTATTTTATAATATTAATATGTAGGTCAAGAAATGTGTAGGTACTTGTTACGCATGTAAAAAATTTAGAAGTGGAATTTCGAAGATTCGTATAAAACCACATTGATTTCCTTCGTTGTTTGACTATTTAATTAGAAACTGAACATTTCAGTTTATAGAAATACAACCGGGGCATTACAAGTTTCTTGTTATTTATGTTGCGCATTATAAGATTGTGCGAAACATGATTTTACGAAACGAGTCAAAGAAAAAATGAAGTATTCATGTTTTTTTTTTAAAAAAAAAATTGCTTTGATGTTCTTTAATTGAAATACAAAATTATATTAAGTAATTTGATAGATTTAAAAAAATAGAAACAGAGAGGAAATTTTTTTTAAAAGAAGTGTTAAGTACACTGATATGAATCTTACACAGATGAAATTTTCTGCGTATGATTTATCGCGAAATAAGTGGCCTATCAATTGCGTACGGATTTGCCGCAATTGCTCTGATTATCAACGCTCAATCATGTCAGATTGTTTAAGGTCGTGAAGCAGTCCTTTGATGACTTTATTGCACTTTAGTGTTATTCTGTGAATTGTATTTGTGTATGTGAAAAAAAAGAAGAATGAAAGAGAAAGAGAGAGAGAAGTAGAGAGCGAGAGCCTACAATCCTTTTTTTTTTTCTATTAATCTATCACTTTACACAAGACTCGAATTTATAATTTTATTTAGAAAGATAGATGTTTCTGAGAGAGAGGAAACGATTATATGTACTCTAGAATTCATTTTGTTGTTTCTTTGATTGTCATCTAAAACTAGTAGAA
The DNA here is from genome assembly GCA_019974015.1 of Nephila pilipes. NCBI lineage: Eukaryota > Metazoa > Arthropoda > Arachnida > Araneae > Nephilidae > Nephila > Nephila pilipes. Next base: position 80,306 of record BMAW01057275.1, on the reverse strand, counting down.
TTTGAGAAACAAGAGAATAATTTTTTAGGAATAATTACATGTAATTTATATTTAAGTTGATCGAAATAATTTTACGACTTTTTTGAAATAATAACTTCATTTTAATTGAAGAGGAGATACACAACATTTTTAACAGCACGCATATTTTTAATGGGTTTTCTTCTACACACGTTGTATGTCTGGGTCAAAACTTTAAAAACGCTTTTCTCACATTTTAAAGCGATTAATTGAGCTGAAATTTTCCATACACGATTGTTTTTTAATTATAATTAATAACAGTTGATTGAAAGTAATTAATTAAATAATTAAATTTATACCATTTCTCGCCAAATCACCAAATGGTCGCCAGATCCGTCGCCAAGGTGAAGGGGTTATTGCTAAAATTTTGTTTTGTTAATTATTATTTTGTTAAAAAATTAATGAAAAACAAATTTTTAATTTTAATTTTTATTGAAAAAAAATAATGTATTGAATGGAATGGATTTCAATTTGACTCGACGTTCCTTTTGATCTTAAAATTTAAGGTATAAAATATTATGTTACGCAAAGTGTGAAGTTTGAAAGAAAATACAAGTTCGAAAAATTTGTTTCTTACCGGTGCTATTAAAGAGTATATTTTAAGAATTTTCTTCTTAAATATTTGACGAGTTTGAATCTAAAAGGTAGTAAATGTTTCAGAAATTCAGAGAAAGAATATTTTTTAACAAAGTTTATGAAGCTAACTGATTGAAAAGAAGGAAGAGTATCGAAAACAAGATTTTAATCACAAATGAAAACATCTAAGACGGCATAACGGTAGCAACAGTAGCTTAACACTTCGGTTTGTATTAACATAAGATTTCCAAATGTGATTTCGAAGTTTTAAAATAATTTGGAGTTTTTGAAGTTTTGGAAACAAAAATGTTTCGTAATTTCTTCACAATCTTCATCCTGTGCATACAAAACTTCTGTACAATATTATAACACAAAGGATAACGGATTAAGACGCCAAGGAACGTCTATATAGGACCACACGAGTTTTGAGTTTTTATTTGTCAAAGGTTTTCTTAAAATTAGTTCTTAACAGAAATTTCTGTCATTTCTCATTGGTTGAAGTTAATGTGGTAAGCGTGTTTGCGGAGTAAAGGGTTGGATATAAATAAGTGTACTCGGGTATTTAATACCAATGGTATTTAAATATCCGTTTCAGTTTTGAAAATATTCGCTATCAAATGTTCCTGGCGGTTTTTTTGATTGCTATACTAGACCGAATTTTTGACAGTCTCCTTGTGCAAATCATATAGTATCATATGATATTGTTACAAAAATCTCCAGTTTCGCTTCGGCTGTTCGAGTGAAATCTGTCCAATACGGAGGATAATGGTAAATTACACTTTATTCATAAGTATTCTGCATAAAACAAAATACAGGTAGCAAAACTTGGACAGATTAACAGCACAATCAGGAAACACAGCACTTGTATATATTAGCAACATAACAGGAACAGAGGTAACGCTTGCAGTGATCAGCAACACAGATACAAAGCAGCACTTATAATAACAGCCACAGTTCTTCCAAAAACATTCGGTTTGTCAGCTTGCTAATTCGCACTACGAACAAATCTTCAAAGTAATTCCGCGAACGGATTCCGACAGCTTCCCCAGTAGATACAGACCACTTAACGACAAATTCACTCGGCAAACCTACCGACAGTTTCTCGGCAGATCAACTCAGCCAATGCCGGCCGATTCGCTTGGTTTCGCATCTCTCCTAACTATTTATAGCTGTTCTGAACAGGTGTGACGTCACACAAAAAATTCAAGGGAAGTCCATAACTTTCACCCTTGTTGAAATATCGACAAGATTTCAGTATTTTCGAGAAAATTTTTGTCGCCAAAATCATTGAGTCTGTCTCTAAAATGGTCGCCAAGTTTAAGGGGTCATTGTTTAATCTTTCCTCGGCTGACCGACAAAATCTCTGCAAAAGTCTCTTTTCTCCTCAAAAATAATAAAGGTGGGAAGCATCATACCAGTTTCGTTAGCAGTATATATTGTGCGAATAAGAAATAGTCATTGCTCGATACTGAAGCAATTTTTTTTAGTCATAAATATCAAATTGATCAATAACAGAGCTACTTCCAATATAATTGAAATAACACTTGTATGTTTCAGTTTTAACATTTTCTGTACAAAATAACTGTAATACTCTAGTATTATTTCTTTATCCTCCATATTAATCAATATTTAAAGAGTCATTAATCACCACAGTCATTAATGAGTTCAAATTCAAGGTAATAAATCAACTTGAAATTGAATTATTGGAATTTCGAAGTAGTTGAAACGCAAGATAAATATTAAATTAAGCATGAAGATTAATTCCTACTCATGTCTGAATCCAAAGATTAATTTTGTGACTAGATACCTAGCTATTACGAACCGATATGGTTTGAGTCCTTAGAATACTAAATGAGGGTCCGACTTACTAATCCTTTGTAGATTCGCACTGGTTGTATGGCACTATCCTTGATCCTGTGTCTCTTTAATCAGAGAAAACAAAATTCGATGTCTTCCTTGATAACTTTCATTCACTCTCTACCATCAATAACTTCACTGCTTATAAATGCATTCTCTGAATTTTATTCACTGCACTTAAGTTCTTTTCTTATCTACATGAGTCACACTTTATTCATTGCGTGAGATTCTCAGTTCAAATGACATCATATTAAAATAAAACCCAAGGGTTACTGGATATAGAAAAGATCGGAAATTGATGTACGGGTGTCAGATTTTTTTTAAAAACACGTGTTAGTATTTCGGATAGCAAATTTTCTTGTTTAAAATGTTTTATTTAATACAACAATTCATTGAGATTATTTTATTTTTATGCTTCCATTAAGACATCTCCACTTGCTTGAATAGCATAGTAACAGGAAATAATCATGGATTTTTTTTTTTAACATTTATCTAAAATCGAATGAAATAGATGAGTCTACTGTATTCCTTAGATTTGTCTCATTTTAGATATACAGAAAACGAGAAACACACTAGATACGGATTTTGAAGGAACTGTACTTTTTAGTGTGATTAAAAGATTTCACGTATAAAAACAACATTTTCGATCTTTATTTTAGAAGTACTCGTATCAGAAAATGAAACTCCTTTACCTTATGTTTACATTCATAACTAATAGACATGATGATAATTTTTTAATCTATATTGATTGTTCCTTACGTAAAAGAAATATCGCTTTTCAGTTTAGCAAAAGAAAAAGAAACAGTAATATTTATTTTGTTCAGATAGACGTATTAATTTGAAAATTAATTATCATATCAGATATTAATTGCGGAAATGATTTAAGACGTAATTTGTAATTTCTTCATCATTTGTAATTTAGGAACTACAAGGGGGATCGTAAAGTATTAATTATTACTTAAAAATAATCAAGATGTCTGGATAAAACTTTGTTCTGCATATTATTTGATTCTTATGTACGTAATGTTGTAAATTACAGCTGTTAATGATATTTGTTTTAGTTTCAAGAAACCGTAGATTGAAGTAACTCGTGGTATAGTAAAGTTTAATTATCATTCCTGGGTGTCGTTCTGTTTCAATTATTCCTAAAATAATCGAGACAGAAACTAAATTTTTATTTATTATTTTTAAGACTTTTCTACATAGTTATCATCCAGAGTTATACATTTTACCCAGCGATTATTGACCTTCAGAAAGTCGACATTATAGAACTCAGCAGATTGAAATATATCTTTTCATACAGCAGGTAACTTCAGTTTACGGTTTTCTGAAACTAAACAAATCAACATTAATTGCTATAATTTACAACATAATGTACATTGAGGTGTGTCAGGATCCTTGACTTTCAAAAAATGTGTCTAAAATGTTTTTTTTCTCCTTAAAATTTCGGTATTATGCATAAAAATCAGTTCAAAAGGATTAAATTTTTTTTATGAGTTTGAAATGGGTTCATATGTGTTATTTGATACTTAAATTTAAATTTTTTTTTTTTAAAAGAAGTTATTGGCTGTATTCTGAAGACTTGAATCCCCCCCCCCCCAAGAAATGTGAGATTCACTTCACGTTAAACGTACAGTTAAAATATAATGTGAATGCCACCAAAATAATCTCAAATTAAACTTAACGCTTTATTTCAGGTGCTGAATCTATTTTATTTTCAAAATACTTATTTAATTTTTTTTTAAAAAAAAGGTTCAAATTTAAAAATCGTACATTTTCGAAATTTTTGAAAATTAAATTTTTTTTTTTTAAAAAAATGTTTTTGTGCAATTATTTTAAATTTAAATTTAGGTTCTAAGAACAATAATTAGATTATATGTACAAATTTTCACCGACTTCTGATGATTAGTATTTCATACATTTTACATGAAATTTTGAAAAAGCATGTTATGAGAATAATTATTTTAAAGTGAGAAATTTGAATAATTTCATACCTGTGTTTGTGCTAGAATAACCGATTAAGAAGTCCTCTCATTCAATAATTAAGTCATTATTTTACAAATACATATATTATATATATAAAATATTAACTCGGTTTAATTCACTTTGTAGGCCACAAATGTCATAAACATAGCCTGCTGCAATTGTTTCGACATTTTTGGTGTTTTAAAATACACACATATTTACAACATGTAACGGTATTATTGACTTAAATTTAGGTTTAAATTACATAAAATAATTTTTTAAAGGTACATAACCATCATCATTTATATATAATTCATTCTACTTTATCTATTTGTCTAAAATGTAAAAAGAAGGGGAAAAAAATTCGAGAAAAAATATTGTAAAGCTAAAATTTTGAATAATTTAAAATTTATCTTAGTTATTCATATAAGAAAACCATTATATTATAAGAAAATCTTAATTTTAACATTCTACTGCTCGAAGTGACAATATGTCTACAAATCTAAAAGTAATCAACACTTTTGACTTCATGACTACACTTAGCCTTTCAAAGTGACTTCAATTTGAATGGTTTTTTCTTTACAACTAATAGAAATATGAAAAAACAGTCAGTATCAGATTATTCAGAATAATCCAAATTACATAAAAATATTATTTAAATAAAATCAATTTTTTGAAAGTTTTAAGGCTCCTGACACGCTTTAAGGGTCAATTAACATGCAGAATAAAATTTATCCAGATATTTTGATTATTTCCTTGTAATAATTAACATTTTATACCTTCTGTATGTTTACATTGGAATGTATCTGATTTACTGTTAGAAATATTTGCCTCATAAATTGTTAAACTTTATTTTATGAATAATTCATTGCTTTTCTTTTAGCATTTCTAGATGATGAATGTAGTGTTTTTTAAGCCAAAGAAAAAAAATCAGCTATTAGACGAGAATTTAAACTCATAAAAATAGAGTTGGATTCTCAGTGAGAAAGTTTCGAGAACAAAAGTATTTCGACGGGGTTCGGCGAAAGAAAAGATATTTATCATAGCCATTATTCTCGCTTGTCTCAATAAAGAATAATGGGCAGTGTTTAGCTCTCAAAATACTTATTTAGGCTCTTGGGTGGCGCGTCAAAACCTGTAATAACCAAGCCTTAATTGCCATGTTTGGTACAGTTTAATAGATCGTTATTGCATGGACAATAATAATTTTCTCGGAACCTGTTTCTTGCATTGAAAATAGTTTCTTGTGGATGTAAATACTATGGGATTTCTCGTTATGTATGATTCTTAAAAGCTAGTTACAACAGTTAATCAGTCAATCGATTTATGATAACTGAGAGGCCTTTGACAAGACATAACACCGGTAAGAAACGAGTTTTTTTGAACATGGGTTTTCTTTCAAACTTCACACTTTGAGTAACATATTTTTTTTTATACCTTAAATTTTAAGAACGGAAGGGAACGACGAGTCAAATTGAATTTATTCAATAATTAGTTTTAATAATTTATTTTATTATTTGACGTTTATTAAATTTATTTCCTAAAATAAATACGTGTAAAATTTTTAGCTCAATTAAGCATTATGTTTATCAGTTAAGCCACATGTAATTAATATTAAAGCAAATGATAAATTATGCTATTAAATTGAATACATTTAAGCTAAATGTAATTAAAATTAAAGTAAACGACAAATTATTAAATTGGTTATTTTATCAGATACATGTAATAAAGTTAAAGCAAACGATAATTTATTAAATGATGGATTTGGCGACTTGGCGAGAAACATGGCATAAAATTTAATTCTTTTAATATTAGTTTTAATTAATTAATTTTCATTAATTATGGTTAATATACCGTATTATCATCCAAAAACAATCGTGTATGGAAAATGACAGCTCAAATGAGCGCTTTAAACTGTGAGAAAAAAGCTTTTAAAGTTTTGACCCAGATATACAATGTGAGTAGAAGAAAACCCATTAAAAATTCGTTTATTTAAGTTTCAATTTTCTTAACTTTTTAAAGATAAATCAATGGAAGTCATATTTTAGTATTGTGGTATTTATGTACTTATGTATGTGTATATGTACAGAAAATCTTATTTATTATCAGAAATAATAGTGTATAAATAAGTAATAATGAATAGCTGTATTTATATTTTTAAGTCACGTACTTAACTTTAGGTACATCTTGCATAAAATTTATTGCAAATGTAACTTTGCAAATTTCAAGAGTATTTTTGCGTTCTATACACTGAATAGGATATATTTTTTTAAAAAAAATTAAATTTAATAAATATTTAAAAAGATTAAAATTTACTATTCAAATTTTGCTTAATTTCTATACAAATATTGTGTAATTTTTTTAAGATTTGTGCAAGTTTATTATAAAAAAAAATTCGTTCACTGGATAGGAAGTAACCTTATTTCATAATGTGGGAAATATCAGCGTTGTAGATAAAGTAGAATTTTTGAAGAAAATGAACTATAATCTAAAAAACGATATTTTTATAAAAACGCAAATGGAGATACTTTTATCTACAACGCAGCTTATTTCTTTACAATTTTAGAATGCGATTTTCAAATATTCTGTGAATTCGATTCTCGCAAATAACACATCTACAGAATCAACAAAGCGCCCTCTATTTTTTAATCGAAAGATAAAAAAAAAAAAAAGGTATGCAAAATTTGAAGCATTTTAGTACTTCAATGTCTTAACTATATTTATTCAATTTTGAAAAGAATTGAGGAATGTTATCTTATTAAAAATTACGTAACTGATAGATTATAAAGTAGCCGTAGTAGGCTAATTGTCATGATCGGAAACTCGTGGTCGGCGTTGTTTCCGTCGAGTCATGGGTTCGAGTCCGGGTGCGACTGACGAGGGCTGAAGCGGCATTAAATTTTTTGAAGTCCCAAGTCGTTCCATTGTCATAGTGCAGAAATTTGAAAAGGGAGGTGTCAACTCAGGTGTCGTCCTCGTCACTTGACCGAGGTTCAAAATTGGGAGGTCCATCGACAATAGTCCTCGTGTTGCTTAAGAGTGCGATGTTAATAAACGATCAGTCAATCAAAAATACAGAGTATAAAGAATTTTTTTTTTCAAGTTAAGATTTCTGTATACATATTTTGTGGCTCCAGTTATTGCTATCTTGATTGCTGTAATGAAATTAAGGTAATTTTTAAACTGTTTAGTTTAGTTTTTATTAACGTCGCACAAGAAGCAACATGAGAATTATTGGCGTCGAACCTCGGTCAAGTGACGAGGACGACACCTGAGCAGGCAAACCCTCTCCTAACTTCCACACAAAGCCAACGGGAAGACTTTGGACCCCGACAGATTTAACGTGCATCAGCCGCGGCTACACGGTAGGTCTTAAGTAACCAAGGAACGAACCCGCAACTGAACGAAAACCGCCGGCCACGAATCCGAAGCCATGTCCACTAGGCTACTATGTCCACCCTTTTTAAATTGACATTTGAGTAAACATTTTATAAATAAATACTAAAATGATATAAAAAAAAAGAATTTCGATATTTCTTGAATTATATACTTCGTTTTCTTTTGTTCTTGGTATTTTAACTCTAAAAAAAGTTTTTCGGGAGATATAATACTAGAAAATACTTATTGTTCATTACATAAGAGTATGTTTAGATTAAATTAATCAATAAAGGACGCGTGATGAATTATTTTTATTTTATGCTTGTCTTCAAATATGTAAACAAACACATAACATTACGATAAAAAAAAATCTTCGTAAATGACTAAGATTAAATTGAAGTTTTTCATTTCCTCTTTTATACAGCAAAACTAGCAGAAAATATTAGAAAATAATGCATTTATCTAATATAATTATAACATAGTTCATCGCAAAAATTAATTGAATATCCTCTTGTATCTACGTCGTACTGCCATATGTAATTAAGACCACTAGAAAATCAAGGATAGTAAGCCCACTGTGGCATTCCAGATTAAACAATTGTCACATTTCCAAAATCTATTAAACTTTATTTTATGGTTATTTAAAGACTACTTAGCGTATTTAAAACGGGAAGAGAAGAAGCTCGGTGATTTGTGAGCTCTTCCTAAAAACAGAAACGTTATCGTGCTTTTATCTTATTAAATATATCATTCGCGAGTGTTTTTGTGCAACACAGATTTCAATCTCACCCAAAATACTTCTGGATTCTCAACTAATATAATTCTCTTGAGATGAATGGATGCATACGGGTGGAGGATCCTTTTACGCTTGAAAGCCATTTTGTTTATTTACATTTTAAGTAGGTCGCAATAATTTACGATTCTAGATTTAAATTAGGCTGCAGTGTAAGTGTTACAAAAGCTGTTCGCCAGTTTATCTTTTGACTAATATCTGGGATTTGTTTCTGATTTTATATTTAAGTCTCAACTTCTTCCCAATCAAATGAAACGTGAGGATGCAAATGAAGTAAAACAATACAAGTGGAGTGAATAGAAGTAATCGAGAAGTATAAAAGCGACAGAAAATTGAATAGGAAATATAATAAGGTGATGGAGGTAATAAGAAGGTTGTTAATGTGATGTGCGCGGTGGTCTTCTGGCGGGTTTATTGGATTGGTTCAGATAGGACTCTGTGCTGATGGAAAAATTGTAGGAGGTACTCGCATCGTATTCCGATAAGCGCATTCAGTGATATATTATTAAAATTGTTATTACTAATGGGTAGAGACACTGTATTAGAACAATAATCCAACAAGGAAGAGGAGGAGAGAGCGATACTTTCTACTATCTTTGTATACATTCTCTACGCATCAATTATGCACAAACAAATATTTACAAAATATACAAGGGCTTCCAAACAGCCCATACTTTCACTAACCCCTTTAGCGGTCAGGAGAAATTATATCCAAACAAGGAAAAACCACCTTACGAGGTCAAGAACAAAATGTACTCTGAAATATTACCCATGAAACCGTACGCTATCACTAAGACGAGACAAGGCGCCTCCTGGCGGTATCCAAAACAATTATTTTCAATAGACACTAAATTGTTTGAGAGCAGTCCCTTTCTATTTGTGAATCAAAAAATTTATATTTTGAGATATAATTGACTATTTTAATTACTTTGTATGTGTTTAAACTTAAATTGAACTTTCAGATGTTGTGATTAGAGTAACTTGTGTTGTTGTGATAATGACAGACGAGACTGGTAATAGGATTCTGTAGGAAAAGAATTTTTGTTAAAGTTCCTTAGAATTTTTTTTACAAATATATTCTTATTGTATCATTAATTTTAAGATTCTTCATATCTTACAATCTTCAGAAAAATGATCCCAGTCCAACGAGAAGGCTTATATTCTCATTACATTGAAATTATATCATTATAGTGTACACATGGTATTTAATTGATCTTAAACGTAGATAACATCAAAGTAGATACTTATGTTAATTGTAACTGACGATCAATTAGGTGACAATATTCGGGAAGTAAAATTCGTTGCTTTTATCATTTATTTTCGCAGAATTTATTGATTGAAATGAAGATATCGTGACTGTGTAAG
>BMAW01057275.1:38535-65397 GCA_019974015.1 Nephila pilipes | reverse complement strand
ACACACACACACACACACACACACACACACATACATATATATATAATTTCAGACTCATATATAAAATTTTGAGATGTTGTGGTTTGAAGTAATGAAAACTGTAAAAGTAAAAACTCAGTTTTTGAGCCTTTTTCCTGTCAGAGAAATTCAGGATCAAATAATTCGAGATAAAAACCAACGTTTTTAAAAACACCGTTTTAATATGGTGGAGAATTTTTTAAAAAAATATTGAAATATTAGTTCAGCCAAAAAAAAATCGCCAAGTTTGGTGCCAATTTTTGAAATCGTGCCAAGTGGTTGGGCTAAACTGCATTATTAAAGAAAATATTAGTTAAAACTTGTCGCAAATGTCTAAATATTGCATTGTTAGGCGAGTAAGAACGATTCCCAAAGTTTCAGAGCTCTAGCTTGATGGGAAGTTGGTTAAATTAAAGATCGAAAATTTGATGATACACTGATACACACACCAAGTGAAATACATAAAAATGTTTTAATAACATTAAAACAGCTGTAACTCAGTTTCTAAATAAGATAGAAACAAAATGCAAACAGAATTTTTAAGATAAGAGATTGAGTTTTGTAATAGGGCCAAAAAGTATTTTGACCAAAATTGTGTTTAGAAGGTGTACTATCACCTTAAATGTTTAAAAATTTATTTAGTGGAAATATATTCATCGAACCTCGGTTGCTAGATGCATGCGTGGCTGCTAATCATTTCATAAAGGAGTTGGAAAATGAATTATAAGATCTTAATGTAACGCAAGATTTTAGTTAAGGGAAGTGTGGCGAATATGCCTAAGTTGCAACTGTACTTGAAGGGGTATTAACTAAATTATAATGGTAGTTTCAAAATGTTTGTTTGAAAACATTTGCTTGCTTAAATTACGAAATGAATAATATTTTTCGTCTTCAAATTTCATTAGTAGCTAACAGAATTATTGTGTTGAGGAGAAAAAAATAAATAAATAAATACTTTTAAAAATTGCTTTGCTAATTTCATTTTAGCATGCGCTAATGTTTTTTTTTTTTTCCCCATTTTTTTCTGTGAAGGTCTCTAAAAAGTAGAATTACGAGTATTCAAAATGAATATTAAAATTTTGAGTAAAGTAAGCATACTTCTTAGCCTCAGGCTCCTCAGAAGAGCAATTACTATGGAGAAAAGAAAATACTTTCTTCAAATTCCTAATGCATTTTTATTTTCACAAGCAAAGTATTCTGAAGTACAAAAACGTTGCCAATGCTAACAGCAAAATAATACAAACAAACGATATTCTGCCATAAAAATCAATTACTAAACTAAATAGTAAAATAAGAGCAAGCGATGAATAATTTAAGTTGACAATAGTATGCTGTTCGAATATTGAAATAAGAGCACAGACGATAAAATATTAAATTAAATATTTTTTAACAATGTAAATATACCTTAAGCCAACTCAATGCAATTATTATAATCGTACTCTATTACAATGTCAATTTTTTGAACCTAAAACCATGAGTATCCTTTATTTTCTGTCCACTCACTTTTTTGACGCCATTTTCCCAAGACAAAAACATGTTGACACATATGAATAGTAATACATTTCTGAATATTTAAAAAGCCGAGTTAAAGAATCTCTTTTTTTGAATTAAAAGAATATGGAGAAATAATGACAAATGTGTGGAATGTTTGGTTTGAACAAAATAAAGTATATATTTTAGGAAACCCATAATTATAATTCTCAGTGCTGTGTTGCGCAATAATTCTCGAAAAGAATAATTTAAACATCATCATCCATCATTCAGAATCTTTTTTTGATAAACGCATCCACGAAGTCTTCAGAACTAATCTAGAAATCATGTTTCGTCTGAGAGTAACTGGAGAGAAAAAAAAATTTTTTTTTTCAAGAAGGATACGTAAAGTACAATATCACTAGACACACTATCTGTCACAAGAGAGAACGGCGCAAAATTAATTTTTTTTATTACATTTTTCTCCTTCTGTCTAAGTTGGCAAATGCGAGTTTATTTTTAGAGAAAATATTTTTATGGACGATTATGAAGGAAAGGTATAGTGTTTCACGACAATAAAAAAAAAGAAGAAAGTATGCACCCGTCTATCAGCTCGCGCTGAGTGACTTTCACTGTCTCTGTTGTCTAAAATCAGTGCGTAATCTTAGAGAAACAGGGAAAAAAAGTGAAGGAAGAAAAACAGCAACAGCTCACTCGATTCGACGGAGTTTCAGAAAAAAAAAAAAAAATGGTTCAGCGACCTTTATTGTTAGAGTTCTAGAAAATGTGAAACCTACATAATCGTGTAAAAATATTTAAGATTAAACTTTCTCAGGTAGTTTATATGATCATTAAAGTTAAGTAAAGTAGTTAGGTTTATAATTCCATGTAGAAGAACGTGAATTTTTAAAAACATTCTGTTTAAATGTCTCTCCTAAAGTTTTGTTTGCTCAAAGGAATGTATTAATTATGACGGTGTGTTCATATTCTAAAGGATTATATGATCTATATAATAATTTATGTTTTTTTTTACAGATAATTATTATTTTTTTTGTTTCAACGTATATTAATTTGTCTAATTTATATATTTAAAATTTTTACTTCCTTGTCATGATATTGATCTTTAAGAATTATGTAAAAAAATAATATTTAAAAAATACATTTTCTTTAAAGACTATAAATAATAGAATTTTATGGATTATGTCGATATGATACAGAAATTGTTGATGCATGTGCGCGCCTCCTACCGGCCCTTTGTTAAAACTAGGCAGAAGCTGAACGACTTCCAACAATAATGGACGTGGGTAACTACTGCCGTGCTGACACCCATAATAACTGTAATAACTTTAATTTATGATTGATCCATTAATTTTTATTGTTAAGTTTTAATAAAAAAAAATTGTCCAAAAAGAACTGGTCCGTCGTATATACTAATTTCACTAACGAACAGAAATTTGAAATATAATTAATTATGTTTCTTAAAAAAGCTTCTTATTTCATTCATAAAATTTTGAAGATTTCATTTTGAATATGAAAAAGCACTTTAACCGATTATTTATTTCGTCGTAAAATCGTGAAAAATCACACTGTCTCTTACAGAAAAAGTTATTTAATATTATTATTTTGAAGGATTATTATATTCATTAAGTGTTTGTAACGTAACAGTATTTATAAAAAAAAAACAATCCGTGCGTGTTATTTAAAAATTCATTTGTGTTTTATTCAAATTACTGCACAACCCATTTCCATAACAAAAATATTTATGTAAAATATGCTGACAAGCCACCATATATTTTTCTATTGTTTTCATATATGAATGAACTTACGTATAATGCTTTTGGATAGCCTTGCTCCCCCCCCCTCTAAATCAATTACTTTCATTCCCTTTCAAACGAATTTGTGACTGCGGTAGCTTAGTGGTTGAGGCATTGAACTCGCGACCGGCGGTTTTTGTTGAGTTTTGGGCTCGAGCCTTGATACCGCTAAAGACCTGCCGAGTAGCCGGCGCTGATGCACGTTAAATCTGTTGGGGCCCAAAGTCCTCCTGTTGGTGTGGTGTGGAAGTTAGGAGAGGGGGATGCCAACTCAGGTGTCGTCCTCGTCACTTGACGAGCTTCAAAATTACGAAGTCCGTCGCCAACAGCCCTCGTGTTTCTTCTAGTGCGACGTTAATAAAACCAAAATCAAACCAAACCAAGATTCAAACGAATCTGATGGAAGGATTCAATGTCGTGTCCAGAAATAAATTTTGGGGGTTGCATATTGTCAATGCCATGAAAGAAACAATTTCGTAGTTTTGAATTACCTCTTCCCCTGGGCACGCTACTGAAAGTATCAGTGAGAAAGAATGTGCATTCTTCACTTCACGATGAAAGTTATTTTAGTTACAGGAGGAATTTACGAAATAAAACAAAAGGAGAGAAATTTACCACTGCGAGTGGGAAAAAAAAAAGTAGAAGTGCTTAACGAAACTGTAACTGAAACCACGCGTTGCCAAGATTTTGAGACAATCGCGTCGACTTAAATTCTTGTACACTTATACAATGGTATTTAAACACAATCAAATATAACTCGACCGCAGAGATATTTTCGAGTGATAAAATGAAGTAAACTCGTAATATTTTCGAAGAACTAGTTAAAAAAAATCAAATGCTAACTTAATTTTTTATAAATATGCCGTAGTTTAGGTTCATCAGTATATATGATGATATGTATCAGAATAATTTTCATAATAGTGATCCATCCGGACACTTTTACTCAAAATCTTATTAATTTTTCAATATGTGAACATTTTTTTTAAAAAAATTGAATTAATTATAGCTGATTTGTTCGATAGCTTAATTGTAATTCATATATCTAATATCACTTTAGATATTAAGTATTTTAAAATGCCATATATTGAAATTTAATCTGTGAGACAATCTGTCACTAATTTTATTAAAAACATTTCTTTTGATATACTAATATGAATGAGGATTTGTTGTATTTGCGTCTGTGCATTTAAGGAAACCCTCTCTGGAAAAAAAATAATTGTAAACTATTTTACGAAAATGATAAATGTGTTTTTTGAGTTTTATAAAGTTATTTATAATTATGCGAAATAGTTTTACTTGTCTGTGGTTTCAATTAACTTCAAAATTAAGTTATATTTTTCAGACGAATATTTCGACCCAATCAAATTTTTATGCTATTCAAAACAAAATTACGTGCGAAAAGATTCGTTTAATTTCAATGACATTGATTCTTCTGAAAGATATCTATCTCTGGATTAAAAAGATTATGTCTTTTCATCCATGAATTCATTAACAGCATTCGTGACTTTTTTTCCCATGCCACCCAAACTGTCAAAGCAACTGGTCTCAGCTCCTTGCTTTCAGCTCTTGACGGGCATCACTTGGGAAGGTCAGAAGACGACGGTTGCACTTTTTTAAGAAAGGCATATTAAGATTACAGTGTATCGAAGTGTGCTTGATGCCGCCAAAGGAATTGGGCCTCAAACGTGGGGCCTTATGTCTACTTATAGCCATGGCAGCTACTTTGGCTTCCAGCTTCTTCCTGATAGCTCTACAAAGAAACCGTTTTAGGAGCAGTGAAAGTGACAGTAATAACCTTCTTTTTATTTTAATTATTTTTCACTTTTAGCTCTTGTCGCTTTTCTCTAATGTCGGCCGTGGGATTTTTATCGTTTTCCAGTTAGCGTTTGTTTTATGAGCGGCGTTATAACCGCAGTGAATCGAGGAGATTGTGGATAAGTTTCTTCTCTCTTATCTTGTTCTTAAGGTTTATTTGGTGGAATTCTATAGAATAACGTGATAATCATAAATACTGAATAGGGGAGAATTTAAACATGTTCATTTTGAACTCTGCAGTACTTTTTGTTATTTGTGAGATATCGTGAAGTTTTAATTATTACTACGAAATAACCGAGATATTTGGATAAAATTTATTCCTCATATTATTTGACCCTTAGGCACATAATGTTGTTATTCATAGCTGGTGATGTTTATTTATTTGATTTCAATAAAACGGTAGATCGAAGTCACCCTGCGGTATGCTCTGCATATGAATTCATCCTTATCTTACGGCTGTTAATATTGTAAATTGAAGCTATTAATGTTGATTTTCTTGGCATCAGGAACCTATAGATTGAAGGAACTCGCTTTATGAAGACAGAGTTCAGTCTGCTGAGTTCTACAAAGACGGCCTTCAAAATGCCAAGAAATGCTTAGAGAAATGTATAACTCTGGACTGCGGCTAATATAGAGAATCTTAAAGATAATAAATAAAAATTAAGTTTCTATCTCAATTATTTTCAATAATAATTGAAATGTCATGTTGCCTTGGGATAATAATTAAAACTTTACGGTGCCTCGGGTTACTGCGGGTTACGGGTGCCGGCTCTCTGAAACCAAACAAATCAACATTAATAGCTGTTAATGTTGATACCCCCCCGTAACCCCGTATTTGTAGTTGGCTTTCCTGAAATGTAGAAATTGAAATACGATTATAATCGCATTATAGAGAAATAAAAGGGGGCATGTCTTAGAGCAGCAGTTCTCCACTTGAGGTACGCGTAGCTCAAGGGGTACGTGAGAGGTCGTTAGGGATGTGTGTGGATAGAAAACGGTTAGGCAGAACAGTGATCTAAAAAAAGAACAAAATAACTTAAAAAATTAAAAAGAATTTTGAAAAGTAGGCAGAGGTTTTTATTAAGATTGCCAGTTGTAACATTGCCGAATCTTGATCACGAGAAATTGCTGCAGCTTGCATCAGATTATGAAAAGCCACTTCAATGGCGGAAAGATGAACCAGAAAATTTTGAGGGCTGTCTCAGTGCCAATAAGTGAACTTCTTAAACACAACCAAAATATATTTGTTATTGTTAGAGTTTGTTGGCGCTTTTTTTCGTATACTTATATTAAAAAAATAAAAATAGATGGAGCCTTATTTTTCAAAATTTTTTGATTCAATGCATTCTCAAATATCTCAATAATATCTCTATTTCTAATATTTTTGTTTAATTGTTGATTTACTGGGAAAAAACTATACATTGAAAAACAGATCTTTAAATTTAATTAAACAAACCTTTTTTGGCGAACTTTTCGGAATCTGTAATGGGTGAACAGATTGTGAATGTATTGGGGGGGGGGGGGGGGGGGGGGGGATTTTTTTTTTGGGGAAAAAAATGACCCCACCCCCGGAAAAGGTCGGAAACCAACGTTTTAAATAATGTACAGTTTGATTTTTTTTTTTCAATTATTTATTTAAAATATTTTTATCCAATTGTGATAGTTGCTTTGATATTATTTACAAATACTCAATTTTCAATTAGCTACATTGGTATTCTTATAAATTACGAGCTTCTTCGGCAATAATCTTCGAGTTGTATCTCAGTGCGATGTTAATAAACAATCACACTTGTTATTGTTATTTACAAACAATCATTTTTCAATTATAACGTAGTGAACTTTATAATTCCATAAGCGTTTTAAAGCCCCCCCCCCCAAAAAAAAAAAAAAAAAAAAAAAAAACCCTATCAGTTTTAGCGGTAAATTTTCAAGATTGTGCTTACTGTTATTATAGTAAGCATATTTTTTGGAGAACCTTTCTGAGTAATCTTGACTAAAGTAGGAATATTTATTAGTTGTCATTATAAGAGATGTTTTGCTAAATATTAATATTCCAGTTATAATAGTATTATCCGAAAGATGTTTGAAAAATTGATTGCAGAATAACACAATATGGCTTAATCATTTTCTTCTATAAAAATATTGTGCTAAAAGTTATTTTTTAAAAGTTCGTGTTATGTTTCCGAAGATAAATTCTATAGGGACTGAAGTATATCTGAAGCCTTACAATTTACCAACTTGATATTTGAATATATAAATAAAATTCATATGTCTTTTCTTTCCCTTATTTGTCGATTTGTAATCGTTTCAGAATTCTGATATGTTTTCAGCTGTTTATTGTTTAACTGTTAAAATAATTGAACTAATCTGACAAAATGTGATAGACAAATATAATAAAAATTATTTCATTAGTCTGTAAAATGTATTGAATTATTACTATTATTTTCTTTAGTCGACATGTTTGTACTCAAAATAAGGTGACAATGGTTCCAGTAAAAGAAATGCAATCCTACTGCAAGCCCGCCTACCAGTCCTATCTCAGAAGATGTGACAAGGATAACTCTAGATATTGTTCCGGTTACAGGTCTGTCACAGTTCATAAAAAATGCATTTTTCTTTTAACTTACGTTTATATTAATAATTTACTATATGTTCTTTAAATTATTGAAATTTTTTTTTACAAACATACAATTGAATTTTGTGCACTATATTTATTCTATTTGTTTACCATTGTTATTTCTGATTCCAAAAAGGCCATAATTCTTCGTCCTGTAAATTTTTGTCTTCAAATTATAGAAGTGTATAAAAGTGAAAGCGTTTATGTAATTTAAAAGGAAGTTAATACACTAAAATTAAATCTGTCTTCGAAATTGAGTAGACTTAAATATACATATTGTTATCATTTCGTAGAATTAAGCAGATTTGGAATTATTTTTATGTGTATTGTATTAAATTAAACGATTGGACAGTTAAAAATATATTATTTGCTTGATTTTTTTATTATTATTTTTACTTTAATTCTAGCAATTTATCATTTTTAAGTTAGAAGAATTTGATTTGTAAATTATCTTGTTTTTTAGAATTATTTTAATAGTATGCAACTGATATTTTGAAAGAATGTATTTTGAAAATTACAAATGGCTTTCAGTAGAAACGCAGAGTTATTTTTTACGTAGTGGCAACACCACGGAACAGAAAAATAAAATTGAAGAAAATTTTTTCAAAATGTGAACTGAACGCTTATAAATATTCTAAACGAAGCAGACGATTTTATTTTCCCAGTTTCGCGCTTGTTTAAAGAATTGTTTTTATTTATCCTACAGAAATAGAGGTGAGCGATTCAGAGTTAAAAAATGAAATGCGTTGTGCAATACAAATTTGCTATCGTTTGGGGAAAATAGCTTCAGATATATTAAAGTTAATGAAAGAAGCTTACAATAACAAATATTTTGGTGAGTCTACGATTTTTAGATGGTCTAGTGATTTCGAAAAAGGATGTTTGCCTGGTGAACTTGTTCTTAATCTCCTCAGTCTAAGCGTCGTCTGTAGGAGACACTAAAAACACTTTCAAAAAATGCCGCCGCCAAGTTAAATAAAAGGCGTCATTGGTACCCAGAATTAGTTAATTTTCTTGTTAATAAATGGTAGTTCTAAAAAAAATGATTTTTAGTGAACATTTGCATTCGTAGCTTATTTATAAAAAGAAAATGGTGTTTTCCGAGAGAAAGAAAATTACACGCTTGCGCATCTCTAAGTGTTCATATTTTTTATTATTTGTGTAATAAAAAATATTAAACACACTGTTGAATTCCTTAAACTTGCTGTTTATATATAACATTATTAATTTCTCATTCACATTGGGCCAATGGCTATCAAAATCACTCGATTGGAAACTATAATTATGGCATATATTTCAGCTCGGAATGATACTCTTTAATTGCTAACTGAATTCTCCAAATGTAGATATTTAAAGGATACAGGAAAGAATCTGTATCTGTTAGAAAATGAAAGGAAACATAATTAGTGATCATTGTAATTATGTCTAATTTAAAATTTCCCAGAATTCGAATGTATTGGGCAGAAAAAAACTATAACTCCCGTACTCGCAGACTACATTTCTTGGAAATCGCGAGTTTTCAATAAGAAACAACTTAAAATTGAGAAATTATTTAATAGTATAAGATAAAGAGGGAGAGAGAAGAAAATGAACGATACATAAATTTTGGGAATTAGGACTCTTCTGCAAATAGTTCGGACAGGAATATCTGGTGATTCAAATTTTCGATTATGCTCGTTATGTTAATTATTATGAATTACTCATTAAATTAAGATTAAAGAAATATTTTAAATTAATATTATGATGTCACTTTGCCCCAATGTCTCATCCAGGAGACACTTAATTTCTCAAAAATAAAAATCAAAAATTTTTTAAACATTTTTTCAGTACATCTTCATGTATTTAAAACCGATTGATACAAATTATCCTAAAATTTATGGTTCAAAGTTGACCTTGGGTTTCAGGAGGTTAAGTCTGGCCGACCAGAAAGTGTTGTGAACGATTGAAATGTACAATTGTGTGAGCAATCAAGCAGGAAAATCGACGAATATCATGTGAAGAGATAGCGGCATCAACTAACATTTCGAAAACGTTGGTATTCCGTATTCTACGCAACAATTTGCAGATTCGTCATGTTTCTTCCAGATGGGTCCTTCATTACCTTACTAAAGAACAAATGCACGCAAAAATTCACCTGTGTTGTGAGGGAAAACAGATGATCAAATGATCTGAGTTTCCTAAAGACTGTAACAACAGGCGATGGAACATGGGTGCATCATTTTGATCCCCTTATCAAGTCTTCAACAAGTGAATGGAAATACCCTGATTCTGACACCGAAAAAAATCCGAAAAACCAAAACTGCTTGAAAAGTCATGATGATTATTTCCTTTGATCATAAAGGTGTAATCTATCAGTGTGCTGTGCCTCCAAAAACTACTATAAATTGCGAATATTATGTTTCAGTTTTGAAAATTTTCCGACAACATATCGAGAAAGTGTCATGAACTGGTACGGAATTGGACATTACATAACGATAATACTCACCGACATGTCCCTACTTCTGTTCAATACTATCTTAGTAAATGCAATATTAAAATCATGCCATATACTCCCTTACATTCCAGATCTCGCACCGTGCGATTTCTGGCCGCTTCCGATGTTAAAGGAGAAGCTCCGTGGCAGAAAATTTAATACAAATTAAGATGTTATTTCAGCAGTACAAGGTTCTTTGAAGCAGCTTACAGGAAAAAAGCTTTTCACATTGTTTTGAAAAGTGTTTTGAACGATGGGACCGTTGCATATCATCTGAGGAAATGTATTTTGAAAAAGAATGAATTAGTTTTGCTGTAAATAAATTTCTCTTGATTTTTTTTTTTTTTTTTTGTAATTTTGCCCTCATTTTTTATGGAACGCCCTTTGTATTTTGTTTGAATTATGATTGGTTATAAATTTCTGGTTCAGGAAGCAATAACAAATATGTTATTTTTTTAAAAAAAAAAAGATATTCATCTAAGTTTTAAAGTGCAACACATGGAAAAAATCAGAAATGCTAAAGTAAGACATGAAAATATGCATATGGTTCGAAGAAAATATATGTTTAAATTGTTGAATTAATATTTTAATTTACTATTTAATTATTTATTTTGATAAATTTATTTGTCAAAAGAATTTAAAGCTGTCAAATTTTCTACTAAAAGTTTTAAAGTCAACTAATTTATTATACTTCTTGTGACAATTTTTGATGTTCTAATTAATTATCTTGACATATTATAGTTTAATAAATTATTATTAAGGTTTATTATCTCATTTTACTTTCTACTGCCAGTATAATTATGTCATGAAAGTAAAATATATAAGAACACTAAGTAAAAGTTTCATTTTAAAGCCCCATGAGTTTCCATTAACATAATCAATGATATTTTTAAATAGGTATGTCATTCTAACATGTAAATGGAGTAGTTTGATCATATGTATGTGTACGGGCTGGGGAAAAGATGACAACTACGTGTATGTAAATAATGAATGGTCTAAAGACGATTACGACTTGACTCAGACAAAGCAAATATAATCAGAAATACGACACAAACGTTTAATGATTAATTCAAACACAATAATAAAATTCAGTTTATTTGCGCTTTACCGATTTTCCATTTCAGTCTCTATTAGAAGAAACCAATTCTTTCGTCCTATCTATCTGGCTTCCACTCTCCGAGAAAGCAAATCCTCACTTTTCTTTTTACTCTGATCTGATCCTCCAGAACACGTCCTGGTGCATCAGAGCGACATCTGTAGATGTATCAGGATAATTTCCCAACATTACTCGCGAATTTTGACCATCAAGTGCCTTCACCATTGCCATCATTAAAAAGCTGGAATAAACAAGACTTAAAAAAATCAAGTAGAACTCAAATCACCGAAAGTTCATATGACTTTGAAGAGTTTCATTCAATACTCTGCCCTTATAACACGAAAAATACATCGACTTATTTCGCTAATTCCATTGGCTCTAGCCAATTTTAGCCCGTTTTTAACATTGGTAAAAGTGGAAGTTTCTTAATGCAACGTTTGAAACAGTTTTGTCCGAAATTACAAATTTGCATAGAGATCCAAATTCATTAACTTTTCTCAATTTCCAATAATTATGAAAATTGGCTGATAGCCTCAATACAAACTGAATATGGGAATCATTTCCTTCGCGTCATGCTCTTCTAAAATTTATTTAACATTCATAAGCGGAAGGTTCGTATTCTATCAATATTAAATTATTGACGGCATCGTAACATTTTTAATTCTTCATTATTTAAATAAGTTAATAAGTTAGCAGCTTTGCAACTTAAGATGTTCATAAAAATGTCTGCTTTGATTAAGACTTTTGGCAAAGGGCGCACTTTCTGACGTTTAAAAGTACGAATTAATGTTTTCCGATTTTTCTGGAAATGGGATGGTTAAAGTATTTTAAACTTTTTATCAAATTTTTTAGGTTTCGGGAAGTTGTGTTTGTATCTTCGGTCGAACTAGAGTGAACTTAGCTCGCATTTTAAGTTTTTACTTTTCCAACTCCTGTTAAAAAACAGTCTTACTTCACGGAATTCCACAGAAAATTAAAACTTCAATTAAAATTTAGAAATCCAACCCGGTCCGAAAGCCTTCTATGTAGGGGCTGGTGACTTTTAGGATATTTCGAAATGATGATAACTATGTGTGCGTAACATTAATATATTGACTAAAGAGAATTACAACGTGACGCTGACTAAACAAATATATTCAGAAATATGACTCAAATTTTAAAGATTGATTCAAACATTACAATAATATTCAGCCCCTGCTTAACCGATTTTTCCGTTTCAGTTTCTTTCAAGAGAAATCATTTCTCTTGTCTTATCTCTCTGGCTTCCACACCACCCACACGATGAGCACGCGTTACAATCTTTTTAAATTTCTTTCCTATTTTAATTTACTTTCTCTTTTTAACGAACTTTAGTTAAAACAATCAACTAAATTTTCTCAACCAAACTTCTTACGTAACTTCAGTCACTTTGTCAAGTAATTATAATCACTCTCTCAGAGTATTTATTATTGAATAATAAATACTCTGTCGTGGATTACAGCCCTCGTTTTGCCATGTGATGCGAAGGCCGTGGGCCACCTACTTGCATCTATGTGCATTCCAATATATATATATATATATATATATATATATATATATATATATATATATATATATATATATATATATATATATGCAGCGACTCTCTTCTACAACATCGCTAGAAATTAAAACGCCTTACTTAACTCACTAGATGAAACGTTCGATATAACGCTGCTGCATCTAGGTCATCAACTTTCTCCCCCTCCACGGGACACGGGGTTGAATAATATCCCTTGATGTTCCGGAGAAAACTACGCCGAAGTTGTGACTCAGGACGTGAACACTAGAAGGCAGCACAGTTTACAACTACTGATTGCATATGCCCCCGACGCAAAACACTTCCCTCTGTATGTCTAACTAAAGATAATCTCGCATAAATCCCGATTAGTGATATTCCGGCTCTGACGCATGTGTTGACGAGACCCGCCACTCAACTCTAGACAGCCGATAACTCAAATAGAAACTGTCTCAAGCAAAACTCAATTCAACAGAGAAGGGATGCATATAAATTGCAGTAATGGCTGAAAAAAATCAATTACTAGTCCAGAGTTCGCAACAGCAGGGGCATCCAAGATCACTAACCAACTACTCTCTCTCCCTCCACGGAGCAACGGGTAGAAAACATCCCCAGATGCCTCGGAGCAAACATCCTCCGCCGAATATATATATGCTGAATGTATAGCTTATATTGCAACAAATTGTATTTAAAGTCTAATTAGTAATTAGACTGCATAAAAGTGATACAATATTTCATTCTTGGACAGAAGCCAAAACATTAAAATGATGTATAAAATACCTTGTGATTTAAAATTTCGTAAATAATCCTAACGTATTTCAAAATATGCTACACACACTTGCGGAAAGTAAAATGCGAAAATTCAAGAAAGAGCTCTGCTAGATAAGCAAAATTTAGGAGGCGTATTTGCTTATCTGAAAATGATGCCTATTCTAATTTCGTGTTAGTTATATAAGAGTCTCTGTAATAGCTCCATTTTAAACATACATTTCACGTTTGCTTTAAATACGCGATGTAAACTTCGTGAGCGTTGCTTGTCTTCCGGATTGGGCACTGTGATCTAGAATTCAGTCAAGACTGGTACGAATGCTTTTTTTTTGGACAGAACTGGTACAATAGGTATTGAACTCCATCCGACAAAATGATATGATACATCCATAAGATACAAAGCAAGCACGTTTGCATGCTGGCATTCAAGATTGCGGCGGCTATTGTGGTTACTTATGTACCACCATTTCACATTTAAAATGGTTCTTATAGCACATGCTTCAACCTGTTACTTTTACTCTTAAATAAATGAAGTATTTTACGAAACACACAAAATTGTTTTGCCTAAATATCATTCCTTTAAACTAATATCTTCGTGTTGTTGGGATTCCTTGTTCCACTAGGGCATATGAACGCATGATGTTTGTCATTAACTTAAATCTGTGGTAACATAACAAAATTATAAGCACAAAGAGCCCATTTTCTGTACTCCCTATTTCTATTTCAATTTCTTAATTAATTTTTATGAATAGTTTGTTTTGAAAAATTAGAAAAAGGAAGTGAAAAACCTTTTAAGAGAAAAACAAATTGCTAACATTCTATCGTCCGTAGCAAGACCTTAAGATCATAGTCAAAACTGGGTTGATAATGCTAATTTTTAACGGTACTTATCATTGCTGCGTTATCTAAAAGAAGCCTATGTAGCACTTTTGGGGGGTCAAAAGGGCCCAGAAAATGGGACTTTTTTGTTAATGTCGCACTTAGAAGCCACACCAGGGCTATTAGCATCGGCTCTCGTAATTTTGAACTTCAAAAGAATGATGAGGATGGCTCCTGATCTGGAATCTCCCTGTCTGAAGTTCCACACCACGCTAAAAAATGTGACATAGGATAACGTAAAGGTATTTGTGCAGCCCAATCTGTCTAATGTAGAATTTTGTTTCCCAGATAATATTTCTTTTCTTAATGTTTTACTATGTTATTTTAAAATTAAAATGAAAAATAAATTTAGAATAGTAAATTTGCATTAAAATTTAGATTCTTAAAATAAAATTTTAGTTTAATATTATAATAAAATGTAAAACATAGTTATATCAACTAAAATAATAAATATTTGTTCCGTAAAACTTTAGAATTTTCACGTAATTCGTTTATAACTTAAGAAGACGCAGCCTTTTCTCCCTCCCTCAAAGACAACATAATACATAGCAGTTTAGCATATTCTTCAATTTCTTTAAAATTAATTTCGAAAATACACTCGAACATATAAAGTAACTCTAAGCTATAGAAATAAGATTAATTTTTTTAAATTTTATATAAGCTTTCTGTAATACTTTTATCTTGAAAGATAATGATTTAGAAAACAGGCAAAGTGAATGATGAAGAGAATAAGTTAAACAAATATTCTTAGATGCTTTGTCTTTTCAGTCAAATAGAAAGTTTTCAGTTTCATATTAACTATCTTTAGTATTTACTAAATTTTGCATATCTTTTACTTTTACTTTACTTTTTGCATATCTAAAATAATCCTAAAAGTTTTCACTGACCTATAGTAGCCATACTTTTATAATATTCAACTCTATAAGCAAATTTCTGGAAAGTCACAGGGCTCTTTTTAATCAAAGCCGTGCCGTGGCCGCGGTAGCCTAGTGGTCATGGTTTCGGGTTCGTGGCCGGCGGTTTTCGTTCAATCGCGGGTTCCATCCTTGGCCGCGAAAGACCCTCCTTGTAGGCGGAGCTGAACAGGGCCCGAAGTCCTCCGTTGGAGTGGTGTGGATGTTAGGAGAGAGGGTGCCAGCTCAGGAGCCGTCCTCGTCACTCGACCGAGGTTCAAAAGAACTAGGCCATTAGCCCTCGTGTTGCTTCTTGGGCGACGTTAATAAAAACTAAACTAAACTCAAATCCATGCCATAAATATATAACTTATCAGAAATTTTTTTATATGTTACGCATCAAAAAATCATTTATTATTAATAAAACTTGATTCAATTCAACAAAAATGATATCTCTCTACATGATCTCTTTCTACAAAGAGCTAAATTCACACGCGTGATTCATGTTTAAGGCAGTTTCCGGTAGAAATTCGAACCATGTATTTTATATAGGAGCGGAAGTGGGGAACACACAAGGGCAGATTATGAATAGTGGCAAAGAAAACATCGTAATTGGTGTCATAATGAGTGTCCAATCAGCAATAATAACATCGTAATGAACGTCAACACATCTAATAATCTCCCTTGTCCAGTTCCTGTTTCGTAACTCCTGTCTTTTAATGAACATGAATCATTTTGTTTTTCTTTCAAGTACACACAAACCAGTTTTAAATTCCCAAAATTTATTTCATTTCGGACAGAAAATTCGATACCACCCTCGTGGCTTTGTTTTTAAATATAAATTACAATCTCCACCGGTGATGTACGCAGGGATATCCGTGGAATACGGATTTTTCGTAACACTTGGAGGCAAGTTATTTTTTGGTAACTGTTTCCATGAAATTTTGAAAATACCTCTCTCACTCCTTTTGAAGCTAAATTTCCCTCTTTCAATTGAATGAAAGCTTTGAAATTGACATTTTTACTCTTAAAAATTTTATTTCATCGAATAACAAGGAAATTATGAAATAAAACTTGCATAGGATAATCAATATATTTGAGAAGGGAAATTATTCAAGAAAAAACTAAAAATTATTTGAAATAAGCGATCAGCGCAACAAAAATTCTGCTATTTAGTCGTAAAAAAAAATAACGCTTTAGCTTGAGAAATAATGCGTAATTAACCTTAGAAAATAGAAAATAAATGCTAATATTAAGAAAATAAGAAGAGAGAAAATATTTAGCAAATTCCTCTGGAGTGTCCTGAGAGTAAGGTGACCAGACGTAGTCCCGCTTTTTAACAATTTATCCCGCGTTCCGCAGGGTCTTAAGAAAGTCCCGATTTTCAGAAAGAATGCACGACAAGCTAGGGAACGGAAAGGGAATATACGGTTTTCGGCTTTCATGTAGCTGTTTCACCAGGATACGAGCTTTATAATATTTTTGTAAATTTTATTTTTTTGAACTTTAATAATAAAAATAATTGTTGAGAACTGATTTTCAGGAACTGCTTATCGAAGTTCGCCTTGATCAGTTGCTACAATACGACCACCATGTTTGGACTTAATGAACAGTGGCATTTTTCGGCATTAGCAGCGATGAAAACATTTTGTAACTGTGAAATGAAGAGAGAATGTTCCGCTTTGTGCACTTCCACAGATTTTATTCTTATGGCGACATGTTCCTCTAGCGATCTAGCATCATTTGGAACATTGTTACAAAGGAATTACATCTTATACAAAAATCGGAATCGGAAGGCAATTTTAGAGAGAAGAAGGGTCAGGGTGTAAGGAGTTTGTTGGTCGTCCACGAAGTAACGCCTTCGCATATTTAGTTTTGTAACTGTTTCTCATGGGATTTTCATCGTACTGCTTGCTAGTGCTAGTTAAACAAGTGATGTCAACAAATCAGCTATTAAGATGATTTAGGTAAATAATTTATTTAGTTACCAAAGGTAGGTACCAAATTTTTAATCTAGACTCCCTCCCCCTTCAATGATGTTCCGCATTTTCAATGTTAAAATCTGGTCACCTTATCTAAGAGGATTGTCACATACTCGATTTACAGTATGAAGGAGATTTAAAAAGTATTTGTTTTTGAAGATAGTATTGCTAACGTAAGTTGGTATTACTATTGTGTGCTGCCATCTGTTAAACGGCATGAAAACAAATTTAACATTGATTCATTGGTTAGTTTTGATTTGGAAATTTATGTTGCAGAATTAAAATTTGAGTGGTGCCTTGACGTCATTTTATGTCGAGTTGTCACCGCGAATGAAACCTCGTTTCATCATTATACAAACTGGAAATCAAGCAACAATCAAAGCGATGTATTGCTACCGGCAGCTCTGCTCGCAAGAAGGCGAAGACAGTCTCATTGGCTTGAAAAGCTTTGACAACAATTTTTGGTAGGGTGATGGACATCATAGTCATGGACACTTTTCAGAAAATTGGAAAACTATCAATGGGGAATACTTCATCGAGTTACCCATTCCTAACACTTCTTTTCCCATTCTTAACGAGGGTATTTTTGAAGAAGTCTCCTAATTGGAAAAATTGGTTACTTTTGTATCCAAGTTTTCTGAAGTGGAGAATAATTGATAAGACTTTTCTAATAAATCCAAACGAAAATAATGAAAAAAGTTGCTTTTTCAGAGATGAAAGAAATTTAAATTAAATTTTAAAAGGAGCTTATTCTCGTAGGCGACACATTGTTAGGTTCTTAGTATGTGTTTATACTTATCTTCTTTTCGAAATTATAAATAACATTATGTGTTTTCAGAGTCGTCTATGAGCTTGCGTATCGTCCTGTTCAGAGACTCATTGCGAAAACTGAATCTATGTATTCGTGTTGCCCAGGATGGACACAAACTCGAGTTTCTTCTTCCGATTGCAAAAAGGGTAATGTATTGAATTTGAAAAATAAAATAATAATAATATACAGCATTTTATACACATATTTTTTATGTTCACTACTTTTATTATGATGATATCTCTGTTTAATGTAAACAAATCTTACATTTTCCTTTCTGATAGCATTCACTTTCATTGTTCTGTCACATAGAAAACGCATTTAAGTAAAATACTTACCCAGTTTTGTTCTATGAACCATCTAGCAATTTATGTTAAACTGTGATTTTCAATACGCTATGCGCAGAACGGTAGTTCTTCGAGAAGCCATTCAAGGATTCCGCGAAAAAAATTAAATCTAAAATTAAAAAATGTTGTTGAAAAATCATTATAATGCAAAATAACTCTTCTAAAAGGGCTGTATGTAATCAGCAGACGTGAATCACAAACTTTTTTGTTTCATACGTGTGATATCGTAAACTGTATATACATTTACTATATAATTATGAAACATGACGCCATACACAGTGTATTCAAAAAATTCCAGTACTGATCGTACACAGACCAAACCCAAAGAATATGCTTACATTTTGATTTATAGGTTTTACATACTCTTCTCAAAATTCAATACAGCAGCTAGAACGAGTGCATAGGTTCGTAAATGTCTCTTGGAACGTCCTCACTATAACACCATTGAGTTCCTTCGTTTCAGTCTTCTCTATTGACTATGCAACAAATCGGGCCTCATTCATTTCACAAAGCCGCATTCATTTCAAAAGCCGCTCAAAAACACCTCTGTAGAATGCATCAGTCACAGTGGAAACTTTGCGACGAAATTCTGTTGCTCAAGCTCAACATTTCGACTCAAACATGAAAAACTTGATCTCCTACTGTTTTCGGTCGAGTTTCCTCCAATTTAGTGATTGCTTATTAATGTCGCACTGAGAAGCAACACGTGGGCTATATGCGGTTGATTTAGAAATTTTGAATCTTGGTCAAGTGACGCGGACGACACATGAGATGGCACCTTCCTCTCAAAGCTTCCCTACAATGCCAACGGGAGGACTTAAGATCTTGACCAAATTTAACGTGCATCAGCCCCCTCTACTCAGCAAGTCTTTGGTGGCATTAAAGCTCAATCCTACGATTCGACGCGAACGATGCCGTCCGCGACCATGACCATATGGCTATCGAGGCTATTACCATATGATGCAGATTTAATCATTTGGTACGTTTTTGTGGCCAAATTTTCTAATTCAGAATAGAATGAGATGTTCGTTTGTTGCTACATTTTTTGTCGATGACAATGACGCACGCACGCGCTTTACGCAGAGGAATGCTGTCGAGTCGAAAACTAGTTAGAAGTGAATGAAACTACCACATACCCGTAACTGAAGGTTGGTGTTACATCTGTCTGTCGATTTCATAGAGATAGCGCCATTTGTACTTTTTTTTACGAACGAGTGTCCTGGAATTTTTTGAGTCCACTGTATACTAGATTGAATGGTTTTTAAATTTCTAGCAAGTTACGTCAAAATGATTATCATAGGAAGGGTTCACTCTAAATTATTCTGGATCTCTGTTGAAGACGAATACCCAGATCTAGCAATGAAAGGACTGAGGTTGTTATTATTTTCTTCGTCATACCTTTGGATTCTAAAAGTTAGTTTATATTAAAAAAAAAGAGAATGTTAAAATTTCGGAAAAAGAAATGCGAGAAAAGTTATATGTTTATCAGCCACATTATTACTGAAAACTATAAAAATCATATATCGCATTAAATTTGAGGTGTTTTTTGTTAAAAAAGTGTTGCAATATAAGTGGTTTTTAAATATAAATATATTTTTATTAATGAATATTAGTATTATATTTTCTTATGAAACAACACTTTGAAGCTGAGGTGGTCAGGGATGTTTTAATGATACAATTGACACAAAAAAAAAAGGATGACAATTCCCACTTAAAACTCTCTCTTGTGTTGTGTTGTAAATGTTTCTTGCAAAAAAAATGTCCATTTAATGTTCCCCGACTTCAAAAAAATTTAGAACGAAGAATATAAAGAGTTATGTGCTCCTTTTTGAATAAATATATCTCTAATAAATCTTGTTCACTTATGAGAGAGTATCGTGAAGTTTTAATTATTACTAAGAAATTATCGAAATATCTGAATAAAATTTACTTTGCATATGCATTTATCCTTATGAACATAATGTTGTAAATTACAGCTAATAATATTCATTTGTTTGGTTTCAAAAAACGATATATTGATGTGACTCACAATAACGGTTTAATTATTATTCCAGCGAATGGTAATATTTTAATTAGTACTGGAATAATTGTATAAATTGTAATAATTGTATTTAATTAGTATATAATTCTTCCTGCGTAACCAGTCATAAAATTTTAATTACTAAAATTATTCAAGATTGAAACTTATTCCCTATGTAGTGACTGTTCAGAGTTGTACATTTCTCTTAGCGTTTATTTGTCTTTCAGAGGCCGGCAGATTGAACTCAATCTTCTCCATGTTGCGGGCTACTTTAATCTACAGCTTCCTGAAACTAAACAACTCAGCATTAATATCTGTAATTTACAACACTATATACATAAAGATAATATGTAGAATAAATTTCATCCAGAAAAAAAACTTTTCGATTCTTATACATAGATGTAGATATAATACGCATATAGTACAATACATATAGAATAAAACAAATATTCATATATAGTATAAATGGCATACATATGTAACAAATACACATATTATATAAAACAAAATTAAAAAAGAAATGAGATAATTGTAAAGGAAAAATATTTAACGCAATAAAAATATAAAACAAAAATATGTAGTATATTAAATAGTGAGTATATAAATAAAGACAAGGATAGTAAATAATAATAAAATGATAATAATTTTAAATACATTTAATTTATGGGAAATTTTAGGCAAAAAAAAAAGTCTGACTCCCTCAACATTCTTCAGTCAGGGTCTTTGATTACTACTCTGTGGATTAAATGACCGTAAAGTTACAGTATTGATTCATATTGATCCATATTGTAAGTTCCATCATCGATATAAATTTTCTTCTTAACGGACATTTGTGTTCATTTACTGGGTAGGGTTATTGGTTAATTCAAAGAAAATAAATAAATATGTAGTAATTTATGCTATTTTTTCTAAATATAAATCATTTGCTCGTTGAAAAAATATTTGATAAAAGAACACTCTTCAAGATTCGTGTTTCCCACATTCCATGACATTTTTCTGATGTTTCCTTTATCATCATCAATGTAATCAACAGACTGGCGAATTTTATTCTCATTTTTTAACCATTCACATAGTGTAGACTCAGGTAGAATAAGTTCTTTGGTAGTTTCTGCTTGTTTTGTACCTTTTCGAATTTGTTCGATAACATTGAGATTTTTGCCTTCTGCTTACGGTTACGCTCTTTCGACGCTATTTTTAATTATTACGGAAATCACTTACACAAGAACTTTTTATAATTCTCAAAGTTTGACTAATACAAAATGGTCGAACATACTCCTGATCTCACATATCACAAGTGATCTTGAAAAAAAACAATATATTTCCGAAAAAGTCCAAACTGGAACATTTCACTTTTAGAGAAAAGGTGATTCATGTAGGAAATAGATAGAAAAAGTAGGTGTTAATGTCTGTTCTTAAGAGGAAGTCGTGATGTCATCCCAACAAAAGATTAATTTGAATTTCATAAAAATAAAGAGTTATGAGCCAAGCGATCACTTATGATATCACTCTTATGACGAAGAGTGATATTACAAGTGATTGCTTATTGAGAAATCCACAGTAAAAACGCTGGTAAAGCAGACTCTCATGCTACTGAACAGTGTATTAAAGGGGTTGGATTGTGTGACAATGTCATGAATGTTTTTATTAGTCTCGAATACAATAGCACTGATGACCGATGCAACTTTTACTATTATATAAATATTTATAAGAAACAAATAAAGTTTTAATTTTTTACTCAATGAAGATAAAGCCATTAAATTCCTTTTCCTTGTGTAATATCGTGAACCCTGTGAAGTTTACAGGAATCTTAAATTAAACATCACTGTTTCTTTTTCTGTATAAAAGAAGACGCATGAAAATTTAGTTTTACATTCATAATTTATTCAACTGAATTTCGGAAGTATTCTTTTTATCTAGACTTTCTACATTGTTTTAAAATGAATGAAATAAAGCTTTAGAATGAGATGAAAGGTCACATTGATCAGAAATTCTAAATTATATGTTAACAATTTCAAACATTTGTATTTATAAACCGATTTCCCCCCCTACATTCTTTATTTCGTAAATACTATTTCCGACAAAGCATATGTCTTTCAAATCAGTATAGATGATAAATTTATGAAGCGAATAAATTATTGTTACACTTTAAATTTCTGAGAACCATTTAATATTGAAAAAAAGGAAACAAATACTGTTTGTAATAGTGAAATTAATAATTCTCATAATAATAAATATTTTCAATAATGCTGTGTGAGATTTAAATCTCAATAGATATTTAAATAATTCGAGATAAAAACCAACGTTTTTTAAAACAACGTTTTTAACTGGTGGCAAAGTTTATTAAAACAATTATTGAAATATTAGTTAAAACTTTGTAAAAAACCTCATATCTCTCTCGTCTCCTTAAGATCACTCTCTCTGCGTAATTCAATATATCTTCCACAGATGGCGCCACGTTACTACACAATCTACGTTATTAAAACAATTTTTGAAATATTAGTTAAAACTTGTCGCGAATGTCTAAATATTGCATTGTTAGGCGAGTAAGAACGATTCCCAAAGTTTCAGAGCTCTAGTTTGATGGGAAGTTGGTTAAATTAACGATCGAAAATTTGATGACACACACACACACACCAAGTGAAATACAGAAAAACGTTGTAAAATACCTTCCCTGAATGTCTGAAGTTTTATTTATAAAATATATATTGTATAAATTTAAAGTTAAAAAAGTTTTACATGTGTGTGAGAGGTTATTACATGGTAGATAATACTAAAATATTTAAATTAAAAGGATCTAAGTATGTTACTAATAGAGAAATTTATATAATAGCGCAGTTTTCATTTCAAAAATGTGTTATTGTAAGATATGATTATTTGGCTTTTATACTAAAGTGAATTTTTAAACTGTTTAAAAATACTGTTTTCGGAATCATAGTTGGAAAATTCGTTTATGTACGGTATGATTATTTGCCTTTTATTCGAATGTGAACAATTAACCCTAATGATTATGGTCTAATAACATGGAGTATTCGTAAACACGCGTTCCTTTTATTAATATCTGGGGTTCCTTTCTGAATTTATATTAAGTTTCCATCATCTTCCCAATCAATTTAAACGTGGTTATACAAATGAGGTAACTTTTAGAAGTGTAGTGAATAGGGAAAAAAAATCAAGTTGCATGTAAGCATAATAGAAAGTTTGCAGATAGAGGAAAATTGCAATTTTCGAAAGATGGAAAGAGTATGAAAGTTTTGAAAAAAAAAAAAAAAAAAACGTGGGAGGGACTTGCGTGTATGTGTGATGTATTTGAAATAGTACCCGACGCTATCTAGTCGAAGTTTTCTCCATCATTGATTAACTCACATCGGATCCGAGTATCCGGGTAAGAATAATTGATGATCATAGCAATTTTCATGTATCTACGTTCAGTGAATCAGGAGAATATTTCCCTTTTAAGAGAAACAATAAATAAGGCTTTGAAAAATAATTAATTTCATATATTTTAACCGTTTTTGTATGACTATTTTAATTATTTTACCTTTACTTGAAATGACGTTCAAGAATTTAGATTTTCTATTAGATTAATTAATATTTAAGATGATAGACTAATCAGGAAATAAAAATTTACGACATTCTATTAAACAAACTCAATTACATAAAATTATCATATACTATAAAGTAATTACATATAACCTTCGAAATAACTAAAAATATAAAAAAAGGAAATAGAATACACATGCACACACACACACGTGTATATATATATATATATATATATATATATATATATATATATATATATATATATAATTCAAAATATTTCTGAATAGAAATACTCTCTTCCTTGCTAAAAACGTATATGAAGCTTAAGTAGAACCACATGAAAAATAATGTATAATTTTTAAAGTTAATCCTTTTGAAAATTTGAGTATTTTTATTGAAATATTTCAAAATTAAATGGAGTTAAAAATATATACACGCAATAATTTCGTATTGTTTCTTACGAACTTCGCAGATCTTTTGAAAATTTTTCTGTTCATTCGCTTAAATTTATATTCTAGCCATCTGCAGAGAAGAATGTCAAAATGGCGGAACCTGCACGAAACCTGACCACTGTTCCTGCGCCGCTGGATGGACAGGAAAGACATGCGCCACAGGTGATTAAAAACTTTTCTTTGGAAAACGAATTATTATATGGTAATTATCTTTGGAAAAACCATTTAGATCTTGCGCTGTGTAATTTGTTCCCCACCGTGTTCATTGAAGTTTTAAATAGTAGAAATCTATTAGCTGCAAACACTCTTTACCTGGGTTAACAAAGTAATTGATGTTGTAAATACGTAATAAGATTGTAATGGGTTTTCCAATGTTCTTGGGAGTAATTTATATTTTTTACTGTTTTCTCCTTTATTTATCTGCATATTAAAATGATCTTACAGTCTAGGGGGGAAATACATAATAGG
Source organism: Nephila pilipes (assembly GCA_019974015.1). Lineage (NCBI taxonomy): Eukaryota > Metazoa > Arthropoda > Arachnida > Araneae > Nephilidae > Nephila > Nephila pilipes. The sequence goes on along the minus strand of BMAW01057275.1, from coordinate 40,397 downwards.
GAAACTCATTTTCAACGACGGTTCATAACTATTAAATTATGAATATGTAAGAAAAGATAGTATTGATTTCTATGGGATTTTACGCAATAAACTTGTTCTTTTTTTATTTATTTAAAAAATAAGAAGATGATAAAAATGAATATCGTGATTTTTTAAAATTATTTCTAATTAGTATATAAAGATTATGTTCCGAAGAAAAATGTTGATTTACATCAAGCAAAATAAAGTTTTATTAATTTCTTTCTTAGTTAAAAGTTTCCTTACAAAATAAAAACATTAAGAAACGTAATGAAATTCTTTTGTTGTGTAGAAAAAACATATACATCTGAGCTAAATACTCAAATAAAAGATACATTTATGTATGTTATGCATTATTCAGCAAAAATATTTTATTTAAATATTTTAATTTCTTACAGTAAATATTTTTTAAAAAGAGATATATTTATCATTAATAACGTTACGCTCTGTGCTTTAGGAAAAATTAAAAACAGAAGAATTAAATGCCTTGACTATTAGGGGGGGGGAAGCTATAGACATAATGAGAAATATTTTAAAATCTCAAAACATTAATGTTTGAGAACTTTCTTTAAGACTTTTTTACATTATAATTTTCAAACGAGCCGCGTGAAAGTTACAATCCCATTTTTATGAAATGTTTTTCAATTTTTATGAAAACGTAATTTTTTTTTTGTATACGAAGACGATTTTTAACTTTTTATATAATTTTAAAGTAATTTAAATATCTGATAGCAATTTTTTCACATAATAAACTGAGATTTTTGGAGGTAAATTCAAGACCCTCTTAATCAGATAAATAAAATCAAATTCATTCTGAAAAGTTGATTGTATAGACTGGTGTTAATCATTCCAGTAAATTGTATCATGTAATATGAAACTTTTGTAAATAAAACAAGTTAATTCCATTTTTATCTAAATGTATCAAAAACATTCCATAGATTTACTGAAGATATTTATTTAAAATTATTTTAATAGTTATCATGAACTGTCGAATTCTATTTTTATAATCAAAAACTTTTTTTTTTGTTCTAAATGGAATCAAAAAGAATTTCTAAAAATAGAGCATTTTAATGAGAGAGAACGACTTTCAGAGTAATTAATTAGCTACTCGACTAACTTTTTTATTTTTCGTCAAAAATTCGATTCTGTTGATGCACTTCTCCTTTTTTCATTTAGACATTGATGAATGTGCCAAGAGAAAAGATGACTGTGACCATGACTGCATCAACACACCCGGATCATTCAAGTGCGTGTGTAGAGATGGATATGTTCTGCAGGAAGATGGTAAAACATGTGAAAGTAAGACGAGAAAACTTTTTCTTAAAATATGTTATCTGATTTTCGATTTAAATAAATTTCCTTTTTAGTCATTGCATGATATGAAGGATTTCCTAATTTCATACAGGATGGAAGAGAAGAAAGCTACCTGTTTATTAATCATGGTAGTGATTATGAGCACACAAATTATTCTAGCAACACAAGTTATTTTCTTAGGTTTTTTTGATATTTTGAGCACCTTTCAATATTTAGCACTCTACTAGATTGTATCTGTTTTTTTTTTTCATTAGATATGTAGAAATACCAAATACAGTAAAACCGCGTTCAATCGGATTAATTAGACCAGAGCCGATCTGGGTTATCGAAAATTAAGATTCAAGGCCAATAGCCCTCGTGTTGCTTCTCAGTGCGACGTTAATAAACAATTACAATCACTTCCATAATAAATTAGCATATTCACCATGGTATTGGTAAGATTTCAACTTGCAAATGCGAATTTTGACGTTGGTCACATTTTACTTGCAAGTGCGAATCATAGTATTCGTCAGATTGCAGCTCGCTGTGTA
>BMAW01057275.1:11855-25699 GCA_019974015.1 Nephila pilipes | reverse complement strand
AAGAAATATTTCCGGCTACGAGCCTGCGACTATGATCATTAGGCTACCGTGGCCACTATTATCGGTCTTCTAAAAAACACTTTATTGTACAGTACACAAAATGCACACTGCTGCAATATGTTACAAACGTGATACTCAATCTGCAAGAAGAAAAAAAAAAAGAAAAATATATTGAAATGAAAACTAATAGTTGCTAAAAAACGTGGGCGAAAATGAGGGCAGTGTTGGATCGTAACCTGGCGGTTAAGATCAGCAAACGTCTGATCTACACGAAACAATGACGAAAGCGAATGGTTCGATCGGTACCGGATTATGAAATGTTCTGAACCATCGAATGCTCGATTAGAGAGCCCTTACTGCAATTGTAAATTAAGAATAATTTCTGTTACATTACTAAAAAATACAATATTATACGAATACGTGTTATACGAAACAAAGAACAAGAGCAAAAAGGAAGTTAGGTTTTAAACAATTAGAAAAACGTGGAATTACATAGTTTTATGTTATATTATTAAATGATAGTTAAAATTATAGTTTTATAAGTAAAAGAAATGTATGGAAAGTCAGTTTTTACCAGAAGAATTACTTATAACTATGCATTAAATATTGTCTTCTGTGTCATTCTTTTAAATTTTTTTGCTTGATTGTTTTTTCATTCGAATCTGAGATATTTACGACATATGATACGCGTTCCTTTCATTCGATCGAAAATCTGTAATTTTTGTTCTACCGGGACGAAATATCTCTTAAAATTTTCTCACATTCTTAAAAATTTCTGTCAAACATAGTTTATGACCACAAATGAATTTACAAAAATGAAAAATGTATAATAAACTTTAAAAAAAAAAAGTTGAATTATATACACCAGAAAACACCCAAGTTTTAAAATGTAACTAATACTCGATGTACAAAATGAATTTAATATACTTTTATTTCTAAATTCTGTTAGCTATTCTTATGCGACACACGCACTGAAATGAAAAAATTTCCCGTGAGAAATCTAGCGCACTCAAAAGCTTTCATTTTGATTCCTGCGGTACCGGGATTTCCCATATTTAAATTCCCTTATTGAACTTCAAACGTTGCACCCGGGGATTTAACTAATTATCAAAACTTGTTCCGATTAAAATCGTCTGATAAGATGTCGTATTGCATGAGGGATTTCCCTAATTCTTAAACCGGGATAGAAGTGTCCTGTTATTAAGGCTTAGTTATGTAATATTGATAAATTAAAAATAAACCTGTTGTAAAAAATGTTTGGGAGGAGAGGAAAAAATTAGCATACAACCAAAAGAGAGAAAATTCGATCTGTTCTTATAATAGTAAATAGTTAATCTCAGCAAATCTTATCAACTCCAAACAATAATAATATCATGTTAAGCAGTATGTCGCAGTTAATAACACAAATGAACGCGATGCTTCAAATGTTTCTATCTAATAAATGATTAATACGCCGAACGTAAATGTGCTCCGTCACTCCGGTTATTCATTGAGAATGCAAATGTGTTATACAAAGGCAATTAGATGAATTAAAAAACACTATTTATATAAGCATGATCCTGACATAATAGGAATTCAAGAAACCCATCTTCTCTCTCTCTCTCTCTCTTCCCTCGGATGCAATTAATATTCCCATTTACATTTGTCCCAGAAGTGGTCGTCTTAACACGTGGGGAGTACTACGATTTTTGTGAAAAAACAGTGAAGCATTTTGTTCGAATTTTCAAATCACGAGCATTCGAAAACACACCAATAAACATTCAATCACCAGCATTTATGACCTTCATACGGCACCATTAAAACTATGGATCTAGATGCCATCTTCATCTAAAGCAATGAAACAATCCTTTTTTGGCGATTTTAATGCAAAATTCCCCTCTTAAAATGCTGGAAGAGCAAATGAAAATGAAAACATTATTTGCAATCGGGCTACAGCCTCAGAAGTTGATATCTTAGCTCTTGTTCATCCCTAATTTGTTTTCCTCACATAACAGTTTAAACAACTTCATCCTTGATATTGCTTTCACAAAATATTTGACTCTCGTTCTGATATTTGTCCCACCCTCGAACTCAGCAGCTACTATAATCCAGTTATCAATTATTTATTTGTAACTAATATCCTCCTTTCTGTTTTGAGAACTTGAAAAAGCACCAACTGGTTCAAAAAAATCCAAGAAATTATTCTCCAAACTATACACAGAAATCCCTTAAGTGGATGTCAACAACAATGATATAACTTCTCAAAAGTTTAATAACTTTATCTCTCAGACAATTGCCTGTTCTACAGTTACGAGAGTAATTGATACTCCCCGTCTCAGATTTCCCCAAAATATAAAAGAGCTTATTAAAACCAAAAATAGATTCTGAAAACAGTGGAACCAAGCTAGATATCTTCCTTATAAGAGAGAGGTGAATTCCTTGACCAGACAAATTCAATATCTCATCACTGAAGAACACAACTATGTCTATAAAATGTATAAAATCATAAACAGAAAAACAATTAATATTTCACCTTTGAGTGGCGCCAATCGCATGGCTTTACTCATTTTGAAAAAAACAGAGGCTTTTAAACATACTCTTGAATCTACTTTCCTGGAAGTTAGCGAGCCTTACAATAATAGTAAATTTTAGGAAACTGAAGGAGTTGTTTCTGATTTTCTTGCCAATTATGACGATCAATATTGCCCTCCACTCATTTCCGGAAATGAAAGAAAAATCATTACAAATCTTGAAAATAAAAAAGCAGCAGGACCTGAGGCTTTTCTTAATTTAGGTTTAAAATATTTCTCAGATAAAGCCATCAGCCACCACTCTAAAATTTGTTATACATGTATAATAAAAATTTGTTTCCTCAAAATTTTGAAATCTGCAAATGTAATTATGATTCCTAAACCTAGAAAGAATCAAAAATTCACTCAAAATTTTAGACTAATTTGTCAATAATTTTAAGTGAATTTATGATTCTTGTATCTCTTGCTTCTTGTGCTGTATAGCAAAGAGTTTTGGAAGATTCATCGCCAAAGTTATTTAAAAATTTTATGAAGAGATCAATTGCAATCCTTCTGAACAATGTGCTTTTCTTGAAGGTCACTCTACCTCGCCAATTAATCAGAGTTACGAATATTATAAATGGGGGTTTCGCTCACAAATATTATACCATAGGTGTTTTTTTCTTAATGTCAAGGGAGCATTACAGAAACTGTGGCTTGTTGGTCTTATTTATAAAATAACTCTGCTGAAATTCCAAGTCTATTTGATCAAAATTATTCACACAGCTTCTTGCAAGAATGATCTTTTAAAGTCAAAATTAATGATTATTACTCTAATAAAAGCAAAAATATAGAAGGTTCACTACAGGAAAGTTGTATTTCTCGGTTTTTGTGCTCTTTGTATATGTATGATTTTCACACCACGCAACAGTCAACACTTGTCTGTTTGCAGATGATTGAGCGGTTCTTGCCCATATTGTCAAACTTAATAATGCTATTAAAATAAAGCAAAATTATTTGAATGTCTTAGAATTTTGGTTAGTAAATTCTAGAATCGCAATTTATATTGAGAAAATAAATGAAATTATTTTTAGAAAACATGGCCTAATTAACCCTAGCACCAATTTAACTATTTTTGATGAAGACATCAGTGGGTTTAGGTGTTTCGTTAGCTGGTATTAGATTTAGATAGGTTAAAATATAAGCATCATATAAATTACCTAGCTGAAAAATTTTGGAATAATAAAATTTACCAAAAAGGTAGAAATTCTTTCCTTTCCTTGAATAATAAGTTGATCCTTTATAAACAAGCTCTTCGTCCAGGTATAACGTATGCAGCCCCTGTGCGGCCAGCTTCAGCCCCAACCCACAAGAAAAAAAATTCAAACTATTCAAAATAAAATTCTACGAATAATGACAAATTCTCTTTGGTATATTAGTATTATAACAAGTTATACATAATGATCATAAAAATGAGCAAATTGAAACCTACATTGCCAAATTATTCAGGAATGTTTTTACTTCAATTACTGACCACCAAAATCCTGTTATTCTCTCTCTCTCCTCTCTAGCTCAAACTCTCTTCACTTATCTCAACTTAAAATTCGATTTTGCATATAAAATCAAGAAACTGGATTTACTCCTCAAACCTCCTTAATTTGTCTTGGCATCTAGGATAATCACTTTAAATTTTGAAGCAATTTTTAAATTAGCACTCATTCAGTTATATAATTTGCACTTGCATTCCAGGTCTTCTGCGATTTTTTTCGTATTTTTATTCTTATTGGTTTCCTTTCATTTCTGTGTCCGGACTTCCTTTTAATTAAGCACTGGCTTTTCTAACTGTCCTTTCAGATATTCTTTCTGCCTAAAATTCTGAGCATAAGCGTTCACTAGCGTGATTTTGATTTAAATAAAAAAAAAAAAAGAATATTCTTAAAATATGATATGTAATGTTAACTTCTGATATTTTAGAAAGAAATAACGAATTTTAATTTCAGATAATTAAATTCGATTTTCTGGAAATTTTGCACGAGTTTGTTCAAAAAGTATTAGTTCTTTACTACAAATGATATTGCTGCAAACAAACATTTTATTGCTGCCGCGTCGAGTTGTTAACATTGTGACATATTCAATTTTTAAAAACAAACGATTGTGATACTTTTTTAAGATATTATCTGTCCAACTTATAAAGGCAGACGATTTAACTTAATGTGATACTTTTTTTAAGATTTATCTGTTCGACTTTTAAAGGCAAACGATTTAATCTAATGTGATACTTTATTTAAGACATTACCTATTCTTCTTTTAAAAGCAGACGATTTAAACTTAAAGTAATACCTTTTTCAATATTCTTTATTAAGATATTTTTTTGGCAACACCAGATCATAGTTTTTTATTTTAGATAATTTACTGGCAACGGATATGAAAATTTAGTATTGAGTTTGGTTCCAAGAGGTAAAGACGAACGTTGAAAAAGGTGGTGCTGGTGTAAAATTGTGTCTTGAATTTATGTTTGAAAAGATGTGCGCAAATAAATGTGATGTCCCGAAAACAAGTCCTATTTATTAATAGTCTTCAATACAGTTCACCATAAACGAGACTTGAATTCATTGTTATATAACTGAAACTTGAATCAAAGCAATAGATAGATTATGATGAATCTGCTCCAAAGAAGGCGAAGACGGAAAAGTTATGGCTACGATTTTTTGGGGATGCAGAGGACGTCATACTCAGAGACATATTAGGAAAGGAAAAAAAAAACATAAATGGTCAGTGTTTCAGTAAGCTTTTCCATTCCTAACACTCTTTTAACTGATATCTTATTTTGGTGTTAACGAAGATTAGAGATAATGTTGGTGGCTTTCAATATTTTATAGATCATGATTATTGCTGAGCTTAGTGATTATTGTTGTACGTAGTGACTGATTATTGAGTATCTAGCCCTGTTGGGCTTTAATCTCCTGTTCTGATATTTTTAGCTTGATAACTTCAAGTGCCTAGTGTCATTTATAGGTTTAAATAATTTAAGTTAATGGTGAGCGAGGATAAAATAAAGAATGTTTGAAAAAGTTTATGAAAATTAAGTTGAAAACTTAAATCGTACGAAAACTACGAATTTTACATGACAGGGGTGGGGGGGACAGGGTGAAATGCGTTCGTCCAATCAGGAGACTGCAACTCTAGTTGGAGTCCGGATGTAGAGAAGTGGGTGAAGACTTTTCTGGGTTTCTCCGAGGGCCCCAGAGAGTGAATTGTGATTGGCTGGGGAGCTTAGAAGCGATTTTTAACAAAAAATTTCCTTGGGATTTCTAAAGTCAGAGTTGGACAGAAATATCTCTGCCGCCAGGAGTATGGTAAGGGGTCCGATGGAAGCCATCAGATATTTATTTTTAATGGAGTTTAATATGGGAAGGAAAATCTTCCTTGTGGTCTATTGTAATTGTATTTTATGATATTATAGGTTGTAATTTCTAAAATGGATAAACTTGTAATTTGAGTTAGTTTTGCTGAGAATTGATCTGCCATATTATTGATGAATTTTGAATAGTTGGGAGATTTATTGAATTTCTGAGATCTTCATTTCTCATGAACCATCTCTCATTACAAATCATTCTCATGATTCTGTTCTGAAAGATTGCTATTTTATTAAGATGAGATTGAACTGACTGTCTCCAGGTGGGACAAGCGTAAGTGATGATTGGACGCAGAAGTTGTTGATAGACAAGAAACTTATACCTAAAGTTTAACGTGGAGTTCCAACGAATTAATGGGATTAATTTATTAGCTGACTGTCGAAACTTTGTCTGAATGTGAATAATGTGTTGTTCAAAAAAGAGTGTTATCAATTACTACGCCAAGATATTTGGCGGCTTGGGACCATGGAATCTTATTGTTGTGTAGGTAAATAATTGTTGAGGTGGTTTTTGTTAGTCTTTTTGCAAAGAAAATTGCCTCCATTTTAGAAACATTCATGGCTCTTTTCCATTTGTAGAACCCATATTTCCAAGCATGTTAGGTGTCTATTAAGGTAATAGACTATGAGTTTTGGATCCTTGTGTTTATCAAGTATCGCTGTGTCATCTGCATACATGCAGAAAATTGTGTTGTTATGTCTGGGTATGTCATTCACGAAATTTTGGGAAAAGGCCAGACCCGAATGTGAGCCCTGAGGGACGCCCGAATTAATTAATCTGGGTGTAGAAAAGCTGTTATTAATTTTTACTATTAATGATCTTTCTTATAAAGTATGAATTTATTAAAGTTATTAAGTGGTGTGCAACTCTATTTCTAATCGATTTATAAATGAATCCTTCATGCCAGACTCGGTCAAATGCTTTCTGGATATCAAGGAGGGTCGCTGCTGTTCGTTCTCGATTTCAAAACCTGTATCAACAAATTTCACTACACGAAGAATTTGGTGGGGTGTTGACAGCCCCGGCATAAAGCCGTGCTACTCTGGTATAATTATTTCATTTCTGTGCAAATGATCTGTTAACCTGTTTAGTATAATTTTCTCTGCAATGTGACCGGGTTCTAGCAGGGAGTGTACGATATTATTTAATTGAAACATTTGAGATAGGGGAAGGTTTTTAATTATTTTATTAGTGTTATTATCTTTTCCTGGAGTTTTATGGATATTTAGTTTTGAGATATAATTAATTATTTCGGATGGAAGGGGAGGAAATAGGGTTGGAACGCTTGAAAATTATTTTCGTTTGAAAGAAAGTTGTGAACGACATGTGTTATTGTGCTATCGTGTAGTAGTGTTTGCCAACTCAGGTGTAGCTATTGGTCAAGGTAGCGGCTTCGTAGCCAGCGTTGTTTCAGTCAAGTCGTCAGTTCGAGATCTTATAGCACAAAGACCGGTAATGTAGCAGGGCTAATGCACGATAAATTTGGTCGATATTCTAAGTCCTCTCTTGGCTGGGTGTGGAAGTTTGGAGAGGGACTTACCAACTCAGGAATCGTCCGAGTTACTTGACCGAGGTTTAAATTTACGGGGTTCATCACAAATAACCCTCGTGGTGCTTCTTAGCGCTGCGTTAATGTACAATCGATCAATCAAGACATTATACTGAAGTCATACTAGATGATATTCAGCTAAAAGAATTTATAGGCATTATACTCTGCTGGACAATAAAATTGCGACTCCATGAAGGAAAGTAAATACAAAATAGATATTAATTGTGCGTAAACAGTATGACATGAAGACAAAATGATTAAATTTCTAAGCAGTTTGGGGGTTTTATGGGGGGGTGCGAAATTAGTAGAAACACCTTAACAGATCTGGGTAACAGATCTGGAGACCGTGCAGGTCAGGGCAACAATCGAATGCCCTGTGTAACGAGGAAGGTCAGAACACGACATGCAACATGTGGTCTTGCATTATCTTATTGGAAGAGGACGTTTGGCAGGCCTCGAAGATAGGACACAACCACTGGACTTAATATGTTAGAAATGTATCGATCTGCGTTCAAATTACTGTCGATCCGAACTAGAGATGTCCTGTCATGCACTCAATGGCTCTCCAAACCATCACACCAGGTGCAGGACCCTTATACCGATATTGAATATAATCAGGTGACGATCGGTCTTCTCGGAGTCTCCAGACACGTATATGGCCATCAAAATTTTGCACGCAGAACTGGGACTCGCCTGAAAAGACGACATTATGCCTCTCCTATATCCAGCTTAATCGTTTGGCGCACCAAAGTCGACATTTCTCTCAATGCTGCATTGTCAATAATGGTTCTCCGTGCTGACAGTTAACACTTCTGCAAATGTCATCGCACCATACGAGCGGTTACTGGGCGTACTACAAGCATGCCCATTTCCTGATAAATGATCCGTGATGTGGTTGTATAGTTCTGTAGGGTCAACAACACAACATGTCTGTCCTCTCGGATGTTAATCATGGGAGAACGTGGAGATCCTGCATGTAGTATGACCCACAGCAAACCCTTGATTCCCTATTCGAATAACAGTGGTTGGATTTCGATCAGAGCGACGGATAATATCATGGAACGATAATTCACACTCTCGACAGAAAACGATCCTGCATCTATCGAGCTCCATTACTCGCTGGTAAGCATTTCTTTTTCTTATTTGAGACATAACACGATATTCCGATCAATATCCAACCGTACAAAGCACTTCCCAAATGAGAAACTTACTATACTACTTTTCGTTTATACAGTGCTTTAGATGTCATTTCTCCCTCCTACGTGATCTGAATGCACTGAAATAGTAATTATTTGTATCCCACAGAAATTATTTGCATCCTAAACTCTTCTTCTTTTCATGTGATTTTGACGTTCGTTAGATCATTCCTTCCTGGTGTTGCAATTTTAATGGCCAGCAAAAAAATCTTATATATATATACTAAAAAAAAAAAAATCTTAGGTTTCAATCCAATTCACTTTTTCTTTGGTCGTAATATTAATTTCTTTCAAATCACTTGAAAATACATGTTTTATATCTGTTCTAGAAGCGAAAATCAAACGAAAGAAATCTCATCCATATATTCCGCAAATTAGAAACTCCCAAACCGCTGGTTAAATACGTATCAATGCAGACCAAGAAGGGAGTTCAGAGCGAAAGAAATATCAATATCCACTGCAAGAAAATATAATTCTAAAAATTAATTCAATAATCCCTTTGCCTAATTACCTCTTTTAAGTCAAGATTCCCTCTCTCCTTCCATTGTGTTGGTGTGTGAGTGAACATTATATAATTTCTTATGCTAAATTGAAGCCTGTAATATAGCCTTGATCTTCAAACGAATCAGCATTGCTAATTTATTCTCATCTGTGAAATAGATAATATCGGGTCGGGTTTCATTTAGTAGCTAATATATGCACTTTTTTTTACTACAGACAACGCTAGGCTAATATCAGATAAGGCGGCTTAGTTGATTTGCCTCGGTGGTTTTTCAACGAAGTCGACAGGTCTGAAGACCCTAACATCGAATATTGTGCTTTTTCTTAATTCAACTTGTCGGAATGAGAACGTGACTGGTAGTTGTGCATGTGGATAATTGTACTTAATGAAACCAAATAGTTTATGACATCGAAAGTAAAATTTGAGCCAGAATTTGAGGATGTCAACTAACTTACAAATTTGGTATTTTGATACTCATTTAAATGACTTAAATATGTACTTTCAAAGAAGAAATCAACTTACATGTTACATTATTTCAAACCATACACGCAACCTGAAGAAAACTGAAATTATGGCAAGCCAAAAAAAAAAAATTATGTCAACAATTGAACAGAATAAAATTCTAAAAATGGGAGAGAAAAAAAATCTGTACTTTGCGATTTGATATAAGAATTTTAAAATACACTCTATAATAAATAAAAAAAAAACCCGACTCAACAAGAAGGAGTTGTTCAATGGAGACAAAAATTGGCGGGTAGGAAAATTATGTATAGAATAGGAAATGATTAAGATTTCAGAAAAATTGAATGATTTATTTCAGACTTACATACTTACAAAATAACGAGCTGAGCTCAATAAGATGTTGACCCACCTCTAGCCTAGATGCAAGCTGCCACACAACGAGGCATCGAGTGATAAAGCTCCCTGATGGTCTCCTGAAATATTTCTTGCCAAATTTGCTCCAATTGTCGGTCATATACATTCCCTGGTAGATGCAGTAACCTTCCCATCATATCCCAGACATGCTCGATTGGAGAGAGATCAGGCTGGAAGTGTTTGACAAATTGTAAGACAGCTCATAGCAACACGTGCTGTATGTGGTCAGGCATTATCTTGCTGAAAAACAAGGCCAGGGTACTGCAAAAGGAACGTAAGCAAAACAGGTCTCAGAATGTCGTCGACGCTGTAAGAATGCGCTGTAAGTGTGCCTTTAATGACAACCAAATGGGATCGGCTATCATGGACAATGGCACCCCAAACCATAACTCCTGGTTGAGGGCCTGTGTGTCCTGCAATAGTTAAAGCAGAAACGGCGCGCTGCTCACGTGATACCAGATGCAATACAGCGACCTATGAATCGAAGATTTCAACATCACCCAAAAAAAATGAAGCTCAGGTAAACAGTTTCTGCACTCAAAATCATGTGTATTATGTTTTGAGACAAGCAAGGTGTGAGGCTTGTGGAGGTTTTGATTCGGGGGTGACATAAAAAGCTTTGTGACATAATGAGACATCTTAACTGAACTGCGTTGTGCAGTCCATAGTATAAGGCGGGAATGTTCAGTAAATTGACTGTTTTTCTGCATGACAATGCCCGTACACACGTGGCATATCGAACCCGAGATCTCATCGTATCATATGGATGGGAATAACATGATCCTCCTCTGTTTTGCCCTGATTTGGAGTCCAGGGACTACCACTTATTCTTTCACTTGAAAAAGAATTTAGCCGGTTAGCGCCAGGACGATGAGGATGTCAAAACGGCGTCCTGCAGAGATTGGCCCATCAGGCGGCAGACTTATATGAGGATGGAATACAGAAGCTAATTGAATGATAGGATGCGTGAATAAATAGTGGAGGTAGTTATGTTGAAAATTATAATAAGATATATGTTTTTTTACAAAAATAAAAAAGTAGAAAAAACTCGTGCTTGTTTTTTTTTAACTTAAAAAACATGCTGATATTTCACCATTTCAAACAAAATTGGATATTTTGAACCTACAGTTCTTATTTTTTTAATTTCCCCTCTCCGTTTTTAAGAATCTACTTAACTACAACGCAGTCCCTCTCTACGAAATATTCCTTGCAAAATCTGGTGTCGTTGGACGTTTTTCTCCTTTCTATCTCCTGGGGCTGTTCACTTCCGACTGAAAATACCTTTTGTCATCTCTGCAGTATCTTTAAAAATGGTAAATAATAATACGGTTGTATTATAGCATGAAAGATATACTAAGTAAAATAAGTTTCTCAGAGTCAAATATTTTTCTGTTTGAAAATAGCGTTAATTTCATTTGTTTTCTCCTATGTAGACTTCTACACATTCATCTACTTTGGATACCCTTCATTGCAGCATATGTACCACTTGCTGCGTTAATCTCTAATATTTTCTGTGGTACTTTATGAAACGGGATTAGCTACAATACATGAATCTAACAACTATAGTACTATGCATGGTATTATATTTTGTGCCTATTTCCTAATATAAGTAAACTTTTTAGTGTGCCTATGAGTAGTTTTTTTGATAATTTAAGAAACGAAAGGAAAAATAGTTAGATGATAAAACAGAGTTTATCCAAATGTTTTGTTTATAATTTGTTGTATTAACGCAGCTCAAACGAAATAAAAATAATTTATTCTTAATAAAGAGTGTAAAGGGGAGGTTTGTACTTTGCCTTCCTAATCACTGCCACTGCATAATATTGTTTCATTTTCGCGTTCGTTAATTTCTATCCCCATTAATATTTACTTCTGTTAAAATCATACAATTTTTAAGTGAAAATAAATTTTATTAGTTTCTTCAAAAAATGTGTGAAAGTAATATTTTCTAATATGTTTTTAAAAATTAGTTAAAAGCAGGCAAATATTTCAAATAAAAACTGATTAATTTCAATAATATACTTAGCCAAACAATTGAACAGCGCAATTGTTTCAGTAGAACTTTATAACAATAGAAAACACAGTACAAAATAATCAACACAGAACAAAAATATGTATTTGAAAATAAAATAATCTTTGTTGTAGACTATGATAATGCAACAATCGTTTTAATATGTATTTGTTTTATTTGTTGAATTCAGTAAGTGTTTGTGACTTGCGAATTGAAGTTTAAAAAGAATTTAAGAGAGCGATCTTGTGAAAAAATAATCATCAAGGATGACTTTCCAACCCACTTTTAGGGACTTGGCTGTTGTGTTGTCTTGCTTTTGCGTGATTGAACTGTTTTGCACTGGGGGATATTTTATTACGTTCCCATTTATTCTTTACGTAACGTTAACTGAATGCTACGAACTATGGATGAAAATTTCTGGAACTGAAAATCGAAAACAATCTGAAATTATAACTGCCACACCAGAAGAACCTGAAATGATATGGTATGAAACAATCGACTACAGTCAAGCTCCACGACTTGAAAACAACCCTTTCGCTTATGCATACATCAACAATCCTTTTTGTGGCAATGATTTCTCTGAAATGATGTAGTATGAAACAATAGACTACAGTCAAACACCGCGATTGGAAAATAATCCTTTCGCTTACGCATACATCAACAATCCTTTGGGCGGCAATGATTATTAATAAATTACTGATGAAAATGTTTGATGAAATTTTTGTTTATATACATATAATTTAGAAGAAATGGATCCAAACAAACAAAATAATTTAAACAGCCAAGTTTTTTCAGAAATCATACAAGACAATAAACCTTCTCAGGATGAATTTAAAGGACCTCAAACAACACTTTCAGCAACTTTGAAGAAGTGAACAGCTTGAAATCGGCATCCATACATTTGAAATATCTCAGCTTTATATAAAGGAAAATACTTAAGAAATACTATTTTTATATAAAAAACAGAAGAAATTTTGTATGCCATTTTGTGTTGATTCTTCCAACAAAAAATACCTTTCAAGTTGCAAGAGAAATTCCTCAAGTCTGGCTATCAACTAAATAATAAAAATCTATAAGGTAATGAAACGAACTTTTCCACAATTATTCGAGCAATGCCTTTCAAGTTTGTAGAAGATCAAGAACCATTCCTCTCTCTCTCTTTCTCTCTCTCTCACTCACAAATTTGACTGCCAGCTGAAGAATCAAAATTAACGAAAAAAAGAAATAAGTCAATGAAATTACTCTTTCCAACAACTCAAATTAAAGAAATTAAGTGTATGCATATTTTAAAAAGTGATGCCCAGGAAAATCGGATCTTAAAATATATTTTGCGTAATAGCAACTAGCATGAAACCAATGCAATAAACAATTTAGAAGAACAATATTCAACAGCATTATAATCATCATGAAACTTTAGTATTCTGCATATTCAATCTACGGATAAATGATATAATAAGAATTTTTTTCTGGAATATTTTAATACAGCAAAACAAATTACTCAGGTCATCCTTGAGAATTTTACTTTCATGTGTTATTATATAGTTTTTATGTGTATTGTTTTCGTCTTCTATACATTTAATCATCACTGCGGCTTTTCTATTTTAAATAAGTAATACACATAAATATGCTCTCTTCAGATCTGACACCTACCAAAGGTTTACTAAACTTCGATATAACGCCTTAATGAAGGTGCAAGGGGATAAAAATACTTCAGGAAAGATTTTGTCTCCTAGTATGATTACAATGTCTCACAGAAGGCTTTACCAGAAGAAGTGACTGTTTCGCCTCACAGAAGGCTTTACCAG
>BMAW01057275.1:0-11830 GCA_019974015.1 Nephila pilipes | reverse complement strand
GTAAAGAGCCTTCTGCGGGGCATTAAAGTCCTTCTGCTGGTGGGAGGCCTTCTGTGGGGGGGCGTGACAGGTCCCTTCTATGACAAAGGCAGCTGTGGGGCAGCAGAGTCTTCTGCTGGTAACTTTCTGGCCAGGCTGATCACTTCTGCAGGTAAGGCCTTCACTGAGGCACATGTGGTCCTCTGCCTGGGCAGAAGCCTTCACTGTGAGGGCATGGCAGGTCCACTTCTACTGGTAAAAGGCCTTCAAGCCGAGGGGTATGTCCTTCTACTGGTGAGGCTACAAGGAATAAAGCTACTTTGTTAAAGAGCCTAGGCATTCAGGTCATCACACTGGTGAGAGCCTTTCTGTGAGGCATGTAGTCACTTCTACTAGTGAAGCAGCCTACCTGTGGGGCATTAGGTCACTTCTACTGAGTAAGGCCTTCTGGGGCGGCAACAGTCACTCTACAATCAGAGGCGCTGGAGGCATTAAAGTCACTACTGCAATTGCAAAACTTTCACCAGCAGAGGCGTAAAGGTCCGCTTCTGCTGGTAAAGCCTTCTGTGAGGAGCCTTCGTCATTTCTACTGAAAGAGTAAGAGGCAACTGCAGGGCGTAACGGTCCCACTTCTTCTGTTAAAGGCCTTCACCTTGGGGCGAAACCAGTCGCTTCTACTAGTGCAAAGCCTTCTTCCTTGAGGGCGTAACGGTCGCTTCTACTGCGGTAGCCTTCTGTGAGGGCGTAAACGAGTCCGCCCTGGTAGAGAGAAGCCTTCTGTGACGAACAATCCGCTTCTGCACTGATGCAACGCTACTTGTGAGGGCGAAACCGGTCGCTTTAAATTAAAGGCCAGCTTCTGGTGAGGCAAATCATAATAGAAAGCAAAATCTTTTCTGGAGTATATTGAGTTCCTTGCCTTCAAGCGGGTATATCAAAGTTCGGAGACTAGCCTTTGGCCAGGTGTGTCATATCTGAAGAGGCATATTTGTGTATTACTTTCATTTTAATAAGAAGGCCTGGTGATGATGAAGAATGTATGAAGACAGCTTTCAATACATAAAAACTTATAATACACATGGAAGAAATCAAAAGAATTCTCAAAGGATGATATAAGTAATTTGTTTTGCTCAATTAAAATATTCAGAAAAAATTCTTATCATTTATCAAATGATTGAATAATGATACTAAAAAGTTTCCTTGGTATTGTTCATAATGCTGTTGAATAGTATTCTTCTAGGTATTTTATTAGCATTGGTTTATAAAATACTAGTTGCTATTACATAAATATATATTTTAAATCAATTTTTTTCTGAACATCACTTTTTTGAAATATGCAGCGCTAATTTCTTTAATTTGGTTGTTGAAAGAATTTCATTGACTTATTTTTAGTTCTTCAATTGGCAACAAATTTGTGAAGATGAGAGAGAGAGAAAAGAGAGAATGGTTCATGATCTTCTAAGAAGCAGAAGAGCATTGCTCAGAATAAGCTGTGGAAAAGTTCGTTTCATTACACTTATAGATTTTTATTATTTAGTTGATGGCTTGAACGAGGAGATTTCTCACGCAGCGAAGGTATTTTTTTGTTGGAAAAGTCAACAAAATGGCATACAAAGATTTCAACTTTATACAAAACTAAGTATTTCTTAAGTATTTTTTTCCTTTATATCGCTACAGATATTTCAATGTATGGATACCGATTTCAAGCTGTTCACTTCTTCAAAGTTGCTGAAAGTGTTGCAGGGGATCGCTTCAATTCATCCTGAGAAGGTTTATTGTCTTGTATGATTTCTGAAAAAAAACTTGTGCTAAAATTATTTTGTTTGTTTGGATCATTTCAACGAATTAACCATGTATATAAACAAAAATTTAATAAACATTTTCATCGGCAATTTATTAATAATCATTGCCGCCAAAGGATTGTTGATATGCGTATGGTTATTTTCCAATCGCGGTGCTTATTTGTAGTCTATTGTTTCATACACATCATTTCAGAGAGAAATCATTACTTCAAAAGATTTGTTGATGTATGCATAAGCGAAAGCGTTTCAAGTCATGGAGCTTGACTGTAGTCGTTGTTTCATACCCATCATTTTCAGGAAAAATCATTTACTTACAAGGATTGTTGATGTATGCATAAAGCGAAAGGTTGTTTTCAGAGTGTGGAGCTTGACTGTAGTCGAGTGATTTCGCTACATCATTTCCAGGAAAATCATTGCCACCAAAAGATTGTTGATGTATTATAAAGCGAAAGAGTTGTTTTCGTCTGAGCTTGACTGCAGTCGATTGTTTTCTTACCATATCATTCGAGTTCTTCTGGTGTAGATATAATTTTGAATTATTTTCAGGATTTTCAGTTCTTTCATCCATAGTTCATGCTGGTAAGTTAAGCATTTACGTAAAGAATAAATAGAACATGCTGTAAAATATCCCCCAGTTACAAAACAGTTCAATCACGCAAAAGCAAACAGCCCCACAACAGGTCCTAAAGTGCAGTTGGAAAGTCATCCTTGATGATTATTTTTTTCACAGACTCAACTCTTAATTCTTTTTAAACTTCAATTCAAAATTCACAACACTGAATTCAACAAACAAATACATATTCAAAACGTTGTTGCATTATCATAGTCTACAACAAAGATTATTTTATTTTCAAATACATATTTTTTGTACTGTGTGATTGCTGTACTGTGTTTTTCTATTGTTATAAGTTCTATGAAACAATTGCTATTTCAATTGTTTTGGCTAAGTATATTAGTGAAATTAATCAGTTTTTTATTTGAAATATTTACTTATGCTTTTAACTAATTTTTTAAAACATATTAGAAAATAATTACTCCACATTTTGGAAGAAACTAATAAAATTTATTTTCATAAAAAAGTGTATGGGATTTTTTAACAGGAAATAAATATTAACAGGGATGAAATTAACACCAATTTGTGAAAAGTATAAAACAATATTATGCAGTGGCAATTGAGTTAGGAGAACAAAGTACAAACCTCCTTTACACTCTACTGATAAGAATAAATTAATGCATTTCGTTTGGTAAAATTAATACAACAAATTATAAACAAAACATTTGGATAAACTCAAACATCATCCTAACTATTTTTCAGCTCGTTTCAACTAGAGATTATCAAAAAAAAGCTACTTTCATAAGGCACACTAAAAGTTTACTTATGACAGGAAATAGGCACAAAATATATCATGCATAAAATTACTATAGTTCTTGGAACCATGTTATAGCTAATCCGTTTATATTTCTAGAAAAATATTAGAGATTAACACAGCAAATTGAAAATTTACTTATGCTGCAATAGAGGGTATCAGAGAATAGAGATGGCAGAAGTCTACATAGAATACAAGTAAAATTAACATATTTTCAAACAGAAAATATTTGACTCTGAGAAACCTTTACTTGGTATATCTTTCATGCTATAATACAACCGTATTATTATTTACCATTTTTTAAAGTACTGCAGAGATGACGTGACAAAGAAGGTAGTACTTTCGGTCGAGGTGAACAGCCCCAGGAATAGAAGGAGAAAAACGTCCAACGACACAATTTTGCAAGGCTATTTCGTAGAAGGCTACGTTGTAGTTAAGTAGATTTCTTAAAACGGAGAGGAAGATGAAAATAAGAACTGTGGGTTCAAATATCAATTTTGTTTTGAAATGGTAGAAATATCAACATGTTTTTTTTAAGTTAAAAAAAAAACAAGCACGGGTTTTTCTACTTGCATTTTTTATTAGCATATCCTTATTACTCATTTTCAACATAACTTCCTCCACTATTTATTCACATCCTATCGTTAATTAGCTGTATTTAATCCTCATATAAATTCTGCCGCCTGATGGGCCCAATCTCTGCAGGACATGATTTTGACATCCTCATCGTCCTGGCGCCCAACACGGCTTCATTCTTTTTTTTCCAGTGAATAAGAAAGGTAGTGATCCTGGACTCCAAATGCAGAACAAAACAGGAGGATCATATTATTCCCATCCATATGATACATTGAGATCTCGGGTTCGATATGCCACGTGTGCAGACATTGTCATGCAGAAAAACGGTCAGTTACTGAACATTCCATATATATATGGACTGCACAACACCAGTTCAGTTAAAGATATCATTATGTCACCAAAGCTTTTTATGTCACGGATCAAAGCCTCCACAAGCCTCACACGCAGCGTCTCAAAACATAATTAATACATGATTTTGAGTGCAGAAACTGTTTACCTGAGCTTCATTTTTTTTTGGGTGATGTTGAAATCTTCAATTCATAGGTCGCTGTATTGCATCCTGGTATCCACGTGAGCAACGCGCGCCGTTTCTCACTATTGCAGGACACACAGGCCCTCAACCAGGAGTTATGGTTTGAGTGCTTGTGTCCATGATAATAATCCCATTTGGTTGTCATTAAAGGCACCTTACCATCCTTCTTACAGCGTCGACGGCATTCTGTTTTTTTGCTTCCACGTTCCTTTTGCAGTACCCTGGCCTTGTTTTCAGCAAGATAATGCTGATAATACATACAGCACGTGTTGCTATGAAGAGCTGTCTTACAATTTATCAAACACTTCCAGCTGATCTCTCTCAATCGAAGGCATGTCTGGGATATGATGGAAGGTTACGTCTATTTGAGGAATGTATATGATAAACAATTGTTGGCAAGAAATATTTCAGGAGACAAATCAGGAGCTTTATCCTCGATGCCTCGTTGTGTGGCAGCTTGCATCTAGGCTGGGGTGGGTCAACATCTTATTGAGCTCAGCTCGTTATTTTGTAGTATGTAGTCTGAAATAAATCATTCAATTTTTCTGAAATCTATCATTTCCTATTCATATACATAATTAATTTTCCTACCCATAATTTTTGTCTCCATTGAACTTATCCTTCTTGTTAGATGGGGTTTTTTTTATTTATTATAGAGTGTATTTTAAAATTCTTATATCAAATCATAAAGTACAGATTTTTTTTTCCCACATTTTTTAGAATTTTATTCTGTTTATTGTTTATAATTTTTTTTTTTTTTTGGCTTACCATAATTTCAGTTTCTTCAGGTTGCATGTATGGTTTGAAATAATGTAACATATGGATTGTGATTTCTTCTTTGAAAGTACATATTTAAAGTCATTTTAAATGAGTATCAAATACCAAATTTGTAAGTTAGTTGACATCCTCAGAACTACTGAATTTTTTTACTCGACAATGTAAAGCTATTTGGTTTCGTAAATTACAATTATCCACATGCACAACTACCAGTCACGTTCTCATTCCGACAAGTTGATTAGAAAAAAGCACAATATTCGATGTTAGGGTCTTCAGACCTGTCGACTTCATTAGAAAAACCACCGAGAATGGAAATCCAGCTAAACCGCCTTATCTGATATTAGCTAGCACGTTGGAGAAGTTGTCTGTAGTAAAAAAAAAGTGCTCTATTAGCTACTAAATGAAACCCATTTGATATTATCTAACTTTCACAGATGAAATAAATTAGCAATGCTGATTCGTTTGAAGATCAACTATATTACAGGCTTCAATTTAGCATAAGAAATTATATAATGTTCACTCACACCAACACAATGGAAGGAGAGGAATGTGACTTAAAAAGGTAATTAGGCAAAGGGATTATTGAATTAATTTTTTAGAATTATATTTTCCTTGCAGTGGATATTGATATTTCTTTCGCTCTGAACTCCTTCTTGTGGTCTGCATTGATACGTATTTAACCAGCGGTTTTTGGGAGTTTCTATTTGCGGAATATATGGATGAGATTTCTTTCGTTTGATTTTCGCTTCTAGAACAGATATAAAACATGTATTTTCAAGTGATTTGAGAAATTAATATGTACGACCAAAAGAAAAAAGTGAATTGGATTGAAACCTAAGATTTTTTTTTTTTTTTTAATTGATATATATATGAATTTTTTTTACTGGCCATTCTGCAACACCAGGAAGGAATGATCTAGCGAACGTCAAATCACATGAAAGAAAGAAGAAAGAGTTTAAGTTAAAATAATTTCTGTGGAGTTCTAATTATATTCAATGCATTCAGATCATGAGGAGGAGAAACTCAACATCTAAAGCACTGTATAAATGAAAAGTAGTATAGTAAGTTTCTCATTTAGGGGAAGTGCTTTGTACAGTTTGGATATTGATCGGAATATCGTGTTATGTCTCAAATATAAGAAAAGTAACACCAAAGCGGTAATGGGCTCGATAGATACTAGGATCGTTTTCTGTGAAATTAACGAATTATCGTTCCCGCCCAAGTATTATCCGTCGCTCTGATCGAAATCCAACCACTGTTATTCGAATGAGGGAATCAAAGTTTGCTGTGGGTTACTACATGCAGGATCTCCACGTTCTCCACTTGATTAGCATCGAGAGGATTGAACATGTTGTGTTGTTGACCTACAGAGACTATACAACCACATCACGGGTCATTTATCAGGAAATGGGCATGCTTGCCGTACGCCAGTAACCCGCTCGTATGGTGCGATGACATTTGCAGAAGTGTTAACTGTCAGCACGACCATTATTGACAATCAACGTGAGAAGAAATAATGTTTTGGTGCGCCAAACGTTAAGCTGAATGCCAGAAGGGCAATATCGTCTTTTCAGTGCATTTGCATTTGATGGCCATATGCATCTGGGAGACTCCGAGATGATCGTCACTGATTATGAACAAGCATATCGGTATGGATTCTGCACTGGTGTGATGTTTGAGTAAGGTTGCAGGCAGGACATCTCTAGTTGGATCAGCAGTAATTTGGGCATAAGATCGATACTGATTTCCCTGGCATATTAGTCGATGAGACACAGTGTCTATCATTTAAATTTTGCCAGTAAGTCTCTTCAACCAGTAATGCAGACACATTCATTGCATGTCATCGTTCTGACCTTCTCAGAGACACGGGGCCATTCGATTGTTTGCTAGACTACGAAGATCTCAGATCATTTACCCAGAGATATATTAAGGTCATTTCACTACTTCCCATGGCTTCCTTCCTTTAGAAATTTAAATGTTTTGTATTTCATGTCCTTACTGTTTGCCTGATTAAATATCCTTTTGTATTTGCTTTTCTTCGTGGAGTGCAGAAGACATGTCCGGCGGAAGTATAAATACTAAAGTTCTTTTGGCTGGTATATCATCGTATGCATTTGGTATATTACCGTTGATCGTTTATTATGGGCTAAAGAAGCACCACAGTTGTTGGCCAGATGAGTTTAAACCCTCAGGTCGATAAGCTCGGACCGTTCCTGGGACAGTAAAGATATCATCGAAACTTCACACCCAGCCAGAGGTTTCCCGGAATATCAGACCAATTTATATTTTTAATTGGCCCTCTTCATTACCGGGTCCTTTGTTTTCATGAATCTATCGACTGAACATTTAATCGCTTGCTGGCCACAAGCCGCTACTTCCAGGCAAATAACTTCCACCACTGAGGTTGGCAACCACCACGTTAACACAACCGCCCATCCCCAATAACAGGCGAAAATGCGGTTTTCAAAGCATTCCCAAACCCTGTTTCCTCATTCCATCCGAAATAAACAAACATATCTCAAGCTAAATATCAAAACTCCCGGAAAGATCAATAGCACTAATAAAATGGCCCTAATCTCAATCTTTCAAATTAAACCAATAATCATTGCTCTACCAGACTGGGTCCATTATATAAAACAAGTTAAACGGATCGTTTGCTGAAATGAATAATTCTTCAGGTAGCGGCTTTGCCTTTGGGACTGTCCTTCCACAAATTCTTCTGCGGTGGTTGTGATACAGGGTTTTTAATCAAAGACAATGACGACCCTCTTGATATCCCGGCGTTATTGATTGGCATGAAGGAGTTATTTATAGTGGTCAAGTAAAGTGCACCCTTCAACACCCAGCCAAATTCCTTTACTTTGTAAAGAAAGTCGATAATAGTAAAAAATTAATAACAACTTTTCTACACCGTTAATTCAGGCATCCTCAGGCTCACATTCCAGGTCTGGCCTTTTCCCAAAATTTCGTGAACTGACGCTACTGGACATAACAACTGATTTTCCTGCATGTGCAGAATTACTGTGATACACTTGATAAAACTGGATCCAATATGATCTATTACCTTAGCCAGGTACCTTCTTGGCATCGCTTGAAATCATGGGTTCTAAGGCTGGGAAAGAGCCATGATAAATGGGAGGCAATTTTCTTTACCGAGCTAACAAAAGCCACTCTAGCTGATTGTTACCTACACAACAATAGATTCCATGGTCTAAACTTGAAATATCTTGGCGTGTGATTGATAACACTCTTTTTTGAACAACACGTATTCACATTCAGACAAGGTTTCGACAGTCAGCTAATAAATTAATCCCATTAATTCGTTGGAACTCCACGTTAAACTTTGGAAATTCTAGGTTTCCTTGTCTCAACAACTTCTGCGTCCAATCATCACTTGTACCTGGAAATGATCCGATTCAATCTCATCTTAATAAAAAATAACGTCACAAGACAGAATCATGAGAGGAAGTTTGTAATGAGAGATGATTCCATAATGAAGATCTCAAGAAATTCAATAAATCTCCCAACTATTCAAAATTCATCAATAATATGGCAGATCAATTCATAATAAACTCAGAGTACAAGTTTTATCCATTTTTAAAATTACAACCTATAATATCATAAAATACAATTACAATAGACCACAAGGAAGATTTTTTAAGCTACATATTAACTCAAAATTAAAAATATATCGTGGCTTCCATCGGACCCTTACATACTCCTGGCGGCAGAGATATTTCTGTCAACTCACGACTTTCAAGAAATCCAAAATTTTTTTTGTCATCCTTCTAGCTCCCAATAATCACAATTCCATCTCTGGGGCCCTCGGAGAAACCCAGAAAAAAATCTTCACCACTTCTCCACGCCGGACTCAACTGAGAGTGATCTCCTGATTGGACGACACATTTTCACCTGTCCCCCCCCACCCCTGTCATGTAAAATTCGTAGTTTTGGCTGATTTAAGTTTTCAACTCCAATTTTTACATAAACTTTTCGATTCTTTAATTTATCTTTGTTCGTCATTAACCCAAATTATTAAACCTCTAAATTGTGCTGGGCACTTGGTTATCAAGCAGAAAATATCAGAACTGGAGATTAAAGCCCAACAGGGCTAGATACTCAATAATCAGTCACCATTACAACAATAATCACTAAGCTCAACTAATGTCGCGTCTATAAAATAACAGCCTACCAACATTATCTCTAATCTTCTAACACCAAATAAAAGATATCAGTTAAGAATGGGAAAACTACTTTGGAAGCTTACATTCCATTTATGTTTTGTTTTTTTTCCTTTCTAATATGTCTCCTAGGCGTCTCTGCCAGTAGAAGTGACTTTAATGCCTCACAGAAGGCTTTACCAGTAGAAGTGACTTTAATGCCTCACAGAAGGCTTTACCAGTAGAAGTGACTGTTTCGCCTCTCAGAAGACTTTACCAGTAGAAGTGACTTTAAAGCCTCACAGAAGGCTTTACCAGTAGAAGTGACTGTTTCGCCTTACAGAAGGCGTTACTTTAATTGATTATTTGAGTATGAATGCCTGTTGAAAGCCCTTTTTTCCAAGTATTATGGACATTGTGCTGCAATAAATGAAGGAGGAAATACGGCATCTGCCAACGGTATGAATGAGGAAGCGCCTGCAGAAACTGACGGATGTGGAGGAGGTGTGAGCTGCGAAGATTACAGAGAAACTCCTAATGAATCATTACTTTTTTAGGAAAAAACAATAGTGAAGCGGATATTTCAATTCAATAGTGTATACCAATACAATAGTGTAAATTTGCAAAAGCTCCATTATTGATAATTACAAAAATAAAATGTTTAGGCTTTCAGTTTAGTGTGTGTTTCTTTATATCCGATGTCTTTGCGTGGTTTATTGATATTTTAATTTATTTATGTTATTTTTTGTACTTTATAAAATTAATTTATTCAATTTATACGTATACGCTTACATATATAGCAGGTTGAAAAATAAGTGTAAACAGACAAAAAAAAATTATTTAATAAACTAAATTATTTCGCAAAAAAACCCTTCTAAGTGTTTTATTATAAGAATTAAAAATTTTAAGACAAATCCCGAGCATTGTGAAAATTTGAAGTATTACAGCAACATTTGAATAAAATACTTTTCAATTGCTCATTCGAGTGTATCAACGTTTCACGAATAAACGAATGTGAAATACAGTTAAAAAGTCTAAGCTAACATAAATGAGCGTTGAACCAGTTTAATTATTACATTTTCTTTATTTATAATTTCAAGTATTATATAAAATATTAATCACCTCTTAAACTAGTTAATTTCAATTGGTGTTTTTTATTAAAAATTACAATATTTTTCGGGTTTTTGTTTTGTTTTTCGTTTTTTGGGCTTTTTTTTGGCCAATAAATAAATCACAAGAAATTTTTTTTCTTTTAATCATTGCTAAGTAGTACCACAGAGATTTATCAATCATTTTGAGTGTACTGTGGAACGAAAAAAAAAAAAAGAAGTTGGAAAATTGCCTTAGAGCATTTGGCGGGACAACGGGATTTTGAACCGCGATCAATTGACGAGGACACTTTCTCCATTTCTTAACTTCTGCACCATACTGTGACTACGATAGCCAAGTGCACCTAATCCTCATAGCCAAGCCAAGTGCATCATGACTCGTGTTATTTCCATTGAGTTGTGGGTTCAAATCCTGGTGCCATTGTAGACCCTTCTTCTAGTGGGGTTGTTTCACGTTAAATCTATTGGGGCTCAAACTCCTCTCGAAGGCATGTTGGGAAAGTTTGGAGAGTGGGATGCCAGCTCTGTTGCCACTCGCGTCATTTAATAATATCAATAAATTGGCAAAGTTTTCAAATAAAATTTCTGGCAATTTCTGGGAATCGCCTAAGCCGAGATAGTAAAATAAAAATTCATAATAATACGAAAGTTTTTTGGGTTCTTGTGTATACTGTGGCAGAAGAATATTAAAATTAATTGTGTTATGAACATTAAGTAACACAAATAAGATTCAACAATTTAATAAAAAGCATAATCAATACTCATAATTAATATAAGTAATTATATATAACAAGCAATACAATAATCTTCCATCATGAAAACTGTTATAAAGAAATAATTAAATGCATGATATTAAGATGTATTAAAAAAGTTGCCCACAAAAGAAACATAAGTGATCACACCTCAAGTATCGTAATTGCGATTTAAATTTTGAACAAAATAATGCCTACGTAAAAAAAGTCTTTTTCAGATTCCGCATCTATTTTAGTTTAATAATAATTATTAAATAACTGTACTACATTTGAATACATATTCCCTCCATGTTTACCTATCGTAAATTCTCCAGCTCATATTTAATCATTTCATAAATATTTCTGTGCGTGCACCAGAAACAGATTATTATGTCATATTTCTGATTTTTGTTTTGATCAATAGGTACCTCTTTCCTGGATAATGTAATTACAGATGTCGAAGGAAAAGTGTATTATAACTTACGTACATAATTTAAGCTATGTATATTTTTTTTTACCTTATTACCGATAAAAACGAAGTAGAATTACCAGTAACGATTTAAGGCTGAAATTCGCAATATACCGATAAACAAGTTCACCTATATTGCACTCCTTACTCTAGACACCCGAGAATAGGAGCAGAAGGAAAAGAAGATTACTTTTTCTGTAAAAATAATCTGCTAAATCAAGGAATACCAAACGAATGCAGTTAATTTCAATAAAAAAAATAATTACCGCATATCTATATACACTGCTCCACATATTCATAAGGTACTCCATGCATATTCCAAAATTCT
>BMAW01057265.1:0-46469 GCA_019974015.1 Nephila pilipes | reverse complement strand
TATATATATATATATAAGAGAGAGATCTGTGGGTATTATTTTTTCGTAGGTGTGCTGTAGTTTATATATATATATACTTAGGAAGAAATGAAAGACCAGTCGTTTAATTTTATTTGATACCGTTTATTGGATCGTGAAGGTTATTAATTGATGTTAAAATACTTTACCAATTCTAAGATATTATCCCCTCCGTGACAGTGTGCACATTGCGTGGCAAGTGTCCTTTTAAAAAATATTTCTTAGAAGAGGATTCACCCAATTTGCTGTAATTCATCAGTTAATGGGGTTTGTGAAACTAAAAGGAACCAAGATACGCGCGATTCTATAAAGTGGAAGTTAAAATAATTTAAAAAGACAAGAGTGAACAATAAGTAATTTTAAAAACAGAGGATAAATTTTATATATATATATATTACATGTTTTGAGTGGCTTAATCGCAGTATGGTATTTTGTATGGTATTTCTTACCATACCTTCAATTCTTATATATATATATATATATATCATTCTTCAATTTTTTTAAAATTCTTTTGTTTAAAATTTCATGTCAGATCATTGCAGTGTTCTTTTTAATGATGGCTATGCATCTCCTTCAAAAGGGAAATTTTAGAGTGTAGTATGCATTCTTTTTTCAACGAATTAATTTACAGTATACGAATTTGGAATTCGCGTCTTCCGAAAACAATAATTTTTTGAAAACTTAAAGATTTTTTATTAACGTCGTACTGAGAAGTAAACGAGGGCTTTTGGCGATGGACCTCGTAATTTTGAACCTCGGTCCAGTGACGAAGACGACACCTGAGTCTGCACCTCCCTCTCCGAAATTCCACATCACGCCAATTAGAGGACTTGGGTCCTTGTTAGATTTAATGTGCCACAATCCCGCTGCACAGTGGGTCTTCAGTGACATCAGGACTCGAACCCATGACATTGCGAAAATCGACACCCGATAGTCCTTTACCATGACCACTAGGCTACAGCTGGCACAAATTTAAGGATTACTGTAGAAGTTTAAAAAAAGAGAACTAACTGCTCGTATTGTGACCATTGGTTAATACACTTTCACCTTTACTCAATGATTCTATTGGCCCATCGTACCATTAATGCGAGGAAAATCTGACAAGGAAAAATTTCTAATTAAAAAAAAGATTTCGACTCGGATTTTTCTACTAATATTGAGAAATACTGGAGGAAACCGAAGTGTTTATACCTGCACAATTTGCACTTTTTTTTTTAAATACAGACAAGTATAATTATTAAGGTTAATATAAATCTTTGTCATTTTTGCAAGTTATTTTCATTTTATAATTAACAATAATGAGAGGTTCTTTTTTTATTTTTCATTATTTGGTAAGATTTTATCCAGCTCTTTCGATTCCATTTCCCCCGTGAATTCACATTCATTTCCCGAAGTTGGTTTATGAAAATAAGGAAAGAAGTAAAGTGATTTGCATCTGCTAGTTTTTATATTTAAAATCCCTCTTAATAGAAGTTAGGAAAAGAGGTTTCAGGTGAGTTACAGACAAGATTAGTTAAATTTATATCGCAAGAAAGAGATTTAATTGCAGCTGATTGTGTATGACAATATGTTATAAGAACTCTATTTCAATAGCACATCAAAGTACGAACTTTTCAGAACGACAAAATTTGTAATTTAAAACAGTTATATCATAGCAGATAGAATTACGATAAATAATTTTTTCTTAAAAAACTCAAAATTCGAAATCACAATCAAAATTAAAAATGGAAAGAAACTCAAACCAAATGAATAAAATGCTACAAGATAACCAAAGAAAAAAAATAACGAAAATCTAAAACGAACACCCCCACAAATAAAAAATAAAGGTTGCATCATAGTTCAAAAATTAAACTCGCAGCACTCTGTCGAATAGCTGAAAGAGATTTAAAAGCCTATATCTTTTAACTGTTTGCAAGAAGCACAAGGTTTATGCAATGGTGAGGGTCTGAGGCAATTGAAAATATATGCAGCAGAAAAATATTGCACTTGATTATTTTATTAGATACATATTTTTGCATAGCCGTCGATACTGAATTTAATTTGATGTGCATTTGAGTCATCTAAGTTTGTATATTAATTAAATTTTTACTTGCATTCCATTTTATCCCACTGACTTTTAGTTAATCTATACATTCCTCCTAGATCATGCTTAATTTTGTAACATTCTACATGCTGAGAATTTGTGAATGAACATAAATTCTATTGCCATAAACACCAGCCCGTGGGCGGCCCAGGCAACATATCAGCATGAAACAAAAATAATACTAAAAACTATACCTTAATCTTCAAAATTCGTAGTTATACGTAACTAATCATGTTGAATCGACGCTGCACCCACAAACAACAATGAATTTTTTGCCTTATACGAGAACAAGAAAAATAAGTTCACGTTACAATCATTAAGTTTATAATTATTCGGCTTCTGCTACGTTCAAGAAAAATATTGATCTTTATGAAAATTTATTTTATTATTTTAGCGCACATAACGTTTTTTGACCCCTTGCTTATTTTTTGTCGAAACCAGATGGTTCTAAGACTAAACAAAAAATGGCTGACCAACATCTGTGGACGACCGTGGAAACCGAGCACTTTTTTCGAATTCGCGACGGATGTTTCACTTTATTTTCAGCTTTTTAAACATTGGTATGAATTCATAGGAAGCTTGGTAAGATGAACGACCGAAATAAAAGTCTATATTTGTTCATCTCGAAATTTTGCCCAAAGTCGATTGGTTCTGGTCTTGAATTTTTAGAGACTGCCTTAAATCTGACCACTAGCATTTACAGTGATGAACGTCAAATACTTACTAGTGTTTTAGAGAAATCTGGCATAGAAATATATAGAAGTGTAGGCTTATGACTGGCAGTAGATGGTAAATTTCGAATCTAAACATTGAAAAAAAGCATGCTGAATTATTTTTGATGCTCACGGAGCAAAACTATTGACAAAAAAATTGAAAGTTGTCGAAGCAAACGGAACGGAAATTATTTCATCCTGGAGCATTTTAATACACATGGTTCAATTTTTTTTTTTCTTTTATAATTTTGAATGTTAAAAATTGAAATGCAATTTTCTCAGTTTGAGGGGGGTTTTTTCGCTTGCGCGCTAGGAATTTCAAAAATTTTTATACTTGGATACTTAAAATTTTGTAGGTATAGTAAGTATAATACACTCTTTAAATGTTTCATAAATTTAGTTTCATATATATATATATATATATATATATATATATATATATATATATATATTAGATATGCACTTCCAATTTGAAAAATGTTTTATAAAAGGTAAAGAATGTTTTTACGTTCTTTTCAAACCAAAAAACCCATTTAGAAAAAAAATTACAAAAATTAAGTTTTTATAAGATCCCCAAGTCCTATCACTTATATTTAGGAATAGATGCAGAACACAAAAACAAAGTAAACACAAAAAGTTTCATTTTATTACGATAAAAACTGGCCGAGTTATGGAACTTTGAAAATCATACATTTCATCAATTTTCTCGGCTATTTTCAAGAAGCTAGTAAGGGGCCGTCTCGAAAGTGGAATTAATTGGAATTCTGCCAGGAAACTTTCGCTCTTACACGTCACTCTTATGTAAATCGTTTTTAAATTTAAAAGTACATACATTACGTTAATAATACAATAATTAAGTACTTAAAAAATAAAATTTATTCTGCGAACGTGTAAAACATAGACAAAATAAAATATTTTGGACGAAGAAAACATTTCAAAAGCAATTCCAAAAAAATAGACTTATTTGCTGCGGCTACAGACTGATTTGCTGCGGTACTGATCATGGCGAGCGTTAAAAATCTGTTGTGTAGTCGCTTGCAATTGCATACAGTCGTATTCTAATATTACGAATTCTAGTACGGGAGAACGAGATGTATACAAATGAAGAATACTGCGAAATGGTAATGTTGTAAGGGCAATGTAATCGAAATAAGAAAGAGGAGACAAGACTTTGTGCCATTAAATTTCCCGGTCGAAAACATCCAACTTATTGTACAATTGCCCGTGCTGTTTAACGCTTGTATAAAACTGGGAGTTGTCATAGACATATTCTCTTGTCTCGTGCCACACTTTCAAGCTTGCGGATACCCTCTGAGGTTGTTCTAGAATATGTCCTGGCTCATCCTGAAAGTAGTGTCCGGGATATTAGCAAGGCTTGTACCTACTCAAAATCGACGGTGTGGAACACATTACATACGTACGGTACATATCCTTATCGTCCAGTCCTGGCGCAGGAACTAATGCTCGGAGACCAGGAGCGTCGTTTTGATTTCTGTAATTTGTGTTAAACACACTGGATGAAAATCCAGAATTTTTGAATGAAGTTTTGTGGTCGGATGAATGCCAGTTCTCGAGGCAAGGCACTATTAATACACAGCATACGCATTATTGGTCCCTCGAAAACCCACATCTAATATGACCGAATCGCCACCTAGTGCGTTGGTCGGTTAATGTGTGGTGCGGAATATGGAAGAGCACGTTAATTGGCCCAATGTATTTCGATGGACCTTTAACATCAGAATCATACACGGAAATTTTATCTGGATCGTTAGCCGATTTTTTAGAAGATGAAGTTTCCTTACGGGATTTGTCACGCATGTGGTACTAGCATGATGAAGCACCCGCACACAAATCTGCTCAACCATGTACATTTTTGGCGCAGACATTTGACACTCTAATAATCGGCTATGGAGGTCAACAGGAGTGGCCCCTGCAATCACCCGACCTAAGTCCTCTGGATTTTTTTTCTCTGGGACTTCCTAAAAAGCAAAGTGTACGAACATGAATCCACGAGTAAATCCGATTTACTCAATCGAATCAGCATGACATGCAGGTCTGTGACACCAACTATGTTGCAGAAGCTACAGGCGCAGTTTCTGACTTCGGTACTGCATTTCTGCGGAAGGCAGTCATTTTGAACATTATTTAAGTTAATTTGGTCATTCTGATATAATAAAGCCTCTGATTCATGATTGGCGTATCATTCCACATTATGTTATAATTTGAACGGAAATCCTGTACTTTTTTTAGCTTCTATTTGTTAAAACAAGCTGTTTTAATCTTTTCGGTACAAGTTGTATTTCTTTAATTTAACTTTTATTTGTTTGCCATACAACAATACAAATTGTCAATCTATGATGTTTACTGCGATGTTTTAATATTACTATGATGTTTTTCTTTTGCTCTTTCTGTAGATAGTGAATTACTGTTCTCTAAACTCAATTTATATACGACCCTCTTTTCTGAGCAATTCAAATGCTTCAAATTTATGTAGCTATAACTCGGTCAGTTTTTATCGTAATGAAATGAAACTTTTTGTGTTTACTTTGTTTTTCTGTAATGTATATGTAATAATGTATATAATGTATGTATGTATATATATAAATGTATATTTTCCAAAATACAAGCGATAGGACCTGGGGACCGTATAATTTTTTTTTTTTTTTTTTTTTGTAAATGGGTTTCTTGGCTCGAAAAGCATGTAGAAACATTCTTTACCTTTTTAAAAAAATTTTCAAATTGGAAGTGCATATCTAAACCGAACGGTTTGGGAATAAGCTATTGGTTCACATTAAGGCTGGACACACTGTATATATATGGGGGGGGTGCGTTTGTGTGTGTGGTGTGTGTGTATTATTTTAAAAAGTAAGAAAATATTTAAATTTTTTAAATTTTTAAAAGTTTGGAACATGTTATTTCCTTCAAAAAAATTTTTTTTAAAGTATTCATTACAAAAGGTATATTTGTCTTTATAAATCAACTAACTGCAAGTCATTAGATCCATTTGTGACAAAATATCTCAAGCGCAATTAAAATCTACTCAAATATTCTAAAAGAAAATTTTATTATATTCATGGGTTCAATATAAAAAAAATGAGAATATATTTTAACTGTTTTGCTAGCTTTAGAAAATTCGTTCCTTTTGAAAACATATGTACAAACATTTAAATAATTAAATTTTATTTGAGTGAATTATAACGAGTCAAAAATTATGTAAGTTTTCAGAGAGGTCGAGATGAATCTAACATCTCTGAGACGTTTGAACCCGACTCAAACAATTATAGACATACCATCTACTTATCTCGAGAACTCTAAGCAGCGGATAAAGGGTTCCAGACATCTTACAGTTGCTCAGACCTCTGTAGCATTCCTATCTCTCTCCTTTCCAGAGGTTAGTTTAGGGAAATTATAATATGGAGTCGAAATGGAGAAGTAACGAAAAAGCGCGTATAAAATGTATACAAGAGCTTAAAATATATTTCTTTCCTTTCAATGCCGGAACACTTACCTTTAAGAAATTTCAGAAAATTATCCACCAAGAAGAAAGAAGCGGTGCTCACGTAAACAATGAATCAGAATTTCAAAGAGAGAATGAGGGGGGGGGGGGTCTCTCTTTCAAAAATCCTTGCCTGACTCTTCACATCTCGCATCGGTTGCTGACGAAGTGCGCGCACGAATAATTTTTACGGTCTTTTTCACGTACATTCCTTCGTATGGCACAATAAAGAGAATGCATATTTGGCGCAAATATCAATCGTCCCTCTCCTTTCATTTAACGTAACATACGGGTAAGCGATAGTGTTGAGGGCTTTACCATTTGATGGACCACTGCCCTTTAGAGGCTAATCAAGCGCATCAGTGCTTGGTGAACAACAGGCGACGAGTGTAGAAATCAATCGTTCAGTCTCATTTGTTACAACTCACTGGGTTTCTTTCCAGCCTATTCTATTTGGATGAGGGAAAAGGAAAGACGCAATAGTTTTATAATATAAAGCTTAGATTACAAAACTATTGAGCTCTAAACATTCAAATATAGCATCATTTGAATTAAGAGTTCGAGCAAAAACTGAATCGGAATTCGTCGATTCATGTTGAAATTAAACAACAATTACGTGTTCTTCAAATTTATAAATATTCTAAACTAAACAAATATTTTATTTCAATGTTCAAAATTTAAATTCTATTTAGAGTTACAACATAGGACATGCAATTTGGAACATACTTTGTTGTAGAAAAAAATGGATTAATTAAAGCTATCCTCTTTTAGTTGTTGAAGTATAAGATTGATTGGTTTTATTAACGTCGTACTAGAAGCAATACGTGGATTATTGGCAACCGACCTTGTAATTTTGAACCTCGGTCAAGTAGCTGGGACGTCACCTGAGTTTTAACATTTCCTTCTCCAAATTTCCACATCACATTACCGTAAGGATTTGGAACTTCGACATACTTTACCTGCATTAGTTCTGATTCACGGCGGATCTAAAGTAACAACAGGACTTGAACCCACAACTAAACGGAACAACGCCGGCCCCCAATTCTCTATCATGACCACTAGGATACCACAGTCACCTCACCACAACAGAGTTGCGAAGTCAGAACTTATTATTAATGTTGGAGCATCATTCTACGTAAAAAAAAAGTATTAAAAGTGTGGAGAGGACGTGATAGCCTAGTGTGAGCACATCTCTTTAACTTTCAAACTCCTTTCAGCACTTAAACACATCAAATCTCAATATCATCCCTCCAACCACTCTTTTATATTCTCTACACTTATTTAAATCTCTTTCTCTCCTCCCTCACCCAATATATATATATATATATATATATATATATATATATATAAATGCAAACTTACATAAGACATAGTTCTCAAGTCAAGATTCTCAAATCCTATAACGTCACAGAGAAGCCCAAAAGGTTAGTTGGAGGAGAAAACCTGTGATACATTATAATTATGCAAAATGTAACGTAATACATTGTGATTATACAAAACAATTAATGGATTTTAAAATGAAAAAATTGCAAAAATATTAATCGCACTCGTTGCAGATGTTATATCTTTATTTCCATAATTTCACTTTTTTATATAAGCTACCACATGAACGCGGACTCCTTTTATGTTCAAAATACCTGGAAAGATACTTATTATTTTCTGCATCCAATACCTCAAAATGGCGACAGTTTACAGGTGTATTTCAAAAACACACGAAATCTTCATTTCTTATTTCAAACCTAGAGAACATTCAGAAGAAAATCTTACACACCGGAGTATTATGCGCTGGTTACACCAATTCATGAACTGATAGTTCGCACTCAGTTCGGGGGGCATAGTTCTGCTCTCAGACCATAAAACGTCTTGCTAGTCGTGAACTGTTTGGAAGATTTTACATCCGAAATCGCATGGCATTCAGTACGAACAGCAACATGCTCTAGGAAAAAATTAGAATACGTCTGTAGCGTAACGCAAGGGGGACATAAACAACATTTATAGCTATTCCAATACAAAATTGAAAAGTTCCTTTTTTTTTTTTTTTTTTATCAAATATCGTTCATTTTCATGTTTGCAATACTTTTTGACACTTAACTAAAACCCGATACGTATTTTGTGATCACCCTGTAATACTACTGGAATCTTTCTCTATTTGAAAAAAAAATTCTTAATTCATGTCTGATTCTTCAACAATAGGCGAAGACAACCCTAAAATTTGGTTTTCGAATGCACTTTTCCCAATCTATTGTTGTGGAACATTATTCTCATCTAAAATTTGCAAGGATTTGTGACTGGACAGATTATATTTTCCGGATGATTGTTCGCGAGGGATTCCGAACGCCATCCGACACCTGTCGGGCGACATCGGGCGTGATGAACACTTTCGAAAAGAGAATACCCCTCACCACATAATTTAATTGAGGGCTTTCGGTGCATGTCCCTTATGCCACGCGACTCGTTCCATCTGGCACGCGGCAGCAGCTGGCCCTCTTCGCTCATGGTTTGTGGCTTATTAAAAACCGCGGCGCACCACCCCTGTGCGCTGGATGTCAAGTGGACAGTAAAGGGCCACAGGGCGTGGAAATGCGACAGATGCCATTCCACTGTAGCTTTTGCTGGGTGAATCTAGACGTGAATCATGGCTCCTTATTATTGATATGAATTAAATTTGATTGAAATGAGTCACAAATGTTTCGTACGATCTTAATGCTCCCGTTTACCATCCATTTCAAGCAGTCAAGTGGTTATGTTCAAGAGATCATGGCTGGTTTTGTCTCATTCGAGTCCTGATACCACTAAAGACCCGTCGTGCAGTGAGGTGTCTGCACATTCTAGGCTCAATGCCTTCCCATGGGATGATGTGAAAGCTTTAGTGTCCTCCTAATCTCTTGAATGTGGCTCAAAATGACTAAGTCCGTCGCCATTTACTCCTGTGATGATCAATTCATTAGCGAGCCCTTTTGAATTCGTGAACGTAATGTAACCCTGTGGAATTGAGATAGTAACTTTGTTGCTTCACATCTCTCAATTCAATAAAACCTAAGGAATTACTGCTTTCCTTCTCATATCTCGGTAATTGCATTTCCCCTCATACATGAAGACGATAAAACGCATCCGAAAAGTCAAAAAATACTGAAAGTTTTGTGAAATCGTTCGCAGACAAATCTCTAAAATAGACACAAAAGCTCTATAGCACTGAAAAGAAAATGTAATCCAACAGAAATCTCGAATTACTTCATTCTTTCAGATACGGCGTTAGATTCAAATAAATACAAATGCTTTCGGAATCTGGATTTGAGAAGAAAAGTAGAAATTCGATAGGATTAACATAACATCCACGAATATACGATAACTGATAGACAGGATCTTTAAAATGCGTCTCTTCCCCTCCTCAAAGGCTTGCCTTTCTTAGGTAAGCACTAGGTTCAAGAAACCGAAGTTCCTGAAAGATCTTTCATTTCCCCCGATTCCCTCTCTTCTGGTCATTGCATCCGTTTACGGAATTTATTCCAGATAAAATACACACTTGTTCGTGACTGTGATTAACTGATTGCTTATTGACGTTTCACTTAGAAGCAACACGAGGCAATATTGCATTTCGGTCAAGTGACGATGAGACACTTGAGGACCTCTCTTTCCAAACTTCCACACCACACCTCGGGAGGGCTTGGAACTTCAATTGATTTAACGCACATCAGTGCCACTACACGGCGAGTCTTTAAAGGCATAAGGACTCGAGCCCGCGACTCGTCGAAAATGCCGGTTGCAAGTCCGTGACCATGGCCAGTAGGTTATCGAGACCACACTCTTTTTCGTAAGTTAATTAGTTGTGGCGCAGCTTGGACAATGTGAAGCGCCATTAAAACCAACTCATTAAACATCTCTGAGTGAAGTTTCCTTAACCCATCACAGGGAACTTGATTTGGTTTTTTTTCATTTTCAGTGTCTACTTCAATGTCGATGACTCATCGTGGGATTCAAAAATTCTCTCTCCTCTCTCTCTCTTTCTCTCTCTCTCTCTCTCACACACACATATTTTTATACAAAAGGACTTCAAATGACTTTTTATCCAAAAGGAGCATTCAATGAATTCAAAAGACCATTTTCATGAAGTATTTTTTATGTAAGATCCTGAAATATTTTTTGTCATGATTTTTTTTTCTGAGCTAAAAGTTACAGGTAATCGAGCTCACATATATTTTTTTAAGAATTACTGTAGAAAAATATAGAGAACTATCTTTACAGAAAATATTTTAATTTATTAAAGATTTGAAGAACGTATAAAGCCTTCTAAGACTTACATTAAAAACAGATAAAAAAAAATGAGCGCTTTTAACAAATGAGTTTCGCCCTCCTTGGAAACGTACCGAAGCATGTGAGGAAACTTACTTGTGGCTTGACGATGATAACTGTGAAGTAGATGTGTCTCCATTCGAAAAATGATCTTTGTTCTAGCTATGACATCAATGTATTATTTTGAGACTTTTGACATGTTTTAATGACAAATCAAAAATCTCCCAATCATCAAAAATTCATGTCGGTAAAATACCTCTTACTTATAGACTTCATGTTTTTTGAAAGTACATTAAACTTTCTGTCATACAAGTACACCCTGGTAGCCAAATGGTTAGGATCGCGAGCTCATAGCTCACGTTGTTTCTATCGAGTTGTGTGGGTTCGAGTTATTTTGTCACTAAAGACCCGCCTTGCAATGGGACCTTTGCATGGCGGGTCACTGAGAGGACATTGAGCCTTCATTCTGTTAAACCCACCAAAACTTGGGGGTTCTCCTCTCGTTGGGATAGTATGGAAGTTTCGAAAGTAGAGGTGCCACCTCAGAAGTAAATTTGAAAAAGTGTCCTAAACAAAGGTGCGTTAGGAATAACTTTATTTTGCATTATTTGAATTTTTTTCTCTCATGGGTTGGGGTGCCTCACACGAGGGCAACATAAATGATAACTCTGAGAAGAGTTTGCTGGGAAAGAATGACTTTGTTTTCTAGTAACTGGGGAACCAACAACCACCAACATATTAAATGTAAAAGTGGATTTCTTCCCAGAATTTATCTCTGAGGTATTTGATGTGATATTTGTATGTAAATTTATTATCACAGTATTTAAGTCCGGATTTACCTCCCCTCTGCAACCCAGTTATCCTCAAAAAGTGTGAAGTTTGAAAAAAGCCCGTATTTTCTTAATAAACTGGCTTACCCTAAGAAAAAGTTAATTTCTAGTGTGTAAGCCATTCCTCGAGAAGGCATTGAAATTTGCATCCCGTGCGAAAGCCTCCGACGAAGCAGACCTGTCCTAACTCCAGAAATTGAAAATCAGTCCGAACAATTCAATATGTAACGCGGACTCCAAAAACGCCACGATGGAAATGTTCCAGCTTCACAATTAATGAAAACGAAGCGCACTTTAACTAGAATATTTAGAATCGAAAACTTCCAGAATCGTGAAACATATTAAGTTTTTAAGATGCCTGAGCCTCAGTTTACCATTTCAGTCCACAATCGGGTCCCGTGATTGCGCCAGTGTTCACGTGACACTCTGGGAGAGCAGAAAAAAAAATTCTTCCTTGTGGTGATGCGGAAGTTCTGTTTCAGGGTCGACTGCTTTTTTTTTTCTCTAGGGCCGCTCGAATTCGAGGTTTTTCCGCCTTCCTATCTTATTCGTTCAAATTCTAGAACAATATTTACAGGAGAGACCAAAAAATAATGTTTGGTGGGACAGAGGTGGAATTTATTTGAGAAGCGTGTGATAGAAGTGAATTATGAATGTTCCCCCTTCCCATAAGCGCAATGGTTGAGATCTAAATTTAAATTTTACTCTCATTTAAATTCTATTATCTTCTCATAAAAATTTAATATTTCATTTAAAAATTAATTTAAAATTTATTTGTGTATATAGTTGAGGTAACTGAGACGTCTTTGACAAGGAGTTTATTTCATGCCAAGTTCAATGATCGTCATTTTTCTTTATAATTCAAAACAAGGCAAGTCACAGATTATCTCATGCATCTGCTTATGTAAAAAAAAATCACATGCTTGTACATAATTACAATTTTTGAGCAATTAGTTATCAATAGCTGTGACATTTGTGACCTTACCTTTAGGTACAACATCTTGCGGGTAAAATCCACTACATTTATAACTTCGAAAATTTTCAGAGTGCTTGAAAACATAATATGTTATATATATGTTTTAAATGTAAATGAAGTAAATGCAATTTAAAAATTAGAATGATATAAAAAAAATTTAAAAATTATATTTTACACTTCAAATTTCCCTTGATTTTTAAACAAATATATTGAAATAACTTACATTTGGGAGTTTTTATTTGAAAAAATTAAATTTATATGTACCGCTTAGAAAATAGCTTCATATGGAAACTATTAACATTATGAATAAAATAAATTTTGAGAAAATGTACCAGAATAAAAAAAAGCCACATTTTTTTTTAGAAAAACAGAAATGCAAATAATTTATTTGTGGTACGTTTATCTATAATTTAAAATTTAATTTTTCATCATTATATTTACCAAATTCTTATGAATAATACATTTATGGAATTAGCGATACGGCCTCTATTTTTGACAGAAAAAAAAAAAAAAAAAAAAAAAAAGGAAATTATGAAGTATTTTAAAGTCTCGTTTACTCGCTCCTTGAAAATTTCTAAATATTTTTCATTACAATAGCGTTATAGTCTCAAACCTTAAATCAGAATTTCTTACCCTCTTTTATGCAAGGTCCGTACTTCTTTTCTGTGATAGACTACCTCTCTAAAAATACCTCTTTCGTTGAACAAGGGACAAAAATATTTCTGATACAGAAGTAATCTCATTCCAATTATCTCTGTCCCACTAAAAACCTATAACGAGGGCTAATTGCTTACCTTCCCTCCACTGACATCTAGGTTTGATTTTTATATTTAAATTTCGAACTCCTTTAAATCAAATACAACACATAGTGGATGTAGGTGAACCTGCATAGTTTGTTATGGAATCCAGGATCTCTCGTTGCGAGTAAGAAACACTGCTCGAATCCCTATTCGCTACTAGTTAACTCACTCAAATATGTCAGTAAACTGCATCCTTTACGTTAGCTATATTACAAATTCGCTGAGGGTTGGTAGGTAGAAAGAGTTCCTTCTCGATTTAAGAAATATCAATAAACTGTTATTTTTCCATTATTTGGCTGTTATGTTTGTGTGATTAGACTTTTAACCTAGTGACTGGAGATATTATAATTGCAGAAGTGGAGGAAGGGCTTTGTCAGTAATTTGAAGGCACATATATTCAACCCAAATACTTACGCGGGAAGAAATTCTAAGTAGAAATGATTCATGGATTGAAAAACAGATTTATTGATTGTAACCAAAATACAGAAGTATTCGCTTATTACTAACTACATTACAGCACAAAAAAATTTCAGAATTGAACACTTGGAACGTTTTAACCGAATGACTCCGGGTGGAATTATTCAAACATTTTCTAGCCAATCATTTAAATTATACGAACTTTCGTATAATTATCGTATAGATATTTTTAATGTATCCATATTTTATACTTTTTTTATACAAATTTTATTCTATAGATTTTATTCTAATATATTGTATGGGTTTTATTCTAATATATTGCATTGATTTTTTTCCATACTAACGTATTGTTTTTAGATTTTTTTTTTATTCTAATACTCACATTGTATATATTATAAAATCTAATGCACCCAAATTAATGCACAGTACAAAGAGTCTTTTCTCCTATGAATATAAGTTCAGAACGAGAGA
This sequence comes from Nephila pilipes, assembly GCA_019974015.1. Taxonomy (NCBI): domain Eukaryota; kingdom Metazoa; phylum Arthropoda; class Arachnida; order Araneae; family Nephilidae; genus Nephila; species Nephila pilipes. The sequence continues at coordinate 32,375 of BMAW01057265.1, read as the reverse complement.
AAAAAAACACAATTACAAGACTCAGTTCTTAAATCTACGAAAATTACAAAAGTGAATTTTAAGAAATCCTTCCAATAATTTCTTTATTTGAAATTGACTCCACTTATGTGATTGTTTATTAATGTCACGCTGAAAAGCAACACAGGGGCTTTTGGCGACGGACCTTGTAATTTCGAACCTCGGTCAAGTAACATAGACGACACCTTAGCTGGCACCTCCCTCTTCATACTTCCAAATCACACCAACAGAAGTACTTCCGACCTCGACAGGTTTAACGTACATCAATCTCCTCTACATGACGGGGTTTTAGTGGCATCAGGGCTCAAACCCGCGACTATGACCATTAGGCTACCGCTGTCTAAAATTCATCTAAGAAAATTTGTTCTTCTTATAAATATAAGATCTTATTAATATTCACATATTCATTCCTGTTCTTTTTATTAAGGATAAAAAACTATAGAGAAATGTGCCTGACCTCGAATACACGTTTATTTTTTCTCAAATATATATTATCTCGAAGATAGTAGTTAAAATAAAACATTAATTAGATATCTATATAATTCTTATATACTTTAATAATTACTCTTATGAAATTATTACAAAACTAATAGCAAGATGGAAATTTTAATAAGATCAAATTATTATTGATAAGTGTGAAGCTGTTTTTAGCTAACTGAAAATGTGACGTTTGGTGAAAAAGACCATAGCTTAATTCAATTTTGAGATTTGGTTCGGTTTCCAAAATGTTTCTATATTTTTCAGGAAATCTAACGGTGAAAACCCGGCTTCACACATGTAAGTCGTAACAAAAAGCCTGAGAAAAAGAGTTTTTTCTGCTTAAACAAGGTTTCTTAACGACACAACTGTCAAAAGTTCGTCAGTGTCTCTCCCTTGTTTAAGTTTTTGTGGCACAGTCCAAAAATAGATTCAACATCTGAATCCAGTAATTCTGTCTCGGATTATATGCTAAATCTCAAAGATTCCTTATTAATTTATTGCCGATGTTGCTTAAGCGAAAATATTTTCAGATTCATCTCTAATTCCAGCAAATGTCCTTGATAGCAGCCAAAATTTCTTTCGGATATGAACTCACATTCTACTCAATTTGTTAACTTTAAAAAAGCATTATAATTAACCGTTCCACACATGATCATAAATTGGGCTTTTTCTTAGCAGCTACAATCTTCTCTTGTCTTCTAAAAAACAGTGATTTAAGATCTAATAAAGCGTAAATAATGTTGAATTTAAATTATTCAAAAATATGTTTTAAATATACTCCACACATCGCTCTGCGAGTTGTGATATAGTGAAGTAAAGACGGGACGCCCTACTATTTGAGAAATCCCTGCCTGAAATAAAATTGGATCTCTTTCTCAGCCACATTCATGACAGTCTTACGAATATTCTAAAATTCTTTGAGTATGTGTACCCATGAAATACTTAATATGATTGAATGTACACTACGCGGCACTGAAAATGCAACATCAAGAAGGAGTTGCCAGAAAATTATGCAAATTTCAAGGTATAAGCACGTCACAGAGCGATGTGAATGATTTGAAATGCACATTTCCCCAGCACACGTTGAAGAAGGTATAACGGAAGGAACCTGCAGAATGTTCAATTTTTGTGCCATTATTTCTACTAGGGAAATCCTCATAGAAAATTTGTTTTTGTCCAAGAGGATGCGTGTAATAGCAAAGAATGCAGGACCATCACCAACGGATTCGGTTCCAGCAGATTCCCGAGGGACATGACGATCGGACTGAGAAGGGCAGGTCGGTCAAATCTCAGCTGACACACACCTGGACGCGTCCACAGTGCACCAGCTGTGGCGAAGAGGATTGAAACAAGGAAATGTGACAAGTATGCAGAGTGCCTGTGCAGCGAGAGTGACGTCAACATATGTGGATCGATGCATCCACCGACAAGCGATTACAGACCCGGAAGCAACTTCTACCTCCATGCTGCAGCATGTTCGAGACACCTTGGATGTTTCCGTATCGACCAGAACTATTTCTCGTCGATTGGCTGCTAATGGAGTCTATTAAGAAGATTGCCATTGACCCCACAGCATAGACGCTAACGTCTGCAATGGTGCCGGGTCGAGAAATGTAGACAACGGAATGGCACAGGGTCGTGTTCTCAGTTGAGTCAAGCTTCTGTTTCTCCAATGATAGTCGCCGCATAGGAGTGCGGCGTCGACGTGGAGACAGGTCCAACTCGGCAGCAATTGTGGAACGCCCACGTGTGGAACGTTATAACACGTTCGTATTGATGAAAAAAAGTGATAGAGTATTAACGAGACGCTCAAAATAAAAAAAAATATATGCGAGCTATTTTGGCTAGCGCTGCACAGCCAAGCTTTATTGCTACAGAGGCAGAAAATGGCTTAGGACTTAAAAAGGAAAGGATTTTTATTCATATCAGTAGTTTAAGTGATTTTTCGCTAAATATAAATCACAAATTGCCTCTCAAATAGTGATCACGATTTCAACTGCGACATTGAACTATTTATTGAACTTGGAATTACTAAAATTACGGTCACCTAAAAGTTTAAATGTTTCTTCGTTGAGAATTCTGGAGGGAATAAATCTTGCAGACCCAGACAAACCAAAATATATCGATGTCCTTTCAGGAAAAATTATTTTACCGGTTGCTTAAGACAGATAGGTTACAATTGAACTTGGTCAATTTGTGTGCCGTATGAATTAAATATCTGCTCGAATCGTCAAGTTTTCTTTGATAAAAATTTTTCATTAACGTAACAGAAATCGAATGTCTTGAAGCTACGCCAGTTCAGATACCTGTTCTAGATATACTTTCTAGATCAAATGATAGATCTGCATCACTTGATAAGCTTAACAGTTCTATATTTTACGGATCAGTGATTTAAATTTTTTAGATGAGTGGGCTCTGCCACAAAAATGACGGAAACTTTGGGCCCAATAACCACTTTTGAAAGACCACTGTTTCGCGATGAACCTATCAGCTGTTCAATTGGAAGGTATAAAAAACCTGAGCATAATAAAGAAGTCTTTTGGTTTGTAGATCCAACGGCATCATATAATGGGAGTCAAACAAATGATTTATAAAATATTGTTTATACGACAGAAGAAGTAACGACAATTTTTTTTTTAGTTTGTTAAGACATGTTTTCTCGATTGTACTTACTTTCGAATCCAACATTGTTTTGAGAGTAAATAAGTGGTGCATGTACACATTTTTGCACATCAAGCACAAAAGAAACGAAATTTGAAAAATATATTTGAAATTATTCTAATCCCTCCCTCATGGTCATTGTTCCGGACTTTACCTATACTATCAACTCTGTACACTTATTTAAAATTTTCGTTGTATTGGTCACCCACATTAATTTAACAATATTCTTCGCATTAGTCCACACACAACGCACATTATTATATTTTCAACATTGATTTACATTTTTTGATTAATGTAACATACAATAATAGTATTTTTTTAAAAAAAATGTAACATATAATAAATATCGAACTCCTTTGGCATTTACAAATATTTCACTTTTCCAAATTCCATGTAAAAAGTAAAGTGTTAATGAGTGGGAACAGTTATTGTATATATTTATGAAAAAGAAAATATTCACACACTAATCAAATAGCATTGTAATTTATACACTAATTTTAGTAACATTGGTTTCAATCTAGACCTGAGGCTTCAGCGAATTGGACTTGACACGTTATTTTTAATGAAAGAACGTGAAAAGCAAACTGTACCGGTTTCTTCGCCGTTAAAATTTTATAGTAACATTTTAGAGGAGAGGGTATAGAATTTTTTGAGAATCCCCCTTTAACTTGCGCTCAAATTGAGTAATCAGTTAAAAATTGAAGCATAATTAATAAAATAATAATTTAATATTAACCACCAGGGGTTTTGAGAATATTTGGAATAGCTGAACGTCTCACGCTCTCTGCACACGTGATACAGACGAGACTCGTCAACACTCGCAAACGGCGGGAAAAAGAAACGTTTGTAGCGGGGGGGGGGGAAACAGTGAGTGTGTCAAGCGTAAGTTATTGAGGCCGCCGCCGCGTCCACGTGGCCTTGCCGAGTAACGGACGAGATAAGGGGTGCCGCTTCTCCATTTCGCTTCAGTTCTCGCCAAATGAGAAAGGTACTCATTCAGCGGAACATTATTTAGTGAAGTTCCACGGCATTTAGCGCTATCCGCATTTAGCCTAATTGTATAGGTGATTCAAATTTATACAATAATGAATAAATCAATTAATCTTAATTGATTTATTCATTAATTTATTACTTCAGTTGATATTACTTAATCTTATTTTATGTACTTACAAATTAATATAACTTATTAATTATATACAAATTAAATGAAGTGGAACTTATGTAATTGAACAAACTAAATTAAGGAATCAAGTTATAATCTCTATTGAGTTGATTTAAGTGTAATTGAAAAGAATAAGATGATTTCATTTAGGTGAGATTTATATAATTCCTTGACTCAATATTTTTTCTCCACTCTCAAATCCTCAAAAACATGAAGTAACTAATTTTCTATAAATGAGTATGGAATTTACTTTTTGTTTACATGTATCCGATAAAAATTATGTGAAGCGTAAATAATAATTTTTCTCAAGCTTGCGATGTGTTATTTTGATTGCTGTGAGTTGTGAATATTTTATATATATATATATATAATAAGTGATTATATTTTATTTTTGACGAGTATGTGGATATTATGTTTCCCATCCGAAAGGTTATTCAGAGAGGTTTGACTACATCTTTTGATGGATCTTCATCAAAATCAATAATTCCAGGAAGGGGGAAGTAGTAAAGCATGAAATATTGAAATATGGATATCCGGAAACGATAGCTTTTTACCTGAACGGATAGTATCCGTTGTATTAAAGAAAATCTGACAAGATTTGATAATAAATACGAGATACTTGTAGCACAACATTTTTAAATGTGTCGTTAAAAAATAAATTTGAGAATTTTCAACAGAATAATAAGTGAATTGTGAGCCTTCTATGCATAATATTCGATAGAATATATGAACAGAAAAAGTCGAAATTCATTTGAATTTGTGATCAATATCTCGCATTTTTGTGACAAATTTTTCACCTATACAATAACAGTGACAAACTGTAGATTCTCAGGAAAAAATTATACTTGATATTGAATTTCATGTTATGACAGAAGTAATATTGTACAATTTCAAGATTGCGAACATGCATGTTCAAGACTGGACGAACATATTTGAAAGAAATGCTTTGTTCACCGGTATACAAACATTTCTTTTTTTATTAGTAAGGGATATTAATTAAATTAATAACCGCTACCATAAATTTACTTTCATCCATTTTATTTCAAAAAGTTTTCTTTAAAACTTCATCAGCGATGCAGTTTGAATAAGTGTGAATTTGTATCATGCAATTTTTTTAGTCATTTTGACAGCATTATCAGACGACAAAACCTTCAAGATGAAAAACAGTCATGTGACTGAATGTCAAGTATTATGATGCTCCAATCGTGTGCACTAATATTTTTAGGCAGCCAACATCTACATTTAATGATACAATAAATAGTCCAAAAATCTTAAGGTATGATGCGTCATGCACCCTGACAGAAGCGTAAGGGGAAAAAACTATTTTAGAGGATGTCTAAATTAAATTTATATTAATATATTCATTATAATATCAAATATTAAAAATATATTAATTTAATTTATTGAATAATTTATCAATTTTAATAAAAAGATTCAAAATTTCAAACAAAAATCGGCTGTGTTGAATTAATATTATTTAGGAGGTTTTTTTTTTTTTTTTTTTTTTTTTTTTTTTTTTGAAAAATTAAAGTAATTTTTTTTTTTCTTACAAATTAATAAATCTTTGTAATGATTGCTCCAATATTATCAATTAATATTTTTTTGATAATATCGGAGTAATCTCATTATACAGGGTGTTTCGAAATTCATAGGCAAACATTTCAGAAGCGAACAAAAGCATCTTTACAAGCAATTTTCAACATATTATGCATTGGCAAAAAGAAGAGATGAACCGCTAGAAAACGTACAGGAATCAGAAAATGGTCTTGCCTCCTGAAATCACAGTAGAAATGACGATGTTTAAGAAAATTCATGCTTTATGCTTTTCATTACAGCGTCATCTAGCGGTTCACTACTTACTCTTCGTAAGTGAGTAATATGGTGAAAATTGCTTGTTAAGATGTTTTCTTTCACTCCTTAAATTTTTGCCCGTGAGTTTCGAAACACTCTGCAGATGTAAATAAATTCTATAATTGCAACAATAAGTCAAGTTTATTTATATTTGTGAAGATGTAAAATTTACAGTTGGTAGATTTGATTGATTGATTATTTACTAATATCGCACTTGGAAGCCACACGAGGTCTCTTGGCGACAGCCCTCGCCATTTTTAACACCAGTCAAATGTGAAAAGAACGTGACGCCTGGGTTGGTCCTACACTCTCCTAACTTATACGCTCTCCCAACGTGATTGATTGATTCGGCCAAGAAGCTCACTCACAAGAGTTTGGAAAAAAACGGAGAAACAACATAGCCACAAAACGGAGAAATTCATAGATCTAAGTATTTTTGAAAAGAAGGCAAAAAAAAAAAAGAAAATCGTTTTAACTACTCCAAGGCTTTTTATTAGGCGGGTGAAGACATGATAAATGTTAAACAAACCTTATTAATTGAAAAAATTTCTGGAACAAATATACACATTTACAAATGGGAAAGAAATGATCCAAGGAAGAGAATAAAAAGAAGAGAAAGAAACAAAGGAAAAAATTGATTCATAAAAGAACATGTGTCAATAAGTAAAAAGAAATAAAGTAATGAAGAAAAAAACACGAACAGAATTGAAGAAACAAATAAAAATGTGGTATGAAAATAATAATAATATTTTAGAAAGGAAAAATAGGAGGGAGAGAATAAAAAAAGGGATTATTGAACTTTATTGGTGATAACTTCAACTAAATGAATATATGATATTAAATCAGAATGGTCATTAGGATTATTTGATCAAGTAGAAAGCTAAGCGGTTTTATAGAAATCTCAATAGGTTTGATCTTATATAAATGGACAATGAGACACGTAATGATCAGCTGCAGAACGGGTGTAAACACCAGCCATGAGCTCGCGATTATAACTACTCTGCTGTTAGGAGTGGTATGAAAGAATGGATTCTAATAAAATTATTCTTTTCATAAAATGTGTTGCATTCTTTAAATCAATGAAGTTAGAATATGGAATTCATATTTGTAGAATTCCGGCACTATTGCGAGATTCTCAAAGAGCTCAGCGACCTTTGGACGAGTCTATTATATCTTGAGTTAAGGTTTGTTGTCATCCTTATCCTTGTTAGGAGTCAGCAAGCTCAACAAAGCTTAGATGGAGAAAAGAAAAGCTTAATCACCTCTCGAGGGTTTTGCGTGATTAAGAAATTTTCGATTCAAAATGATATCATAACAACACAGGTTTTCTGAAAAATCCCTTTTTCCAAAGTATTGTTTGATTATCTACACCCTAATTACCCTTAAGTCCCACAGAGAAGTTCTTTCAACCAATACAATACCTCCAAACTTTAAGTAATTGGGTCTTAAAATGATGAATAGAATTCAAATTGATGAATCGAATTAATGAAGGTATTGTTCTTGCAATTGTTTTATTGGCTTTACTGGCTAAATTTTTCTTTTAGTGAGAGTCTCTTCAGTAGAAAGTTTGTTTTCTCTCTCAACTAAATATAACAGAAGACTAAATTCTGCTCTTTCGAATTGGAAGGAGTGTGTAAGTGTCCGAGATTTTGGATCTCCTAAATCACTCCTGACATAAATCAGAATTTTTATGTTCACAACAGCTTCAATCTCAGTCAGGATGATTAATAATTCCTTGAATGTGAGAAGAGCTGGACCTAAAATCTGTCTAATCTCCTTCACACTTTTCACAAACTTCCAGAACTCTTCCCATTATGGAACACATTCCACATAGAAATTCGATCTCTACTTGAAATAAAGTCCCATTCATAAAGTCATCACTGGGCTACAACAGTTCTTAAACTCCAAAATTCATTTGTCCTCACGTGATGTCCCTGAAGATGATAAATGATTGGTAGAGGGAAAACTAATCATCCCTGACTTATGTGAAAAGGGAACCTTTGAGGGTCGTTGAATAAATCCTCTTTATTGTGCTTATAGCATCGAAAATTATTTGCTTTTAGTAAACATCATAACAAAGTTTTAGTGACTCGTATTCGTGATCATGACGCCTTTCGCACCTCAAAAATTCTTCGTCATAACTTTTATGTCCAATGAGACCATTCTCGCCTTCTTTGGAGCACTTTCACAGCAAACAAACCACCGTTTTGATTTCTGCTTGATTTTCAGTGCATAATAAAGAATCCAGGTCACATCGACGGTGACTACTCTACGCGGCGACAGTCAAATTTTTATTTGACAGCAAATTACTGCCAAATCAAAACTAATTTATGAATCAAAGTCAAATTTGTTTCGGCTCCCTTTTAACCGATGACATCACCCAATGGTAACAACAATTAACCTTAGTGAGGTCATCTGTCTTCAGATACAAGTACATTTTAAAACATCATCATAACTTATCAATGATTAGGTAAACAAATCCATTTCTAAAGTAGTGTTTCAAAAAATCTCAAAGAATCTCGTTTCACCTGAACAAATCATTCTCTCGATTTGTGTAAAACGCCTTGATACAACCTCGGGTTGTGCGATGTTACTCCTCCAGCATGTTGCTTGGGTGTTACTCCCCACAGAATTTGTTTCCATTTTATTCTTCGGAAAAGTTAAAGTGGGCTCGACATCCTCTTGCTTATTTGCTTCGCGCTCCATTCACAAAACTGCCATTGGAAACAAGGAGAAATATGAGGATTTATTCCATAATTAATGCAGGTGAAAAGGAAGATTGAAAATGTTTATTCCAATTTTTAGAAAGAGGTGCCTTTTTCTTTCCTCAAACAGGAAATGGAACTTTTCTTTTTCAATATTACCTCTGTTCTGGTTTGTATTGTCTGTTTTAACATAGAACACGCACCTCTAAAAACCCGTCCACTCGGTAAATTAAAAAAAAAAAAAAACACTTATCTGTTTCATCATATGGTGGCAGCTCACTTCAACAACGACGATATAGGTTAAAATGCCTTAATAACTAGACCGAGAGGGAATCTCTTTTGGCCTAGTTGATAAGAGCATTGAAAAAGAGACAGAAAAGTTTTTTTCGGATCGGTAGATCACACAATTCCAGAATTCAAATAATCCCTATCACTCAAGGTCAACCCACCATATCTCTCGATATGGTAGGAAAAACATCACCCCCTTGAAGTTGGTGATCCGGACGTAATCCTCAAAAAAGACCCCTGGACTCATACTAAAAGTCAAGCAATATTTCTGTTTCCCATGCACTTTGAACTTATAAAGTTCATTCGCCTGGGAACCAAAAACATTTCCTACCAAAGGCAACAGTTTTACAAGAGATATTTCCTGTCCCGGTTGGGGTGTTTAGTGACCAATAGCTAGTTTATTAATTCAGTTATCTAACCTATAGGTAGGATTATATTCCGTGGTTTTGGAAGAAAGGGGGCCAGTTTCACTCCACTCAAAATTTGTGAAGAGAAAGAACATAAGAGATCTATTAAACTTTCGACTAGATAATCGTGTTCGAGGACATTGAACTATTTTTTCTCGCAATAAATTAGTGTAAATAGTTCTTTGTAAGCATCCTGTCATTGAACACAACCTACGCAACCAGTCAGCAGCCAAAGTGGTAACCTGAATAAGTTTTTACAAAGGACTGTTGTGCAACAAAGACCCTTGTATATTTGAGTATTGTACTTGAGTATTCACACTATTAAAAGTATTAGTGAATTTTGAGAAATTTCATTCATGTCCACTGTTTACTTGGAATACTGTACTGGACATACTGTACAACTTGAATAGCGATTATCTTGGACTCATTTATTTCAACAATCTTAACGATGGGACTTTTATCAGGGGTTTTATTTATTTATTTTTTTTTCTTCCGATTTTTGCAAATGGAGTCATCGAATGAAATTTAAATAATTAGACTTTTTTCTTCAGTTACATGTCAAGATATTTAATATAAATTTTACCATACAAAGTTTTGCCAAGAATAAATATAGCCACCTTAGGTGCGCTTTTTTTTTTTTAATAATTATTATTAAATTACACAATTAAATATTAGAATTAAAGTAAGTGATGAAATGGATAACAGTAAACTTATCCGACATAAAAATCAAAAGAAATGATCAATTATTAAATTGGATATATTAAAGCTAAATGTAATTGAAATTGAAGCAAACGATAAGAAATGGAAAAGTGATCTGATACTCCAAAATGCCCCAATTAAACAATACCCCCTTGGGTGGCTAATAATTCTTCATACATAGACTGACGATTTTCTTCATTGGAAATTTCCCACTGTTTTTTTATACCTTATTTCGTTTAAGCTAAGAGATTAAAATAATTGTAGTTATGTACTCAAGTGTATAAACGATGAACTACAGAAGGAAGGATTGCACCCTGACGGAAGAAACCACTCTCACCAGGAGGGTCATTATCAAAGGTACAGATTTTATCTACTACCCTTTTGAATTGATATTTTAACTGTGCACGTGTCTCTGATCTTTTACCTCCCTGACCACTTCTAAAGACCATGTCTAAAAGAATAAACGGCGGCAATGGTTTCTACTCGGCGGTGTTCGTCGAGTCGTGGGTTCGAGCCTGCCTTCCACTAAAGACCCGCAGTGTAGCCGGGGTTGATGGACGTTAAATATGTTGAAGTCCCAAGTCCTCCTGTTGGCGAAGTGTAGCAGTTTGGAGATGGAGATATCAGCTCAGGTGTCGTCCTCATCACTAGACTGAGGTTCAAAATTATGAGGTCCGTTGTCAATAGCCCTCGTGTTGCTTGTAGTGCGACGTTAATAAAATAGATCAATCAGCCATGTTGCATGCGTCAAAAAAGTTAACACAGATTATTGATAACCAAAATAAAATGACAAAAGTAGCAATTAATATTTAGTCTGCTTTTCTTTGAATATTATAACCACCTTTAATCTTCTAGACATAGATGGCACCAGTTTTTTTTTATCAGTTCAATCGAGATTTTTTGCTATTATTCCACAATAGTTTTTTCCCTTCATTTCCTTGTTAGAAATAGTTCCTCTACTGTAGTGGTATTCAACCTTTTATACTTTGAGAAACACTTTGAGATTACCGTTTTCTAGAAGGAACCCTTTGATCGAAGAGCTGAAAAATAGAATATGAAAACTTTATCCTATTCAAATTTACAAAATTATTATTGCTACTTTATTTTAGCACAATGCAAATATCTTAGTAAAATAAAGAATGGAAAGGTAGCTAATGACGTTTTTTGGTTTTCTGAAATATATCATATGAATAATAAACAAAAGCAACAATAATTTAAATTATAACAAATTAATGAAAATAATATTTCTAATGACTTGGATGTGATTGTTTTTTATTGCAAAGTATTTTAACGTCTGGAATAATTGTAGAAATCTACAACCTTATGTCCTCTTTAGTATCAATCTTTTCTGTTTTTGTCGCAGAATAGGTTAAAACAACGGCATTAGATGTTTCACAGCTCTTTTGGCAATTTCAGGATATTCTTTTCTAATGTCTATCCAAAAATGCATAATATCAATTTGACTAAATTTTAGTTTCAACTAAGTGTCGGTCGATATATCGACTGAGTCAAAGTACGGAGGCTAATATATTACCAAATATGTCTCAATTAATAAACATTCCATTAAAAAAAAAAAAAAACATGCACCAAGAAGGATTTGTCCGATGGAGAGAAAAATTGGTGGATAGTAAAATTATGTACAGAAAAGAAAATGATTAAAATTTAAGAAAAATTGAATGATTTATTTCAGAGTTATATAGTTACAAAGTACCGAACTCAATAAGGTGATGACCAACCTCTAGTCTAAATGCGAGTTGCCACACGATGTGGCATAGAGTGATAAAAATCTATGATGGTCTCCTGCGGTATTTCTTGCCAAATTTGCTCCAATTGTCGGGCTAAGTTATCAACATTCCCTGGTAGATGCAGTCGCCTTCCCATCATATCCCAAACATGCTAGATTGGAGAAAGATCTGGCTGGCCAAGGAAGTATTTGACTAGTTGTAAGACAATTCAATGCAACATCGCCGTATATGGTCAGGCATTATCTTGCTGAAAAAGAAGGCCAGGGTACTGCAAAAGGAACGGTAGCAAAACAAGTCTCAGAATGTCGTCGACGTACAGCTGTGCTGTAATGACGACTAAAGGGGTCCAGCTATCAAGAGAAATGGCACCCTAGACCATAACTTCTGGTTGAGTATCTGTGTGGCGTGCAATAGTGAAAGCAGGATCGGCACGCTGCCCTGGGAGTCTCCGGACACGCCTTCGATGATCGTCAGGACACAGTGGGAAGGGGGATTCGTCGCAAAACACAATACGTCAACAGTCAGCATCATTCCAACCTGATCGAGCCAAGAACCACTGTAATCTGGCTGGACAGTGTGCTGGCGTGAATGGCAGGTGGCATAGTGGTCGGTACGAGCGTAGATTTCGCTCTATCAGCCATCATGGTGGACACTCGTGTTAGGGTCGCACGTTTGATGGTTGATAACGATGAGTCAGGCGCTGTAACTGCTGATCTGACAATCACTCTGTCCTTCCGATTTGCTGAGGATCTAGGTCGACCACAACCCTCATGACACTGACATCTGGCATTGTCCACCCATTTTTATCAGCATCTTCTAATCTCTGCATCGCTTCTGCCCATATGACGAGCGATTCTCCGATTTGTCCAACCTGTCTCTTTCAATCCAATGATGCGATCTCTTTCAAACTCTGACAGTTGCTCGTAATGAGCTCGAATTCTGCGGCGAGGCATTTTTTGAGACGTTGAAAGGTACCCTAAATCGCAATGCAACAGAAAATTTGACCATCAAATTGAGAATCGCTTTCTATAACTATATAACACATCGATCAATAACTCCAAAGACTAACCCAGAGATGACGCTCGTAGTAAACCAGTAACCAGGTCTTTCTAGAGTACTAATCTTTGCTTGAAACGTGTCAAAATTTTAAGTCGATCGGACCAGGAAAAAGGTTTTTTGAAGTGAAGTGAAAAAGTTTTTTTCCAAGTGGGTGCCGCGATTGCTTTCGATGGAACAAAAACAGCAACGAGTCAAAGCTGTTTATCGCTATTTACTCGCAACAAAAAAGATTTCTTGCGAAAAAAAAAAAAATTATTATTATTTTTTTTTTTTGGGGAAAAAAAAAAAAAAGATTTTAAAAAGCGTTGGAACGATTGTATCACCCTAAAAGGTGATTAACAAAAGGTGTTATATTGATGAATAAAAAAAAATTTCGCAAAAAAAATGTTGTTTTCAATTTTAGACTCGGGAGTTATTGATCGATGTGTTACACCTGCTGAGAGCATAGTTCAGATGCGCTGTAGCTCCAGCTATTCATTCATTCACCGGTTACCGAATTTTAATCATTTGCATGTTCGATCCAAATGTCTTTGCATACAAAATTTCATCACAATGGGTAACTCTTTTATTTTTATTTTATTTATTTTTTTATAGAGTGTATTTGAAGTATGTGACTTTTACAAAATTTTAGCTTTTATTTTATCTATAAAATATTTATTTATATTTATTTTTACAAGCAAGTTGCCTTTAAGAATTCTATCCCTTATAAAAATAAAAATTTTACTAAAATTTTGGCGCTTTGATTAAGCAAACTGTGATCACTTGCAGAACCCCGTCAAAGTTTTAGGGAACCCTAGGGTTCCGCGAAAACCAGTTTGAAGACCTCTGCCCTAGTGTACTTTTGTATCAAGATGTGCCCCTAATCGTTTAATAACGTCAAAGTCTGGGGGATACGGAGGACGGTTCAAAGTTTTGGGTGCTTGATATAATATACCTTACTTCAATTCTTTTTTATGTGTGTTTGGAATCGCTATGATGGTGGATGATCCAACTTCGGACAGTTCCATTTTCTTAATTCTAGGGGTACCATTTTCCCCCTTAGATAGTTAGGTAACTCATTTTGTTCATAGTCTATTTGATGAATTCTAAATTTCCGACTTCCGCTGTCGCCATACAACATTAGATCATAATACAGCCCCCTCCCGCTCCCCATAGTTAAATGTTTTATGTATAACTGTATACTTATCGCTAAAAAATTCTTTATTCTTCGATCTCCATATTTCTGACTCTTTCTTAGTGTAAAAAATTCCAATTTATTTTATCACCACCAATTGAAATGTTATTCCAAAAAAAAAAAAAAAAAAAAAAAATTGAATCCATGTTGTGAAATTTTCCGGCACATTGCAGACACCTTTTCTAGTTTGTTTTAAATATGAATGATTTCTTTCGCGGAATCCTTCCATACCTATGACGTAAGTAAATAATCAATCAATCAAAGTGAGGATTTTGATCCCCAACAAATGTAAAGTGCGTCTTCCACTACACGACAAATTTTTAGTAGCATCAGATCACGAACCCTCGACTCGACAAAACAGCATCAGATTCGGCTACCGACCTTGGGATACAAAGGCTTGTATTAAGCTGGAAATTCCATAAACGGGATTTGAGAGAATGATATGTTTTGATGTACGAAAAGTATAATGACTACAAAAAATGGACGCAATGTGAATCAAGCAAGCGGATAAGGAACGGAATGATGATGAAGGACTTCAAACGAAGCCGCTATCAGGTTTTATCTCACAGCAAGGGATTCTTCACGTCATGAGCATGCTGCAACGAAACCAAACAAAAGGAAGAAACAGAGAACGAAATGGAAGCAAAATGATTAATATTTTTTCCCCAACAAAATTGAAAAGCCTGAATATATTTTGAAAGATGGATTTTTTAGTGCAAAATGTATTCATCTCTCCTTTCAAGGGTGAATTACATTGACGTTGAGTAGAAATAGTTACCTATTGGAAGATGTTTGCAAATTTTCCTTAAAATTTCTTTTTATAATTTTTCCTCAAATTTTTCAAAGCCTGCTACATTTTTGTTATACATTGGTACCCAAAATCGAAAAACTTCTCAAACAGAAAAGTAATTCTCGCGTAAGTATTATTTTGATTTCTCTGTCATGTAGACATTAGCAAATTTTGCGAAATAATCATTGCCTGTTTGAATCAAATAACTTTTTCTCACATATTCTCGCTCTATATGAGATGAAAAGATTTGTACAAGGTGTGATTGAAAAGCAATGCCTTCATGGCCATAGCATTTTTATTTGCTATCCTATTTTTAAAATTCTTATTGTACATGAAAGCTACACGTATCTTTAAGTAGTGCATTTTTTTCTTTGTTTCCAACTACTTCTAATGCATCTAGGCGAGAAGAAGTTGACGACTTATATAGAGATGAAGTTGAAGCAGAGATTGCAATTTTCATCTCTTCCAAAAGATGAAAGAGCATTTTAAAGGACACCACTTTCGATTTGACGACGAGGTGAAAGCTGCCATTAAATCTTGGTGTCGACAACAGCCACCGGAATTCTTCACGATTGATTTGCTAACAGTCTCACGTTGGTGCATAAAAAAGGTTGGTGACAACATCGAAAAGTGAATTGTGCATCACTTAGAGGACACATGTACTTTCAGCTACAATAAGAATTGTTTAAATCGGATAACAAATCAAAAGTTATGGTCATGCAGGCATTACTTTTCTATCAATCCTCATGTATTTATGGAATGCTTTCTGCTGCATTCCATAAATACATGAGGATAGACATAATATGACGGATGCGAGTCACGACCACACGTTTTAAAAATTGTCTACATCTTATGTTGAAAATAGAGATAAGCTCGAAGTGCCTGATCTAGACGTAGACGTGGAAAGAATGTGGAGTCAGGTGTCGTCCCCTTATCTTGACCTGGTTTCAAAATATGGAAATTCTCCCTAATGGCCTTCCCTCTCTCTCTACGTTAATTTAAACAAACCAGTGACCAAAATCATGTATCCTACTTTTTCATTTAGAAAAATCGGTAGCCAAATAGTCATTCTTGCGAGCTCATGCCCTACGGCCATTAAAGACCTGGTGTGTAAAGGCCCTGATACACGTCAAATATGTCGAGGCTCAACACATGAGATGGTTTGGAAGTCTGGGGAATGGTGTGTCAGTTCAGGTGTGGTCCTCTTTACTTGACCAAAGTTCAAGATGACGAGATCCACTGCCAGTAGTTCTCGTGCTGCTTCTAAATAGATAGAAAGAAAAAAAAAAATTGAAACCATATCACATTCTGACCCAGATATCGTAAGGAAAGTAGCTTATTTTAATATTCTACTTATTTCTATAACAAAGTCCAATATATCCTATATTTTCGCTGTTGTACTTCGAAATGTCAAATGGATTTTAAAAGTTTTATATTAAAACGTAAAATTGCTTGTGTTTGTTAAATTTTTCTAGGCTACTGAAGCACAGAATGAGTGAGCGAATAATTTATGTACCGAGCTAGGGTTGAAAAATTTTCTGTTTGGAAGTACTTTTAAAGAGGCCTTTTTGTAGCTCGATATACCGTGCATTCAACCAATTAACGTTTAATAATTGGCAATATTGATACTTTTCGGTTCATGATATTAATGTTCGTTCTTTGACGATCCCGCGCCTATAAAATTCTGTCCCCTGTCATGCGACCCCTTCAAGGATGACGCAAGCGAAAACAGCACAATAAGCCATCGACAAGAATATCGAAAGGGTTTACTTCTCTGCAACCCATCTTCGCATTGTCGAAATGTTTTTTCCAGCTTTGGGATTTCCAGACAAAATTGTGAACGAAATTTTATTTAGAAATTATTAAGATAAGTTTATTTGGTCCTGTAACTGGATAAATATTCGAGAAATCCGCTTATTGAATTTCGCTGGATATTACTTGATACAATTAAAGTATCATTTTTGGTCTTCGCATGGAGAATGGAATATCAACTATTCGTCAGACGTAGTTCGAAATCAAGTTACTCCTCAAATGTTATTGGGACAGATAGATTGTTTATCACCTTCGCGCTTCGAAGCCATTCAAGGGATACTAACGGAGTATCACAATCAGATGACGAGGATGGTCCCTAAGCTAACTCGCACCCTCCAAGAATCCACATCACATCAACTTCAGGATTTCGAGCTCGGACAGATTTAACCTGAATCATATCCACCCCACGACGAGTCTTTTTTTTGGCGTCAGAATTCGAATGTGACCATGGTAGCCTAGTGATCTTGATCCCTGCCCAGCTGTGTTATAGTCGAGAGTTGTGGAAGCTTGAGAGTGAGGTGCCACCTCAAGTGTTTCCTACCAAGCCAACGACCCTATGTTGATATATTCGTACTTTTTCGCATGAAAAAAGTTGCCGCTGTAGTCGAGTGGCTTTGGGTCTTGAGTTTGTGGCCAACTTTGTTTTCGTCGAGTCATGGGTTCGAGTCCTGATGCCACTAAAGAGCTGTCGTGTAGCGGCCTTGATCGACGTAAAATGTAAAATCTGTCAGGTATCGAAGTCATCACGATGGGAGAGTGTGGAAATTATGAGAGTGGGTTGTTTGTCGTCCTCATCACCTGACTGATATTCAAAATGTCGAGGATCATTAATAACCCTCGTGTTGTTTCTAAGCGTGATTTTAATAAAAAAAACCAAAAAGTTCAACCGCGTATTTGATTAAAGATTTGTTGTATAGAGGGGGGGGGATGTTTGAGTTTCATTAAATTTTTCAGTTCAGAATCTTCACGTTTGCCGTTAGTGGGTCTCGAACACGTGACTGGAATGCGTCATCATGACCACTCGTTTACCCTTTATGAAACAGAAGTAGGCAGCTAAAAATTTTCAAACAAACATCATTTCTGTGATATAAATATAAAATTATCACAAAATAAATCAGAAAATACAAACATTTTATAATTATTAATTAAAATTTTATAAAGTAATTATTTCTGGATAGTTTTTTCGAAAACATAATCCTGTGTGTGTGATGTGTGGTGACTTGTGATGGAAAGCCGACTGAAACTCTCTCTGATAGGCTTACATACAACTTTCAATAAATTAAGATATTACAACGGAATTATATCTCCATATATATATATATATATATATATATATATATATATATATATAAAATAAAAAATGATATTTGTTTTTAAATTGAATTTACTAAAACTATGAAAACAATTGCCTTGAAAGAGGCGATTAGACCAGGCTGGTTGTGATTTAATGTTTTTCTTAAGGTTCTAGATAATAAATGTCTATTAGACTCATCGTTATTTGGAAGCATCTCAAGTGACGAGAACAATATCTGAGTAATTCTTACATCATCTGGTCGCGAGCTCATGTCCGGCATTGTTGCAATCGAGGCATGGATATGGGACTTGATGCCCACCCAAATCCGTCGTATTGCGAGGCTGATGCATATGAAATGGTAAGTCCTTATGTTGGGATGGAGTAGATGTGGAGAGTCTGCGCCAGCACAGTGTCGACCTTGTCATTCGGCCGTGGTTCAAAATAACGAAACGTACTTGATTGCGTTTCGTGAACCTTGCTTTAGGCAGAAATAGGCAACCGGAAATACGACCAAGAAAGGGTATAATAGCTTTTGTAGATGAAAATCCCATAAAAACAATCAATCAGCGGTCAACTAAAAACTGTGATTCATTCAAATAAGTTCTGCTAATATATATTTGAATTAAAAAATTAATTTTAATGAAATTTATTTTCCTCACAATTTTTTAATAAATTTCTGAAGAATAAAATTTTGTGCTAAAAATTTTTGTGAAATGAAGACATTTTTTACATAATCACGATACGAAAAAAAAGTTGTCACCATATAATCGCAATATAGAACATAAAATTCTGTAGATTAATTTTCATGTTGTGTTAGCCCTTTCGCATGCTTGATTTTAAATTACTGATTTAATTTATTTTGGCCTGCAATTAATAAACTTTAATATGCAAGTTTAATTACGAATCAGTTTTATTTTACTCTCTATCTAACGGAATAGAAGATTTTATACATTAATAAATTGCAAAACAAAGTAATTATTTTTACTGTAAGTTATATAATTGAATATTCAAGACAAAAAATCAAGTGCTAAAAATTATTTGTTGCAAATTTTTAATCTAACCAAATCCATTAATCATTCAGTTTCTTCAGTAAAAATTTCAAATCTGTAGCTTCAGCTATTTGTTCCAGCAATGCCAATCTTTAAAAAAATGCCAATCTTTAAAAAAAATTACTGAAACGAATAATTTCTTAAAAAAGAATGTAAAATATTTCTGAGAATTTAAGTGTTTTTAAGAAATATTACGTTACCTTTGCAATACTGTTATGAAACCACTGCCTTCGAAACATCATTTAAAGCGAGTTCGCGCCAAGAGCAGCACTCCTGCATTTTACTAGGAAGTGTAGCGCAAGCATGTTTTCTCTTGTCTCAGTCCTTCCCCCCCACCCGGCCTTGATGCAATTGGGCGCGAAAACGCCGCGTAGAAGTATGCCGCATTTTCCCGCCGAAGTCACTAAATGACCAATCAGAGCCCTATGATAACGTTATATCGTATCCCATTGGCCAGTCGAAAATGGCGGGAGTCGCCATTTTACTCTACGATTGAGGATAACACGTTGCGTCACCCTTTGTCACAGCAACCGTAGTAGCTTTTCAGAAAACTTGGCAAGTGGCGTGTTTTTACAATTAAGCCAAACAACACGAGGGCCAATGATAGTAAAATTTCGAAGGTCATGATCACTTTGGACATACTTTGACTTGTTGACAATAAGCATTTTATGGACGAATTAACAGTATAAATGAACTATGCGGATTGTATACCTGATCTTTTTCCGGTTTTAGCGGAATTTCCATAGAATTGTATATGTTTTTTTTTTTTTTTTTAAATCTGTAATAGAATTTTTTTCTTTCATGAAAGGTAAATTAAACGAAAATTTAAAATGTCCACTACACTATAGACAACAAATGACATACGAATTTTTAAAATTGCATTCTCTACTTTCATATCCTGAAACACAAGGTGTAGATCACCATTGGAATCTGCTGTTTAATGATAAAAGATTTAGTCTTGTTTTTATATATTTTATTCAATTAGCATTACTTAGTATGTGAACGATAAAAACTAATTAATGATTTCGTTCTGAGTTTCTGGAAAAAAAAAGAGGAATATACTACTTAATCAAAAACATCGCTTGACGTTCGTTTATGGTAGCCTTGGCTTGGATTAATTTCTTGAATTGTATTCAGAAGTTTTTTGTTTGTAAATATATCTGCAGCTTTAAAATTAAAACGAAAAAAAAGTTGCTTAAAAATTTACATTACTTGTAATTTGGACGTTTAATTATTTCTTGAAGATTGATGGTTTTGAGCCAAGGTTCAGAATATATTTCATTAACATACATTTTTTTTTTTATTTAAAAGGTTATATTACCTATTTAAATAAATTTATTTATTTTTCAAATTTAAAATAGTTTTAGTGTTTATTTATATACTTTAAAATTAATTTAGAAATTTTGCTTACTTCTTGAGTATTTCTGTTTACTCCATATCCAATTTGTGTGTTGATCTCCTGTTATTAACTTTTGGTTTCATTTGTTTGTAATATTTTATTGGTAACTGTCTTTACAGATACTGCATGTATTGGCATAATAATGTTTGCATTGTCTGAAACATGAAAAAAAAATCATTGATATATCTCAAAACATTTTTAAAATGATAAAATATTAAGCAGCACTAGTTGTTCTGTTTGTAAAACTCAAAATTTGAATCATTATTACCCGTTAGATACAGCGAGGGAAATATTGGGATTAAATGATAAGTCTTAAATAGTCAATGTTGAGAACGTAAAAAAAAAGTTCAAAAATAGGATGGAGAAACTTTACTGTTTTCTGTTGCTATTTAGAACAATGGTCAGAAAAAACAGTTTGAAATTTCATTTAAACAATATTGATAACATCTATAAACATACCTATAGAATGAAATGTCGGAAAAAATTTCCTTGTTATTTCCTGCAAAAATCTAAATTATGAACATATCCCTCAAGCCTAAACTATGTTATACATCTCCTTAAAAAATATTTTCTTATTGTTCCTGTGGCCTTTATGCAACAGTTGTTTCTTAAAATTAAATGATTTTTGTACATCTTTTTTGTTATTTTTTGAAAAATAACTTTGCTTTTGTCATTCTTATATTTGTAATATTTCTCATATAAATCAAAATGAAATCGTGTTTCAGGCTGTTTGCGATAACATGATACTTCAGCAAATTTAAATGGCAGTTTGCATGTAATAATTCATTAAATTATCAAATATATTCCTATTCAATTTAAAGCTAAATCAAGATAGCCCATTCTTTTAAATCCTTGTAATATTTTGAAGGTATTAGCGTAAATATTCATTTATATCATGAATGAATTCTTTAAGAATAAAAACAATGCTAAATGAAATTTGTAGGTTTCTGAAAAAAAAAAAAAAAAAAAAAGCTTCTTTTTCATATATATAATTATTAAAAATGAATTACTAAAGTAAATAAGGCGATGAATTTTAAATTTCATGGTTATCTTCGTTTTTATAGAAGGGATTTCTCCCTTATACGTATCTGCATAAAACATAGGGATTCTGAGGGACTTAAATGGCCTCTAATAGCCTGGTAGGGATTATCCCTACAAGTCTTCAATTGTGAGAACCGCAAATTCAACAGATTTTTATAATTGCATAAATTAAAAGATAATTTGGAATTGTAGCAGAAAATAAGAATGAATATTTTACTTTTGAGTTACAGAATGGGAAAAATTAAGAAATTAAATTACTTTTCTGTGAAACATTAACAAATTAAAGTTGAATCATCATATATATTCTTGACAAAATATAAATGCACTTTTGGTATTAACAACATGAAGTTAAGAATATTGTGTAATTTTTTCACAAATACATGTAAAAGCGTGAAAAACTTCTATAAATATCGACTTTGTTTCAATGAAATTATTTTAAATAGGCATATGTTTGTTTTAAATATTTTAGAATTTATATTTTGGGGGTTAACACATCGATCAATAACTCCCGAAACTAACCCAGAGATGGCGCTCGTAGTAAACCAGTAACCAGGTCTTTCTAGAGTACTAACCTTTGCTTGAAACGTGTCAAAATTTTAAGTCGATCGGACCAGGAAAAAGGTTTTTTGAAGTGAAGTGAAAAAGGTTTTTTCCAAGTGGGTGCCGCGATTGCTTTCGATGGAACAAAAACAGCAACGAGTCGATGATTCAGAAAGCTGTTTATCACTATTTACTCGCAACAAAAAAGATTTCTTGCGAAAAAAAAAAAAAAAAGATTTGGAAAAGCGTTGGATCGATTGTATCACCCTAAAAGGTGATTAAAAAAAGGTGTTATGTTGATGAATAAAAAAAAAATTTGCAAAAAAATGTTGTTTTCAATTTTAGACTCGGGAGTTATTGATCGATGTGTTACTTCTTTATCCTTCCGTATGTAATAAAAATGAATCTAAGCTTTACTGTTTATTTTTATTTTATTCGTATACATTATTCCTCCATTATAAAAAGTAGGTATCCCTAAAACTAATTTTAGATCACAATTTTGCGGCATTTATATTACATGATTAAATTTGCATCTGATGAATCTAGAAACTTGTTGGAGGCAATGTTTCATAGCATTGTGTACTGGGTATGAAATCTGTATCTTATAACACTTGACATTAAAGAAACTACAGAATGTAGACATTTATGCAACTTGGGCAAATCTAACTCTACTGACACTTAAAAAAAAAAAAAAAAAAAACTTGCCAACCAAATATGACATGCATTCAATAACAATATAATAACAAAAATCTAAAAATTCATGAGATACCATTGATGAAATAATAAATTTAAGATAGTAACTATTATAATACATTATATTGAATAATATACACACATTATTCAGCACTTAAAATGTATTATTTAATCATAAATTATTTTGATCTATAGCAAACCATTCATATCTATACAAAATGAATGAAAATAAAATATTATTAGTTAAATTTTATTTGAAAAACATTAACTTGACATAATCTACAAAATAGAATGGGTTATAAGTCGCTCACGATTATGTCATTTTATTAAAAGTTTATAAAATGGAATGCATTTGAGATATGAACTGCAAGGGTGTATCGGATGCAATTACTTGTTGCATGACTTAGTCAGCAATTTATATACAAGATATATTCTTTTGATTTATACAAAAGTAATTAACTAAAAAAATTAAATATTAAATAAAGTTCTTTTAAATATATTTTTGACATTATCTGACAAAGCCTGCGGTATAATAAGCTTACATACTATATACAATATAATACTGATTATTTGGCTTTATGGGATGTAGAACAACAAAGATATATACTCTACATATAGAATTTTTTTAAAAATCCATGTTTATAAAATATAAAACATGAAAAGGTTGATTTCAGCTACTAGTTAAATTATAATTCTTTTAATTAAATTCTAAATACGAGTTATACAAAAAGCATCATTTAACTAATGCTTTCCTCGAGGCACCTTAGTGATCTTTTTCTTTCACATAGGGTTTACTGTCTTTGGTAAACACGGGTGACGCACTCCTAAGATACCCTAGCGATCCTTCTCTATTTTCGACCCTCCTTGTCAACCACTTTCTTCAACTTTACGTCTAGACCACAGTTTAATCTTGTTAGGCGCAGCATAGCCATATCTGGCTCTTGCGCCAGTAAACTTTACATTCACTCACTTAATCAACGCTTTTAAAGTTATCCAAATATACCTGTAAATCAGCTCAAAACTAAAATATTAAATCAAATAATTACAGAATTAATCCACAGTGCAGCTAATTTAAACATAAGTAAGAGTATTTGGACCAAAATGAGATGCTGGCTAGTCTACAATACTTTGAATAGGTTGATAAACATCAAGTTTTCAGGAATTCAAAGTAAATTATATTAAATTTATTAAACAGCAATTAAATTAGTTAAGAAACAAAAAAAAAAAAATTCAATTTCTGTATTCTTTAAGTACTATTTGGAATAAGACTATCTGAAAGACATTATTAATACATACAAATCAATATTTTTGTGAGTGAACAATATTTTGACATAATATAGATGAAATAATGTATCCGAGATACTAGTTAAAATGATTTAAATAAACTATCTAGCACTTCCCCTAATACAGAATTTTATTCAATGCAATTTGATTTATCAAAATAATTTTAAATTGGCACAAAAATAAATTAATGTCTATCTACAGATGTTGACAAGAAAAAAAAACAACTTTCATTCAAACATTCATCAACAAGAAAAAAAAAGTGTGAGGAAAATACAACGCGAGATTATGTGAAGAAAAATGTGATCGAAAAAAATATACGATTTGGGTGAACAATATATACATAAAATATCGCCAAAACTTGCGATAATCACGCTATTACAGCAACCATACTCTATCAAGTTGAGAATCTTATTCAAAGTAAGCTAGTCAAGTACACCATAATTCGGATGAATCTCCTTGGATCAGCGTTGCAACGAAATATATTTACTTTTATTTTATAGTTTTTTTTTTTTTTAAATTCTGGTTTGGTTTTTAAAGAGGTCTCTGTTTATTATTTTGTGTACGAAGTCGAACTTGTCCTATGTTTTTTCGAAACTTATCAGTGTCTAGGAAAAATTTCATTTCATTTGTTCAGACATCTCTTTAAATTAGTGAATTTTACAGTATTCGGAAATTTTTTAGATTTATCTCTGTATTCGGGATGACCAGACAAATGGAGACTGTTTACCAACCAGATGCAGTGACTGTGAATGCGATGTGTCGTGTGTGGGGACTCGAACCGGTGTCCGTCATGCGCGTGAGGTGCAACTTGTTTGGTGCGGTCCGTGGGACGGAGCCCGACGTGGATGAGGTGCTCACTCATTACATGTCCGAAATTACTGAGAGGGCGGCTAAAGCATGGAATTTCGACTTCGAGCGTGAACAGCCCCTAACCGATGGTAGATTTTTGTGGGAAAAGGTGTGTGATGAAGTCCCTAAAAAGCCAAATTATGAGAAAAAACACAAGGTCACTAACTTTTGTGAAAAAGAAAACACAATGCTAGTCAAAGTTTGCAAGGACATTAAAAATGACCCTAAGTGCAATAAGTCTTGGCGGCTTGTACAGTCGAATATCAAAAGTAAGTTTTTCTTCATTTTTAATATGCCATACAATTTTATTTGTGGAATTGCCGGTTGGAATGCTGTTAAAATTGTTTTAAAAACGTATCAGCATATGTCTGATTTACCGTTACACAAAGTTTATATATATAATTGAAATGTGTATGTTTCTGCACATTCCCTCAGTCGAGTATTAAATCGGACCAGAGGAAATTAAGTTTTTTTTGAAAGGTATTTATTGGTAAGATTTCAGTAATGGACAGTGGAAAATATAATAAATATCTGAAGGAAATGTTACTCTGTAGGATTATTGATGAAACATCACAGATGTCTTTATGTTTGTACAAAAATGTATTTTTATTTTTGCCTAAATTTGTTTTCATGTTTCAACTTAATAATGTATCAAAATTTTTTGAATTTTTAATTCGAGATCTATTATATAATCAATAACTTAATGTTCTGATTGAGATGAAACTTTTGTCATCCTGTTAAATATTTAAAGGTCATTTATATATATGTGTGTGTGTGCATATTTTCAAGTAAAATCAATATATAGCAGTGTCATATATATATATATATATATATATATATATATATATATATATATATATTCCTATTTATAATTTAAAAGTTCTGTTTATTATGCATGTTGATTATGACTTTTTATTGCAGTTGATTTTTTGTTTAATTGATACTAAATTTTTTTAGATATATGTTAAATTTTATCTGTTTCATTCTTTTAGAAAGTTGTACTTAAGGAGCTTATATTTGATATGATGCAAAATGTTTTGGATTGTAAGAAAATTATAATATATTTCTAATTATGAGTCCGATCTAAATCTAGGAAAGTTCATAGTGCAAATATTAATAAAATGATTATATTGATTTAAATTATAAGTTTTGCTCAATAAATCACAAATGTAGTAATGGCATATAATAAAATTGAATAATTGAAATCAAGCTTGAAGTTTTTAAAAATTAATTATAATTGTTATAAACTCTCTTCTGACATATATTGAATGAAATGTTAAGAAATTTTTAGCAAATAAACTTAATTAACTATGTCCAAATTTTTACAAGTCTTCAATGCATCAAAATGAATAATAGATAATTGTATTTAAACTGTATCTTTCAAGTTAGGACTAATAAAAGCTAATATTGAAGTAAAAATAAGTTTTTGTGTTGAAAAAAAGCTTCAAGTGTGTTATTTTTTTAAAAAAAATATTAGAAAATATCTTTGGCCCTTATCAAAATAATTTATTGAGACCGGAATGGAATGATTAGTAAAGTTTACAAAAGAATAGTGAAAAAGGGTATGTATTTTTCGTGCACTCTCTTATATATATATGAATGTAAATATATATTGGGGTGGCATATAGAGGGTGTTTGTGAGCTCGAATATTTCACATTTATTAAACATATTGGACCTTTTCTTATCTTTTACAATTCAAATACAATAACTTCCGTAACCTCATTTTAACATGTACCTCCTCAAGGTAGCTATGGCTATTTTAATGGCTATTTTTTACAAATATCAGCTGCATTGTAAAGACTAAGTTCCCAAGTCGCCAAAATGTTTGATAATTATTTTTGTTGCCATGGAAGAAGATGCAATTATTTTTCAAAACGTTTTGTCAAACCAAGAAGTCTTTATCAATACAACTGTATGCAATATTTATATCCCTGACATCCTAATTCTCTCTTCAGTTGATGTTTGTCTTTTTTCAGATACCGCAGCAGTCCTTACACATGTACACAAACAATTTACAGTTTGGAATTATCTAAAATTATCTGAAAAAAACTGAAAGTCTGATTTAACACTTCAGAAAATGTCCACCAACATTGAAAAATCTGTTGCTTTAATCTTCTGTAAAACAAATGACGTTAATTGTTCAGAAAATACATTTCTTGTACCAATGAAACTAAATTTAAGGGTTATCCTAGATGGTAAAGTTCTTTTAATCCTTTGTGCTACAGATAAATTTAAAAAAAAATTATGTGTCTTTTTAATATTTTATTACAGCTCTCTCTTCAAAACAAACTTGTCATTTTCAAATAGTTCTTCCTATTGTATGCTTGTCCCATCTAAGACGCTGTAGCAAATAGATGTATATAAATTCTGTTAAAACAACAGAATTGAGCTAATAGCTAATGCTTCACTTAACATCCTGTTCAAAAGGGGGGGGGGGCAAGTCAATTATTAGAACCACACAGTAAAAAAAAAAATTCTCCTTCACTTAACATAACGCGGCCAAACACAACCCCAATAACTGCTCAATAGTACTTTTTAATATTCAATCTGGTTTTTACAATTACTCTTATACATCATTTGCTTTTAACTTACCTCCTTTTTGCTAGGAAAGTGACTGTACTTTTTTTCTTTTCCCTTGTTCCTGCACTTTATTGTTGCTTTTTGATGCTTTGCACTCTATATATCATGCTTGTCTAAAGAGCGGCCATGGGCCGCATGCGACCCAGAGACATAATATGAAAATTTTTAAATTTACACATTTTTATTAAAAAAATAAATGTTTGCAATATTTTTCATGTATAATCAATAAATAGGATATATAATATATTTCATATATAATAATAAAACTTGCATAGTTAATTTTTATTTCAATTTGTTGAAAAACATTGTATGTGTTGCCCCAGCAAATTTTTTTTTTTTGCATTGTGGCCCTCAAACGGTCATAGTTTAGACACCCATACTATTTATCTTTCTCCATTCACTTTTTTTTGCTTGTAACAGAACAAAAAAGTTTCTTTAGTTTTGCTGGGATTCATCAACATTTAGGTATGCATTGATCAAATAAAAATCTGGAAACATCCACTCTAAAGAAAATTCTGCATGTGTCCCTGATATATAAGGATATGTACCATTTTTTTAAAAAAATATCTTAAAATAGGCAATTGTCTTCTTGTTATTATCCATATGTTATTTTATTAATTTGCTGTACAGTTGTAATATTACTTTCATTAATGAATCTTTGTTATTTATTTATACTTTCATTACAGAACTTTAAAATTTATATTTGAATGTTATCAAGCATTATCTTTTTGTATTCTAATTCATCAATAGATTTTAACTTTAAACTGATGGTTGTCAAATATAATAGTAAATTCTATGTTAAAATACAAGTTACAGAAGTTTGGAAAAAAAGTATCATTTAAAGGCACATTTATTGCTTTTTTGTTTTGAAAAAATGATAATGAACCTTTATGTAGTTTTACAAAACTATACACAGTCTCTTACACAATTTCTATTAGTACTTAGGTTCAATAGCATGCAAGAACAAATGGAACAATATTTACAAAATTTGTCCAAAATACAGACTACTTTCATTCAACACAATATATATTCAATGTAGAAAATAAATTTTAAGAAATTTTATTTTGAACAGTAAATTATATGATTACTCCTAATGTGTTATTTATGTTTTTTAAAATTTATGTGCCTTGTCACTGTTCTAAAGCTTGGGACAGTCTTCAATAAATATGCTTCTCATTAAGCACAGTGGCATACGTGGTGTCAAAGGGGACATGTGCAGTCCCAAGATTTTTTCTCGAATTTGAAATATTTCGGGATAGTTACTTTATTGTACTATTATATTCTGAATTTTAAACATAATTTTTTTTCTTCTCATTCTTAAATTTTTTTTTCGTCATGAAGAGAAATAAGAATTTCATCTCGGCCAATTCCTAAGAAAAGAATAGAGAATCTTTGCTGTCTCTTATAGAGTACCTCTGGTTCAGTGTTTATAGGTGAAGAGAGGGGTGTGCTTCCCTAAAAATTGCACTTTCAAAAAATGCAAATTTTATTCTCATGGTATCTTAATTGTTTTTCTTTTTATGATCTTTACTTTTAAAATTTTTATAGCTTGATAAAATTATATCACTAATTGAATAGTTTTAAATTGGAGAAATAGGATTGATATAGCATATTATTTACTTTTTTGCCAAGTGATAAACTAAAAAATTGCTTCTGTCATGTCGTATGGATTGTAAAAATAGTTATGCAGTATTGGTTAGACTTACAGAAATACTTTCCTGGCTATGATTTTTGCAATATATTTTTGCTATTCAATTTTTGTTTCCTTCAAAAAATATATTGCAAAAATTGTAACGCAGTATTGTTAGACTTACAGAGTGTGGCCTCTGCACCCAGTGGACATGTTCACGAACTCCCGACCTATGTTTCCTTCGACTCCTGATCTAAATACAAGCATCGTGACCCCAAGGTACTCTAGTGATCTTTTTCTTTCCTATTGGGTTTACTGTCTTTGGTAAATGTGGGTGACACCCCTCCCCCGGTTGCTCTAGTGATCCCTCTCTATTTTCGACCCTCCTTGTCAACTATTATTTGTCTTTCAATTTTTTCACATCTAGATTACAGTTAAATCTTGTTTAGTGCAGCATAGCCACATTTGGCTCTTACGCCAATAATCTCTACATTTACTCACTTTCTCGAGTCTTGATCTTGTTGCGGGATATCACGTTAAATTGGCTCTAAGTTCTAACATTGATGTAGTATGGAAATTTAAAGAGGGAAGTGCCTACTCAGATCAGTGATGTAGTATGGAGTATGGTAGGAGTGGCTGAACAAGCTAATTCTGTGTCTGGAACATCAAACCGTGGTTATTTAGATAATATAATTATATTCTCATCTGGGCTATGTGGATACTTACACACAATTTTTAGGCTATTGGACAAGTAAAAGTGGTTCAAAATAGACTTGCAAGATTTGACCAAAACAAATATACTTACATTTATATGAAGTTAAATAAAAGCTCGTCAAATGGTTTATTCAGTATAAGAATATGAATTATACTTTTTGAATTTTGAACAGACATGGATGGCTGCAATCCACTGTTGCCATATGACACATGCAATTAGTTTGTCCATTTGGATTTTGGAATTATTGAGTTTGAACAAGTCAGACGTGATCGGATGATATTCAATTTCTTGGACATTTTTGGTTATTTAAAAGAGTGGTGCAGTGGTGATATTGCTTATTTATACTCTGATAAAGTTTCACATGTACCTAATTCATTAATTACTAGCTTAACTTGGCCATGCATCATTGTTTCTCAATTTGATATCAATTTATAGGTAAGTAAATAAAGTATTCTGGTGAGCATAGATTCACTGAGGAAACATTGTTCAATTTTATACCTTACTTCTCATTGCTGTAGAATAAAAAGAAAGATAGAAAATATGTTTATCACTGAAAATCGTTTTTTATTGTAAAGCTAGTAAATGGATTACATTTTTTGTTTGTCCGTTTTCTGCATAAACGAAAAGATCAGATGGTTTACCGACTCTGAAGCATGCGATATATAACTGACCATGAGAGAAGCATTCATTTTTAAATTCAAACCATGCACTTGCAAAGATTGTCCTTGCGCTTTATTGATAGCCATAGGAAACTTAAGGTGTATTGGAAATTGAAGTCAGTTGAACTCGAACACCATATACGTTGGAATGAGTGGTATTTGTGGATACAGTACATATTCACCTTTATTAGGTCCAATAAGAATTGCTGCTTCAGTTCCGTTATTCCTCCATTTTTCAACTTCTAATCATGTACCATTGCATAACTTTGACTGATAGATGTTTTGGATTAATATAAGAGGCTTTTGAATTTTCAATTTAAGAAAGTGGGGCAGTAATCCATGAATATCTAGTGGGCGAAGAAATCCCGTTGGAAAATTCACTTTATTACATTGGTCCGTTATGAAGTCAATAGATTTGTATACCACTGTTTCACCTACGATTCTGTTTAGAATGATGTTGTTCATATTGTATACATTGACATTTTTAGCCTGCTAGAATGGCATGATTTTGATAATTTAATTCGATTCTTTGGAATACCTTATATAATTCTCCTTTTGAATTACAATTATGTGCCTGCAATTGCTATCCTATCAATTGTTGGTGCATTATATCGTTTGACTTGCTCACTTGTTGGTGTTTGATCAGCACAGATAACAATTTTATGGCTGTCTGATGGCAGGAGATCAATCCAATTTTGAACATCCAAATTAAATTGCTGTCCAATAACATTTTTTTTGCAACGACTCAACAATGTGTTCCAATTCTAGTAGACATTTGACAGTGAGCTTTATATTAGTTCTTTTAGATCTCCTTGGTGAAATTTATAGTTATTGCAGGGAAAAGGAAGCAAAGAGCCAGTTTCGTCGTAAATTTGTCCCTGAATTTTAACTGTCAGTATAAAATGCTCCACAATAACATCAAGGCTGAATGAAGTTAATCTGAAAACACGAATCATATTTTCTTATGTTTTTGGGGAAATTTTTTGAATCATCAATAATTCTTTTTTCAAAATTTTTAAGTGGTTCTTATCTGTGCTCAAGTTCAAGTAGCTTCACTTTTCCGCTTGATCAGCACTTTCCCTTTAAATTGACCCATGTGGTGACTGGGTATGACAGAATAGATCCACTGTAGCTCATGCATGTCATAAGAGGTGACTAAAATGGGTACCCAGTATTTAAGGGTAAAGCCAAAATGCTGGGTATGGAAACCCTGCCCCTGGGGATTATATCAGAGGACTTCAGGGACTTGCCTCCTATAGGTAAATACGGGAATCGGGACCCCGATGCACCCTAGTGATCTTTTTCTTTCCCTTGGGGTTTACTGTCTTTGGTAAACATGGGTGACGCACCCTTGGGTTACCTTAGTGATCCTTCTTTATTTTGACCCTCCTTGTCAACCAATTTTTGTCTTTTTTCAATTTTTTTCACATCTGGACCGCAGTTAAATCTTGTTTGGTGCAGCATAGCTTCATCTAGCTCTGGTGCCAATAACTTTCACATTCACTCACTCCCCTTTAAATTTCATTGCTGTGCAGTGAGGACAAACTTCAGTCATTTTTTCAATTTGAATGAATTTACATTTTGGCTCGTATGAAAAAGAAACTCGATATGAGCTCGCACATTCAGATATTGCATCTATATATGCTTTCTCTATTGATCTACCTCTTCACGTTACTAAAACAAATGAATGTACTGCTCTTCTTGCTTTTACTCTTAAGTCTCCTGCTGATCTGCCGATTCTTCTGCTTGCCTTTGAGAAATTCTGAAACTAACATGCTTGCCTTTGAGAA
>BMAW01057259.1:0-123627 GCA_019974015.1 Nephila pilipes | reverse complement strand
CTACATGGCCATGTTGCAATACCACCAAAGCAAAGTTCAATCGCTCTATAGGTCATTGGGCCAGGCCTTTATACAAAATGAAAACCAGATCAGATGGTTTCAAAATAAGAAGAATGAGGAAATTAGAGCTATATGAACGAAACCCACCCAGCATTGGGGACAGCTGGGACATAATTGACCTCGAGGCCAGAAGCACACATGAAAGCTAACGTGATGGAGCCTGCAATTTAGACATCTGGCCACGACAGGCCTGGCACGAGCCACAAGACCTCTACAAGTACATAAACCATACCAAAGAGAAGACATATCTCCATAGATATAACATGATTCCTACTATATAGTATTTCTTGATAACCACTCAGAATTCCTTGAACTCCAAGGCACGACGGAAAACAACGTCCAGTCCTGAGTCTGCTGTCAAAATCTTGGGCATCCCACTGACAGTCTAGAGTCTAGTAGCTGGATCTACTCAGAAAAACAGAAAACAAATGACTGACACGAGGAAGGCTAAAATAGAATTACCACTTAAATGACAGTGTCATCCTGTTGACTAAAAACAGCAGCCCGTGAGAAGAGAAAAATATTAGACAACCAGACTAAGATTCTGCCCCACTATAAAAAGTCCATGAGGGCCATAGAGATGAAAATTTCAAATTCTCAAGTCAACGTGCCAAATTATTCAAGAATGATTGAATTGATAATCTGATCAGGCAAGTGATAAGTGATTGACTGTGAAACGCTACTTAACTAAGACTCTGATGTATTGTTTAGAGTGTGGAGATGTTAATTTTAACTTGAGTTTGAAGATGGTATAGGCTGTACATCCAATGAAAATTAGACTTGAATTCCATCTCAATGTGGAAGCTGCACATATTGGTAGGTCATGTCATTCTGTCATTGAAAGCAATGAAACAGACATACAAGGTGACCTCAATGAGCACTGTTTTCCGTATAGGAGGATGGGACTGACTTCTATTTCAATGCAGATCGAACTGATATCGAGAATGAGCCACACCATACAACAAAATCAGCTGGCACTGATCGCTTGATTGGAAGGAAACGCGGAAGAAAAAGATAATGGAACTAGAACATGCAAATGGCGAACTTGGTTTTAAGTGGCACAGCACTGGGTGAACCTGCATAGAAACTGCACATCTAGCTGGTAAGCAAGAGGATGTTTATTTAAGATAGCCTAAAATCCCAGCTGCATTTGAATGTAGATATCTTGCATCATCTACCTGGAATTATAGGATCTGTGCACATGGAAACGCCTGAGCTTAAAAGAGGTCGTGCTATCTAGAATAGAACAGAGGCTGGTTGGACGCAGTGTACAAATAGCAATGAAGGATTTGTGTCTGGGCGCCATGATACTGGGATTATGCTGGCAAGATGGATCAATAGCTAGGGATATCAGTGGCCAAACGCGGTGGTCAAATTGAGGACAACAACAGAACAGGAAGATACAAATTTCAGAGCAGCCTGTAACACTCACCAGGATCTGTCGTTAGGCAATCCATATCCACTGTGGACGGAAACACAAGTGTCCATCATAAATCTCGACATATGACTGATAGAGGGAATGGAGTGCCTCACCACCATTTAATTATCACGCACAGCAGCACTGCAAGACTTGATTACAGATGTTGAGATTGATCAAATGGACTACGCTGACTAGGGATGCACAGCCATTTGAATTAATTGTGTCCATTTTGACCACTGCAAATGGTGTCTGAAGCTCTTGAGGGTGTTAGGTCTCCTGTCCTACATTTCCAGTCCACATAGATCCACAAATGGGGCGTTGGTATCTGAAAAAGCCATCCTTTACAACTGGCCCCTTTGTACTCATTTCAGCATTAATATGTATGGTACATGTAGACGCCACAGAAAATTGTGGGCATGACTGCCTTGCTAACTGGGCGCATTTTTAACCACAGGTAATGCCCAGCACTCAAGTAAGACACTTTAAGGCTGCAGAATTGTCTGCTTCTCTACACTTCTTTGGCCAACTAGGTCACCTGACTTTTAATCTACAGCAGCATTTGGGAATGCTGAGAGATGGATGATTTGCAACATCCTGGAAAAGTTGAAAACTTTAGTCTTAACAGTTTGATACATTGAAGTGGGAAAGAATCTTTAGGTACTCCCAGAACTTAGAATAATGAGGTGCTGCACAGGATAATGAGGTACAAGACAGATTGTCGGGGATTAACGCCTGGAGCTAGATTTGCCAAGATTTGAATGGCTAAACTTAAAGAATCATTCACTGGTTCAGAAATTAAAAACATTTCATAATTATAAGTTTTACATCTAATATTATCAGGAATTGAAGCAAAGAACCTTCTGTTGATATTTGTAAGAGAGCAAGAAGAATTAGGTGGCATAAATGGATGTTCACTTTGCGCTGAGAGACGTTCAAAAGGAATATGCTGTTCCAGTCTCCATGGGAATATGGATCATGTTGGATATCATGTTGAAATTAGATGGTCACCATAATGTTTCTGGTTAGGAGGCACAAATGGGCAAAATGAACTAAACTGTTCAAGTGATAAGATGACAGAAGGCTCAAAGTGAACTGCTTCAACAAACTCTATTCTGCCAAATCACTACACCAAAGACCTGGGACGAAGAAAAGTATCAATTGATCTATTTGAGATCAGAAGAATTTAAACTATTTTTATTTTAGTAGACAATATTTTATTGTTAGGCTGTAATTGTGTGTTCATAATGAAAAGAATATGTTATTGTTCCCTTGATTTCTTGAATGATGGAATTCCAGTAACAAATAATAAATATTATGTACCGCAATAATGAGCAACATTAAATAGCACAAAACTTAAAAGTTCCTTACTACTTATTTAGATTCAATGTAATAAAATGTAAAACTGATTTTAAGTGAACATTTGATTAGATACAAGTAATAATCTATATACATTACACTTTTAAATGTATTTTATTGGAAGTTTTTCAAATTTGAAAACAGATATTACAGAGAACCTAAACTGATTGTACCTCCAGGCTGGCATTTGATATTTTATTATTTTATGTCAAAATACTGTGCATTATCTTCTTTCTTCATAGCTTTAATACAATGAGATCTACTCTGGGTAATATTATTTGAATATCTTATTCTTATTTAATTTAAATTTTATTTGATCCCATCTTATATTATTTTAGAAAATGCAGCTTATGAGAAGGATTTATTTTGTATAAGAGTCTGTAAAAGAAGTCTGAGAGATTAAAATTGTAATTTTGATGTCCATTTTGGCTTAAGAATGTACCTTCATTATAAGTGCTGAAACAATATAATTGAGAAACAAAGTAAGTAGAAAATTGTTTCTGAACATTCTTAGAGAAAATGACACAATTTGAAAGGGCACATGAATCTACTTTTCTTATTTATCACCTATTTGAAAAGTAATCTTTAGACTAAAATTTCAAACTCAGCAACACCATGAGTAATGGTGGCCTAAGTTATGAAGCCACACAAAATAATATTAATTAAGTATTTATTGGCTGACATGATAAGACAGGTTACTGTGTTTCTTCTAAGACTAATTACTTTTAGGCGAGATTATTTTGAAATGAAAAATGACCAGATCCTTTGAAGTTTAACTATGTGCCGAGGACAAGTCACGATTAAGAGGACAGGCACATAAGAACATTTAAAATTATACTTTAAAATGAATATGTATTCACTCAGATTTAAACACCTATAACTGCATTTGATAAAATAAATCTAACTCAAACACAAATAAATAAAAACTCTACTTATTCTGAAAAGATTCTTAATATTTAAACCCTTTATATCAGCAGTGGGAAATTGATAATCTACAAATAATTTTGTAAAATCATTCTTGCACAGATATAAAAGCCATGTCTTGTTTGTATGGTCCTGTTATATTTTTCCCCCACTGATGCTAGAAAACTTCTCCTGCACAAACTGGTAGAATTTAATCTTTATTGATTTTTAAGAAAGTTTGATTCTAACTAATGTATAGTACTATCAACTATATTTACAGAAAACTTCTGAAAACTCTAGAACTATAATGATTATATTAAACAACTTTGCATTTTAATTTACAGAAAGTGTCATAAGCACAAAAGCTGAGTTAAAGCAGCTAAGGAAGTTTTGAAAGTGAATAAAATGATTTGAACATATAGACATTTAGCAGAAACTCAAGCAACACAGCTAGAAAGATTGAAATCTGGCACATATAATGCCAGCAAAACTAAACTGATTACAGATTTCTTCTAAGTACTCAGGTAGTGTCCCTCTTATATGAGGGGGCTTTAATCTGATATTTGATGACCTGCTTAGAAAATATGGCACCACTATATGGGAGGAACTCACAAATGTCTATGGAAATATCTGATATAGGTAGTAGCTTATCTTTTATAATTTTTGCTTGAAAGAAGTATCATTAATATAAACAAACACGAACTAATCTCAATTGATGCGATTTTGCCAATGAAAGTTCACACAAACCACATTCAAAAATAGCTGGAACAAGTGATGGCAGATCCTGGGTCTGCAATATTTAGAATGACATCTGCCTCTCAAATACAGACATCACCACATCCAGTCTCTTGTACAGGATATCCATTTCAGGTTAAGATACAGAACTCATACTATGTGGGGTGAATTTATGAGAATGCATCATTAATGATCACACAGCCACTTGGGAGCTGATCCAAAGTTCATCTTCACATAGTTCTTTGCCTTTGCTCTAAGTGTGACTTCAAATTAACACTCAAATTGATCTGGCTGCCTAGTGGAGGGTAAATCATTCACCAATGCAGTTTAGAAGTAATTGAATCGTATGAATCTGTAATTAGTGGTATTTTAACAATGGTTATAATTTTATCGCCAGGAGTCCATTACAACAAAGATCTATTCATAAAAGCATAGACTACATAATATAAACAAACTTTGTAAATAGATCAAACGTAACTAAGCTGTATGAAGCATCAAGTTAATGCATCTTGAAAATACGTAGAACGAAGGGTGTTCACTTGGTATTTTCAGAGAATTAAAGAGTTTATACATTATGAAGACATTATTAAAACATACATTAAATGATCCCAGCATGAGGAAAACAAATCACAACTTTAACAATGATATATCTCTATCAAATCATTATTAAATTATAATGATGTACTATGGTGAACTATTATTTGTTTAAAAGAGACGATAGATCCTGAAATTGGCTTTCAAAAACTTCACTAAATAACATTAATGCATAATGCTATTCTGTCATGAAACTGGCTCCTGGAGATTGGTTTTATAAGGAAACCTCTAGTTTTGAACAGAGGAAACTTCATAGCTGTTATTTCATAAGCAGATTTCCAGAACAAAGCCACAAAGATTTGTATCCACTTAAAATGGAAGCCTGTTAGAAAGTGCTAAAACGAATACCGTCGTTATTCTGGTTTTCCTTCACATTAAAGTAGACTCTCCATTTGTGTGAGAAGGTCCTAATTATTTTCAATGCTCTTTGGGAAAACCTCTTTATCTCTCACTATAACGATTTCCCATTTGAAACTTTTGAAACCATGTTCACTCAACTGAATCTAGTTTAGATTTTATCAATGACTTAGGAAGTGGATGCCCGAGTTCAGTTCTTGACCTTTAGAGTTTTATATTTGAAGATCTTGTTCAAAGCCTGAAATTCCCTTTTCCAAAATTATTTCATCTTCCCAGGTTCTTCCTTTCTAGGATCATAGAAGACTTTCATAAATATTATCGTTCCTCACTCTGAATAGTTTCACTAGTCTGAGCACCCTAATCTGAAATCTCAAATTTTCTTGCAAAGGTAATACTTTGTAAGTTCAAGAATCTCTTTACTAATACCCATCTTCCTAATGGCTGCTATCTTTCATCATCAGTAGAGGATACAACATTTCCAGTCTCATTTTGATAATAAATTTCTTCTCATATATTTCCAATTATGAGGATAAATCATGCACACCAAAAAGTTAGGTCATGGTTGGCACAGGGGCACATTTCATGCTGAATCTAAATTGCATGCTCATGTATATGCTGCTATGGCTGTCATGACCATCGCCAGTCTACTGGTTGTCCCACTACTATGAAAAATTAGAATATTCCATCAAGTCAAATTAAAGCTGAAGCTATGGAATTAAAATGTCTTCAACTGGGCACGAAACAGAACCCAAGCAAGCAAACAGGTGAATGAGGAGTTACAGGATAGTAGGTCCAAGTTGTCTCTTGCCCATCCTCATTTCTTGTCCTTCTTTAAATGGTTTAAAGAATTGTCATTGGTAGCCATGGCACAGTCTTTCCACTTCTTTCTTAGAGGATCTTTCAATAAATTTTTAATTTTGAGGAACCATTAGAACTCAAATATTTAGTAAACTTTAAGTTATCACATTTTAGGACCTCCTCCATTTTCACATGTTGCCACTATAACTGCTGCTTACTCTCAGCTGCACATCTGAGATTCTTGAACCCCATCCTTCCAGAAGGAGTCTGTTTTTCATCATTGTTTATTTTGTTTCACAGGCATTTGACACCAGATCATTTCTGCTTCCCACCTGACTATCGCTGGACTTCTGCAAAGAGATTAATCAACATTTAAGGTGTTAAATCCAGCTTTTCTTCTATTAATTTTCTGGATTATTAGTGGGCAATCAAGGTTAGCTCAAGAGAAAGATCTGAACCTATTTTACCAGCATTGAGATCCGAAATATTATGGCTCTATTCCAGCTGTGAGAGCCCTGAAACACAATGTTAATAGCAGTTCAAAGTTGAAATTATTCGATTCTGCCCTGCAAAGCCCATAAATGAAAGCATCGTCTTGAGAAGTATGTTAATGACTTACAACATCCACCAGGCACTCTGTCACCAGGACAAATTTATTCTCAAAGGTAGTTTCTTTGGATATTTTAGCTATTACTGCTAGTCCTCAGTGCTATGGTTTCTGGCTAGCCCATGAGAAATTGCATCAGATCTGCGATTTGCCATCCACAGAGGCTTATGCGATCATATTTTGGCATTAGGCTGAAGATCTGTTGAACTTTTCCGTCCTCACACACTTTGGTGCCTCCACCAAGACTCTTCCATGCATTTTGGCTGAACGCTAAACCAACCCCCAGCCTCAGCCTAACCCACCTAATATTTTCCTTTAGCATCCCCACGCCTAGATCCACCTTCATAACTGCACACCAAATATTCAGCCAGTTCCTCCTGTTTGAGAGACACAAACAAGAAAGCATCTTCTTGATGCTCACACGCCACCTGTGGACTCTTCCGTCCCATAGTCTCTGGTCTCCTGGAGTTCAACGTCTTCCTAATCCAGGGGATTTGGGGAGAATGCTTCATCTCCACAACATAACTTTCACCACTCATAAGATGAGTCATTGGTCTCCACTGTCAAACAAAGTTAGCTTTCATGGGAATGAAATGGAATGCCAATCGGTATTTGGTGGTAAAGTACCAGAGTGCCGTGCCAGCTGAAGGACTGAGAGGAGAAAATTCCTTGGTCCATGCCTCCTTCCATCTGTCCTTCATTCTTTAAACATTTTAAATAAAATTATCATGATATGTAGCACAAGCTTCTTCCACCTCCTAGTGATACTAACATCTGGAACAGTCAGAACCACTGAACCCTACCACGTTTAATTGAAAACTTGAAATTCACTAAAAGTGAATAGGGTTTCATTACATGGTTCCAGTGTTCGAGAGTCTAAGATGTCACAACTCCTCACAAAATCCCAGGAGTTCTTTTCTCTGAGTGTCACCCCACATCGTGCCCATCATTGTAAAACTTTTTGCACAGGCTTCTCCTCCCATCTTCTTCAAACTTCTTCATCTTTGCTCTTCAAAGGCCTCTAAAGATAATGTATAGCCTGAGGCCGTGTCCAGAGTTCACTGCTTTTCTGGAAGCCACTCCAATCATCCACTCCAGGCAGGGAGAAGTAGTACCACACTCTATTGTACCACAGCAGTTGCAGAAGATCTTTATATCTATTCTTAATAGATGCAAAGCAAACAGTTAGGCAGGAACACTCCACACCTGGGATCATATAGTTCAAAGTTAAGTGAGATGTCCGGCCACATTAGTATTGTGCTGAATCGATAAATAAAGAAGGACGAAAATATTGATAACAAAACTAAAAATATTACTTTTATAATCAAACGGAAAGAGAGCATCGATTCTCAGAAATGATTCTGTCGATAAAGATGCTAGAGAAAAACTCATGTTTCTAACGAATAGGTAAGTTATTATTCTTATTTATTGCACTAGTCTATACGCTGAGGGTAATGACGATGGACCCTGTAATTTCGGTGAAACCCCTCTAATGAAGAGAAGCACCCTATAAATTACAGAATTGAAGCTCAATAAAGATTTTGTTAAAATAATATTAAAATAAATATTTATTACGCAATGTATTCAGGAATATACACTCTTCATCATTACCAGGAAATTGTTCTGAAATAAGTATCAGGCAAAAGTCAGTGCAGCAACTATAACATCAATCATTTATTTTAGGTAACTAGCAAAAATAATACATTTCCATGAAAATGATCAGGGACTGGCAGGCTGCATTTTTAATGCAAAAGTAAAAAGGAGTTGGAGAAGAATAAAAACGATATTATTTAATGTGAATCAAGATATCTTTGATGTTATTTACAAAAGATCTAATTGTAACATCAACTAAGAAAATATCTTGTATTGAGAAATTAATTTTTAGTTTGCGGAATAGAAGGAATTTACAAAATCATAGAACATCAATCATTTATATTTTATAATCCAAAGTAAAAATAATACATTCTTACGAAATGATCAGAATGAAGCAAAGGCATTTTAATGCAAAAAGGATATAGAAGAATAAAAATGATATTACTTTCATCAGAAGATATCTTGGTATGCTATTCTACAAAATATCTAATAACATCAACTAATTAAAAATATCTTTGTATTTTCAGAGAATTAATTTTTATAAATATAGTTTAATTTACAAAAATCATAGAATAATCAATCATTTATTTTATAATCCAAAGTAAAAATAATACATTTCATGAAATGATCAGGAATGCAGCTGCGCTTTGCATTTTTAATGGCAAGTAAAAAGGAGTTATAGAAGAATAAAAATGATATTACTGGTCAACTTAAGATAGATGTCTGATATTCTTTACAAAATATCTAATAACATCAATCCATCTAGGAAAATATCTTTGTATTTCTGTTATAATAATTTGTTTGTCATAAATATAGCTCTAATCATAAAGTGTTTAATTTCTTCAAAAGCCAACAAAATAATATTACAGAACTCTATGAAACAACAATATAATCTAAATGAATATTTTACAGTTATTTAAAATGAAAGAAATTAGGCCAAAAGATTTATAACTATGACATTCATAGAGGAGGTTGATTATAAAATATACCCTTGAAGCGACATGACAAATTTACTTAATCCATTAATTAAGAAAATATATTTATATTAAATAAAATTTATAAATATATAGCAGTCGAATGGATATTAATAATGGGCCATCAGAAAGCCTGACAAGTGTTGCTGAAAATACTTTGCAATAAATGACGCCAATGTAGAAAATCGTATAAATAAAACCATTTGATCTAGCCTACTCAGCCATAAAAAGCATCTTATAACCCATCCTGTTCTTTCCAATGGCTTTTTCCTTATTCTTATGTGCGAAAATTTTCATGGTACGTTATATGGAAACTTTAAAACCATCAAACTGAATCTCTGGTTTCAAAATATACAGAATGTCAGATGGCAGAATCTCCAAGAAGATTTCACTGGAAGATGTTTGCTGTTCTTTCCAGCAGCATGTTGGGATATGGGATTGACTAGGAAAACACTGTTTTCCGCAGTTGTTTAAAGATCTGAAACTGAGAAGAAACAGCACTCTACTTTTTATGTTCAGCTATTAATCTTTCATTCTAATTTAAGAGTAGGTAGAAGCTATATATTGTTTGTAGGGAAAGTAGTGAAAAGGATAGAACATGATTCTGAAGGCTTTATTATAAAAGTATTTCATATAATACATCCAAATTACATGTAAATGAACTAAAGTGCATTTATTAAAGATGGAGCAAATGTAAAATCTTTAAATGAATGCAGTTTAATCTCACCTTCAAAGTATATAATAATTGAATATATTTGTAAAAATCTCACCAAAGCATGTGTGAAAAAGAGCTATACATAATATCTAATTTAATAAGGAATACTAATCCATATTAATAAAAGAAAGAATTTGAGGTAGGATGCAGTTTAAAAGGATAAAAGGCCCAGAAGTAAGATGTTTTGAATGTTGCAATAAAAAGGTAACGAAGGTTTGGCAGCTCGAAGAATTCTTTAAAAATGGGCGAGATATCCATGCTTTACTTTAGAGACAGTTTGGGTTTTTCATAAATTCAGG
Organism: Nephila pilipes; assembly: GCA_019974015.1. NCBI lineage: Eukaryota > Metazoa > Arthropoda > Arachnida > Araneae > Nephilidae > Nephila > Nephila pilipes. Next base: position 113,216 of record BMAW01057259.1, on the reverse strand, counting down.
ATCTGAGCTGCATTGATTGAAACGTAATGTAATTGTGATAATTAAAGGATTAAGAATAAAAGTATTTTAAATGAGACAAGTGAGCCTTTGGGGAATAAGAATTATTAGAAAAAGGTGTGTAATCTTTTAAATGTAATGATAAAAGGAATGACTGATTTTAAAATAAAATATTAAATTCATCTGTCGAGACCATCAACCTAAAATAACTAGAAATAATACACTAGTATAACAAAACCGACGCACCAAGAAGGAAACGCCAATTGAAAGGTATTTCGTATAAAGATTTTAGGACCGATGACAAAATGATAAAATTCTCAGGTCCAATGAAATGCATAAGTAGCTAAATATGCACATTGAAACCGTCTAACTACAGGTATATAATGTTCTAACTGATGGATGAATCTCTACAGACTTTATGTAAGATACCTTCAATGACTGCAAATATGACTCAATTGCAGGATCTCAAGCTCATTACGATAACTGTCAGAGTTTAAAAAGGAGGTGAAAATTACTGACTGAAAGGCCGTTTGGGGAAATTGAAACGTTCGTCATATGTAAAATAAAATACGGCATTAGGAAGATTGGAAAAGAATGGGCGGACAATGACAAATTTTGGTAGTGGCTGACCAGGGCCACAGCAGCACTCCAGGAAGCATTCTGGATCAGCTGTCACACCACTCAATTCACTGCTATCAATCAACAAACGCGACCTGCACACGTCCACCATGACATTCATAGACGGCTGCTAGAGCGAAATCCACGATTGCCTGGGCACATGGCATCACATCAATACGCCTGCTACTGCTGAGGCAGAGGTGCTATTGCCGATCAGGCGAACCGATAGCTACTAGTCACACAGGCATTTCAGAAGACAAATCCCACTGTCAACTGAGTCCTGATGATTATCAATGTCTGATCAACAAAGTATTATCCTGCCTTAACTATTTTCCACTCCAGAAAGGACCTAAAGAGGGGAGTTATGCTGTGGATGTCATCCATGATATTTGACATCTTTGGTAGCTATTGAGGCACACTATGCATGGTACGCCTAAGACATTCTGAGACTCCGTTTTCTACCGATACTTTGTATGAGACTGAGTATCTGTGCAAGATAATAATACACTACACAGCATGTAGCTATGAACTATTTTACAGCTCTATACATTTCCTTGGCGAGCCAGGACCTTCCAAACATGTTGGAATATGGGATGGGAAGGACTACTTACCAGGGAATACAGCTGACCTACTCCAACAATATAAATTTGGGCAGAATACTGCAGGAGACCATCAGTGAGCTCTTTGGTAATACAATAATATACACGTGCTCTGTGTGATTACATCTAGGCTAGAGACTCAATACTCCTTACTTGGCCTCCATGCCTTGTAAAAACTCTGTGTAACTCTGAAATAAATTTTAAATTTTCTGAAATTGAATCACCTATATTCACATAATTGTCCACAATTTTATTTCCATCAGAGAATTCTGTCTTGGTGCCTCGTTCAGGCTGGCATGTGGCTAGCCTGTAAGGATGGAATTATACTGTGCACTTCCTTCTCGATGTCATAAGCACCTTTGTTGAGGTTTTGGGATTCTTACAATTGTTTACTTGTTCCATATTCTTGCTCAGAACTATTGGGATTGAACTGTGAAGAAGGAAAAACACAAAATAATTATTTGGATTCAGTACTAAACAGGTTTGATTTTATCCATTGTAATCTACAAACAGATAGCTTCCCTACAGCGATTTCTTCTGCAGGATACTTCGGATTTTAAAGATATATCATCAGCAATCCAAGGGTTAAATCAATGCCCTAGCAGAGACGCCCTAGCGAACATTTAGTAACTTAAGGTCTCTTTGAGATAAACGAAAAGGTCTAGAAATGTTGGGATCGTGTCGAAATCTTCACAAAGAAAATGGGCAAATACTCTGAATCTTCCCATGCAGCTCACACTTGGCCAGTAGAAGCATAAATACAATGGAATCATGAGTCAGCCAGTCAACATAGAATAGTTTCCAGAAAAGAAGGTCGACATTCGGTCATGCGAATCTGCAAAGAAACTGATGATCTTGAGGCCGAACCAATTGCAGAGACTGATAGGCTGATATTTGCTTAGTACTCAAAATATTACTGCGAGATTGTTCAGTGATAACTAGTAAGCTAAGTAGAGCTGAAAGTAGCAGATATACTCTTGACACTCACCATATTCTAACTTTACCACGTCGCAGTTGTAAGTACTGAAAAGCCTATAATACTGATACAAAGATTCAACTCTGAATTTTAGTTTAAATTATTAATGCCTGAATTGTCACTTAATAACTGGACAAACTAATTACAATTAATAAACTTTAATAATTGAACAAATCGGTAGGCCTGGAGATGCAATGAATCCAAGAACAAGAAAAGAGTAAAATAAATGATATTAATATTAATTGGTGACCCAGGTCATTCTGGTGGCTTAGGGTCTCTGTGGCTTAGCATGATTCCTGCGGCTTAGGCTTGAATACACAGGACAAATAATCAGGCATCAGTCTTAGTTAATCTCAGTCCTTAATGCTTCGACAACAAATGGTTTCCATGTGCGGGTTTGGAGGTTAACAGGGCTAATCAAACGTCGTACCTAGCATCTTGACTTGGATAATTGGTACTGATTAGTTCTCAAATACAAAGCTTTTAGAGATGCAGATAAGCACCCTTGATGGATTACTTAGATCTAGGAAGATGCTATTTGGGAACTGAAATAAGATTAGAATATTCGTCTAGAAGTGTATTGGAACAAATATATCAAAATTGAAGGTTGACACTTTGAGTGTGTACATAATTGGGTGATGCAAAATAAGTTACCTATTGTTGAGCTGATGAGTATTAGAATAATTAAAAAGGAAAGGTGAGTACGTGAGTTTTTTAAATATTGTATGTATGTCACGAGTTTCACCTACGACGGTTGCTAAGAGTCGGAGTATGTTTCGTCCATCTCTGTGTGTAACTGTAATTATTTATAGCATCTGTAGTCAGATTGTGAGAGTGTGTGTGTCAAAGTATCTATAACTTTTTAAAAGACTCATTTTAAATACTTCAAAGTTACCTTTCATTCTATGTGAACTGATGACCTTTGTATGTACTAATTGTTCATTAACCCGGTATTGATCTATCGTAAGTGAAATAACGATTGATTAACGGAACCAACAAAAAGTTAATGTTTTTCCATGATAGAGAGGAAACACATACAATATCCAGTAGCAGAGAAAAGCTCGGAATTAAATTATACTGTTGAGGTTCTAAGTCATTGGGGGAGTGGTATTGATTTGAAGAGAAGTGACATTTGAGGAATTAGCCTTGCATTTTAAAAGTGGTTATAAATTACACGGCATATTGTTTATGATAAACAAATTTCTCAGATGGACAGAAATATTTAATACAGAAATCACGCATTAAAGAAATGGATAAATGATTTGAAATCAATAATTCTATGTTTTAAATTGAAAATTGTTCATATTTAATCTTATTTCTCTCATAAGAACAGAGGAAATCTGGAAATAGAGTTGGTTCTTTATAAAAACTCGTTTTGAATTCCATGCACTTAAAAATACAAGAAATGTAACTGTTATATTAAATTCTTCATCACCATATGTAGTTTAAATATCATTGAAAATAACTCAAATACTTTTAAAAGAAATCACCATACATGTTTTAATTGAAGAATATGTAAATAATTATTATAAGCTGTATTTGTCTTGGATTTTATGAAGATTGAGAGAAATTAAAGATTTTAGCATATTGATTCCTAACTCAGCTTCAAATAGTATTTTTTCCATGTGAGAATAAAGTTACTTCTAATTCTCAATGTGTTATTAGTTCTATCAAAACATGAACTTTTTCTTATTTTACTTCTTGAAACTGTTTGTCATAGATTAATACACTGAAAACATGCACATAAATACTTAAATTTCACACTTATGTGCAACTAATTGTACAGTAGAAAATACCAAACTCGTCTATATTCATATATGATGCTTGCTTTTCAAGTTTCCTTTCAAGATATTTAATAAGTTTTATATGAATAATTAAATTATTCATATAAAATTTATTAAATATCTGCTTTCATTGTTTTGAAAAAGAACCAATATAACAGTGTTTTTGGAATTTAAACTTTTATATTTACTTCTTGAAAAGTTTCTATATTCGTGAAATGTAATTTTATATAAAAATTAATAAATTACCAAATTACATTATTTAAGTGAAATTTCGTCCACTGTGTGAAAAAATTAAAAAAAAAAAATGCGGTATAAGCAAAAAATCAGTGAAGAATATAAATTTTATTATTTATTCTGAATTTAGAATTCTTTAACTTTAATTGTGCTGAATAATATGATTAAATCATCCCAATTAGTGAGCCTTGGTATTTTAAATAAATATGTTATGTAGATTATTAAAAGGAAAACTAATAAAACATTAACTTTTGAATCTGGTGTTAAATTTTGGGTTACCTTTTATGAAATTACTGGCAGTATTTTACAAAAATAGATTCCTGGCATTTTTATTTTCTTTCGCGCTGGAAGAATAAAGGCTATTATATCCCTTATATACGAGTTAGAGCTTTCTATAATAATAATAACTTTTAAGATTTATGGTAGGGATCCTTAAACTTTCTATACTTCAGTGGATATTTTAGGGTACTGGTGGGCAAGATAATGCATTTTTTTTTCACAAAAAGGAGGGCATAACTAACAACAAGTAAATTATATTAATTAGGGCAATACCTATTAAAAAGAATTTCTACCGTGGATGCCACCGTAATACATGTTATTACGTATTTTGCATGACTTCAATTATGAAAAATGACATATGATGGAATCGTAGCATTAAAAATAATTTAATCCAGGTATATTTAATTCTTTTAATGAGAAAATGATAGAGACCATATCACTAAACAAGACAAACTCATTCGTTCGGGACGCCTGACCGACCTAGTTAAAATGATAAACATTTGGTTTTAAACAAATATTTTTTGAAACAAATTAACTTTTACTTCATTCTAATAATACATGCTAAATTTTAAAAGAGCTTACATAATACTTTGATGAAAACTGAAGCAATTTTTGATCGTAGTTGCATAGCAGGAGCACATGTAAAAACATTGGCGGGTGTGATGGTGCAAAGAGGGATAGGTTTAAAGACCCTGACCTATGAAACTTAATTACTTCACATTCCCACATGGTTCTGATATTTACTAGAATGAATATTCTTATAAAAAACTATTTTAGATTATATATTTTTGGTCATTCACTGAACACTTTGATATACTTCATATGTTTTACTTCTAAGTTTTTGTCAGTTTTTGAAGCATAGTATTTCAAGATATATACACCGCTGGTCACACAAACTGCAACACCCAGAAGGACCAAAGATATCACAGAGAAATTTATTTGACTTATAACATGTTATACAATGATCAAAAGATTAAAATTACAGCCTCTTGTGAAGTGTGGATGATGACAAAATCAGTAATTAGTGTAGTCGCCATTGTTGGATATAACCGCTGCCACACGCCTCGGTATAGAATCAAAGATGCTTTGGATATATCCTTGGAGTAAAGCAGTCCATGCAGCTTCCATATATTGTCAAAGTTGATCTAGTGTAGGGGGTGGTGTATCCCTGGCCAGTAGTTGTGCAAGCATGGACCACACGTTTTCGATTGGCGATAGATCAGAAGAACAAGCAGGCCAAGGAAGCAATTCAATCTGATGGGTAAAGAATAACTCTTGAACATTGCGTGCCACGTTTGGTCACGCATTATCCTGTTGGAATATGGCTGATGGCAAGCGGTGAAGGTATGTGAGGACCACGAGCTCCAGCACCTCAAAGATGTAGCGCTGGATGTTCAGTGCACCGGTATTGCATACTAGAGGGGTGGGGAGTGAAATCCAATACCACCCCAAACCATGATATTGGGTGCAGGAAAAGTGAGGCGATGCATAACACAACAGTTCAGCAGCCTCTCACCATGGTGTCTCCAAATTCGAATCCGACCATCGCCATGTTGCAGGCAGAAGCGGGATACGTCAGTGAACACAATGTCATTCCATTCTGTTGTCCATTTCAGTCTTTCTTAGCACCATTGGCTGCGCTAACGCCTGTGGTTTCGAATCAAGGGTAAACGAAGCAATGGACGCCTTGAAGACATTCCACTGGAACGGCGTCTAATGGTACGAGGGGACACCGAATGATGCGTAACAGACTGAATCTGTTGTGCTATGGTTCGTGATGGGGCTGCGCGATCCATCTCTGACAAGCGCACAATCTGCCTGTAATCACGGGCAGTGGTGCAACGAAGTGGGTGCGATAGGACCCGTCAGTCCGTCGTTCCCTCCTGCATCCAGTGATCATAGATCCGCATCACTGTTGCTTGGTTTCGTCCAACAAGTTGATCGATTTCTCTGAAGAAAAATTCGCAATTTCTATAGGGTACTATTCTTCTTCGATTGAATTCAGAAACTTGATGAAAAGACGCTCAATGTCTTCCACGAGGCATAGGTAAACAACTTACACACACACAAAAAAATTGCACGAGAAAACAATTGCCGTAATTGAAATCGCCAATCTCTCATCCCCTTATACAGTGCTTGTAATTGGCGCTACGGTCGCCTGTGATGTGCGTCTGCTCTGCTGTGCTAATGATTTACATAGCTCATTATCGCAAACGCATGATGTAAATTTCACATGGTTTGCATGCTTCCTTCAGGGTATTGCATTTTGTGTGTCCAGCAGTGTATATTGAATTTTATGAGTGGAATTAAAAATTATTTTTAAATACATTTTTTTGAAAGATTATGACTTTTTCGAAATTTTATTCTTTTAAATCCTTATATGATAATTTGAAGTGTAATTTTTCTAGACCAATAAAAAATTTAATGTATGCGAAATTAGTATTATTTCTTAAAAATATTTTTGAATATGAATATGAGGGAAGTAGACTCCTTATTTATTGTTTGTATATATTATGTTTGTCATTTATAGTCAAGATTATTATCAGTGTTTTTTATAATATTTGGTTTAATAAGTAATTTCCTTGTAAAGTAATGTATCCTCTGAGAAAGTTTTCTTAACTGGATATTTATAAGAAAGCATTTTCTCACCATATTTGAAAAATCATAAAATGCTTATTTTAGACAAAGTTTTATTTTCAAATAAGCAATCTGTGAAAGTTATAATTACTTAAGAATATTATGAATAAATTTGTTTGTTTGTCTGGTATATAAATCTACGCCTTAAATAGTATCGAAAAAATGTTTTTGGATCTTCAGTGAGAGTTTAGAATGTACCATAAGCATTTTCCCGCCAATAAAAAATATTCATGCTTGATGAATTTTCTTTTGAAATTTCCCCTTTCCACTTTTTTTTCGGCACAAATAGATGGAATCAGATTTGACTTACTGAAAGATTACTTGAAACTAGTTTATTTTTTATATATTTTTTAAATTTGACATATGATTTTAAGGTTTTTCTAACAATGTTGAAGTGATATTTTTGTATATTTTGCTGAGGAACTCTCGAACGAAAAGCTCAAAAATTAAAATTGTTGCAGAATCTGAGAAATGTAAATAAATTTACTGATTTTTGGTGACATCTTAAAAATACCATTAAAAATGATCACTTTAGGGTTTTTAAATATATATGAAATCATTTGATCCAGAAATATATGAATACAAAAAAAAAAAATTCCATTCATATGGTATCCGGAAAAAAACATTTGGTCCTTTTTTTTAAAAATAGAACGGATATTTTCTAAAAATTACAGTTCAATTAAAAGTACTCAAAATACTATTTAAGAGTTAGTACTCGTTAACAAGTTTGTACTTAGAGTCACATCTTATCATTATTTCTTATGTAGAACCGACATAAGTGATATTATTTTAATATTTTATATTCCTTCTATTGTTATATAGTTTTAATATAATTTTAATTTTTTTCAACTTCTTAGAAATGTTTTTCACAATTATTTTCATCGTTTAGTTTGTAGTTAAATTATAGTTTTTGTACAAATTATTTTTTTTTATCAGAAATGCGGTAATTTTAAAAAACAAAAAAAAAAATCCCACCTAAATAATTTTGTAGGATTCTCTTTAAAAAAACATTTCTTATCTTAATCTTTATTCCATACTAAGAACCATAAAATATATTATTCAAAGCAACAGAAAAACTTCAAAACTATTTATTGATTACAAAAAAAAAGGACATAGTATTTTTTTCAATATATCAGATAAAAAGAAATAAGAAAAAGAAGGTTGAAAATCTAAATGTCATTGAAATGATATGTCACACGAAGACAATTTAAATTATATTCTAAATAATACTGCTTTAGATATAAAATTTCTTTCACATACTTAAAGATAACATACATTTAAAATACATTAATAAAATTGTTTTCAATATTTTGGTTAGTATGCCAGTTTTAGAGTATTGTGTCTCCACAAATCAGTACTTTTAATATGGATAAGTTATCAAAAATGGACTTTTCAATCTGTACATCCTAACTGCAATACACGTAGGATTCAAATAGATTACTATATAATTTTTGTAATTAATTTTGCTTTGCTTTTATGTAAATGTAAACATACATGTATTTAATAAAACCAATTATCACATTATTAAAGTAAATTAATAATGTGATAATTGGTTTTTAAATAATGTCGCTAGCCATAAAATTATTACATATATGTGTTTAGAAAAGTCATACATTTAAAATAAGGTAAATATTGGAATCATTCCTTGTGTTTGTGTTTATTTAAAAGTATTTTGATCATTTACTGCAAAATGAAATATTAAGCGTTTTGTAGAGTTTACTGAAAACAATTGAATTAGCAGTCAGTGATTACAAGCGTAAATTTTAATTATGAAAAAAAAAGTATGCGCATGAGAATTTTATACAAATAATTTAATTATATCTTGTATTCAATGTACGAATTGAGTGAATCGGAATTTATAATCAAAAGAGAATAATAATAAGAAAATGAATGCATTTCTGGTGTACATTTATTATCACTATCGCGTTGTAAAAATATTCCAATAGCAGGCAAATGTTTCAAGAAAAAGTTTAAAAATTATGGCTCTCGAAACATTTAGATCAGTCACTGAGCATAAGTAATAACTACTTCATCCAAAACTCAGCATTAAATGGAAAATCTAATTTTATCTCAAAAATCTGTTAGTTGTTACCAAAAAGCCTTTGTTCTTATTTTATACAATTTATCATTCGAATCAAAATTTCAAAGAGCATAGTTTCTATCTTTAAGAGAAATTATTTCCTTTTTTAAATGTTATGAAACATGACTTAAAAATAAAATAAAGTAAATGAATGAAATGAAAAGAAATTATCGCTTAAACATTTATTCTAATGCATATTCTGTCATAACAATTCAAAAGAGTGAAAAGAGTAATGAAATCCAGTTTTACGGCAAAATGACTTTCTCGAAAAATTAAATTTCGTCGCAGCTAAGGAAATACATGAACATAAATTGTGAAGAAACAATTCAATCGTCATATGCTTTTCTTTTACCAACATTTTCAATAAAAGGTTTCAGGAAGTTTAATAAAATAATATAAATCATATTTAAGAATCCTACAAATATGTTTGAATTCATTTTATTATTTAAAACAAATTCTTATTCCCGATAATAAAATCTTAACTTATTTTTATGTACTAAAGAATATTTTTAAAGTTATAAACATGTTTATGGGAATTTCAAAATATTGAATTTTTTTATAATAATTTAAGATAAGAAAAAATGAAATAAAATAAGTGAAAAATTAGTTAATCATCTTTGCGTACAGTATTATAATTAATTCATTATTCTCTATTTAATACAAATATTTCTCCTTTTCTTAAGCCATTTAAGTAAATTCTTCCATATTAAGACCCGATTTATAGGCCAGAAAATTAAAATTCCTTTTTAAATAAAATCAAATATTTAACATTTTATGAAAAGTCGTAGAACTGTAACATTAACAATGTCTACAAATAATATTAGTTTCACTTTGTTTTTCTCCAATTGGATACGTTTTGTATGACTTTCCACTATTTTTATTATATAAATAATTACTTATACATTCTTAATTTATTTCTATATCTGAAAAATTCCTTAGAATATTATAAAATGTTTCATTTTCAAAAATTGCAATAGTCTTTGAGGTGATAAAAACAATTACTTCCACATTTAACAAACATTTCTAGAAAACTAATAAAACAAATTTTGAATGATTTTTATTGAATAATAAATAAAACATTGCTAAAATTACATAATTTAACTTAACATACATATCGTTTTAGAACACGCATGATGATTTTATACATCATACAAACTCTATAATAAAAAAAAGTGACGCACCAAGAAGGAAATGTCCGATGGAGACAAATATGGGCAGATAACGAAGATTATGTACTGAATAGGAAATGATTAAAATTTCCGAAAAGTTGAATGATTTATTTCAGAGCTGCATAGTTACAAAGTAACGAGCTTAATTAGGTGTTGACCCACCTCTAGCCTTGATGCAAGCAACCGCACGACGTGATATTGAGTGATAAAGCTCCATGATGGTCTCTTGCGGTATTTCATTCCAAATTTACTCCAATTGTCGTAAAAGGTCATCAACATTCCCTGTTAGATGCAGGCGCCTTGCCATCATATCGCAGAAATGCTCGATTCGATAGTGATATAGTGATCTGGCTGGCAAAGAAAGTGTTTTTAAGCTGTAGAAAACAGTTTATAGCAACAAGTGCCGTATGTGGTCTGACTTTATCTTGCTGAAAAATGAGGTCAGAGTACTGTAAAAGGAACGGTAGCGAAACAGGTCTCAGAATGTTGCCGACGTTCCACTGTGCTGTAAGTGTGTCTCTAATAGCGACGAAAAATGTCTGGCTATCAAAGAAAATGGTACCCCAGACCATAGCTCCAGGTTAAGGGAATGTGTGCCGTTAAATAGTGAAAGCTGTATCGACACACTGCCCTGGAGGTCTCCATACACGTCTTCGATGATCGTCAGGAGACAGTTGGAAGCGGGATTCGTCGCTAAACGTTATACGTCCCAAGTCAGTATCATTCGAACCTTATCGAGTCTAGCAAAACTGTAATCTGGCTCGACAGTGTGCAAGCATGAGTGGAAAGAGGGCGTAAATTTTGGTATGAGTGTAGATTTTGCTCTCTCAGCTTCTGTGATTGATCGTGGTGGACTCTCCTGTGCGGATCACACGTCTGATGATTGATAACGATTAATCAGGTGCTGTGACATCTGATCTGACAATCACTCTGTCCTCTAGATCCACTAAGTCCCTAGGTCAACCAATACCAACATGGCACTGAAATCTGCCAGTGTTCACCCATTCTTGCCAGAATCTAATCGCCTCATTGCTTCGACACTTATGATGAGTGATTCTTTGATTTATCTTAGATTTGATTCTGTCGATAACAAGCTCGACAGTGTCAAGGCGTGAGTGGCAAGTGGCGTAGCTGTCGGTAGAAGCGTAGGTTTCGCTCTGTCAGGCATTTGTGAATGGTCATGGTGGACACTCGTGTTAAGGTCGCTCGTCTGATGGTTGATAACGATGAACGATAACGTGACAAATGATCTGACAATGACTCTATCCTCCTGATCTGCTGTGACCCTTGATTTGCTGCCACATCATGACGCTAAAATCTGCCATTGCCCACCTATTCTTGTCAACAACTTTTAACCACTTCGATCTATTTAACGGGCAATTCTCCGATTTGCTGTAACTGCCTCGTTCAATACGATCATACGACCTCTTTCAAACTCTGACAGTTTCTCTTAATAAGCTTGAATCCTGTGGCGAGGAATTTTTTCAGTCGTTGAAAGGTATACTAAATCGCAATGCAACAGAAAATGTGTCCATCACATTGAGAATCGTTTATTATATATACATGCGGAATGCCAGTTCCGATGCGTTGTAGCTCTCGCTGTTCATTCATTGGACACCAAATTTTAATCATTTGCATTTTAGTCCAAATGTCTTTGCGAACGAAATTTCATTACAGTCGGGCAACACATTATTGGTGCGTGCATCGTTTTTTTTTTATAGATTGTATTTATATACATGTTAAATAAATAGTTCAAAACCTTTATAAATAATAATTTTTCTCATTGACAAACACTTCACAGTAATGATTATCTGTTTACTATACGCGTTTGAAACCATTGACATGTGTACCAACAGAAGAGACTTACTGAAAAGGATTTACTAGATGTATTAGTTTTAACTCTTGAAAATAGAGAAGGTGTCAAACTGTACATTTAGTTGTGTCTCTTAATAAATAATTGTTTACTTTTATGAACAGAGTTTTCATGCAAAAACAGTATTTTAATTAACATTATTTATTTTTAACAATCATTACTTAACCGAAAAGAACGAATACATTTGTATTTAACCCATTTCAGATTTATTTTAAGACCATTAAATATTACGCTACAGTGTTTGGAAGATAGCCAACATTTTATTACAGAGATGATTTATATTTGCAAAGGAAAGGTTTGTTGCTAATATAAAACTTCAAAAGAAATAGAGGTTTCAAATACTACGAATGTATTTTTATTACAGATTTTAGCAACAATAGCTAAGTGATAATGTTCGGGAGTTTTGCAACTGGATATATGTTATACAATACATAGTTTCTCATTGATGTGTAGTCTCCTGTTGATAAAGAATTATAAGATGCAGATAAAAGGATTTATTGTAAAATCAGATTCCTATAAAGACTTACTACTTCAACAATGTTTTATTTCAATACAAAAAATAACATTAAACCGAATCATTTTAAACCATTTCTTTTTGTCGTTTTTAACAGAATGCTGAGATTCTGTTTATATATACATTAGAACTTTTGGCAATCCAGCAAAGTTTAAAAAAAAGGAGAATTTAGCAAATATGATTTTAATAAACTTTTATAAAGAAATATTTACAATTACTAGAAAAATTTGACTTATATGTATTTAATTATTACACTTTAAGTAATTACAACCATACGCATCCAGCTTGCAGAAGAATGAAAATTACTTCATGTTAAATAGATAATAGTTTCAATTTTATCATATGGTGTTGTTAAGGGTTTATGATAATGAGATAACAGGCTGAATGTTTTCGTCACCCAGCAGCTCCATAAATTATTATTTTTTTATCAAAATCCCTTGTGGAGCTATATTATGCTGTCGTTTAGGTCATAAAACTTATGTCTACCCTCATTAGAATTACAAATTAAAAATTATTAATAATTTTGTTGTTATAAACTTGGAAAAATTACCATTTTTATAACAATCAAATGTATGAAAAAGTAGAAATTAGCATAGTTCCTTATTTTCACATGAAAAGATTAAATCTTGAGGCTTTTGTCACTAACAAATCCTACCTTTTTTCAAATGAGACGTTGATAAGCATTATTCCAAAATATTTATTGAAATAAAAAAAAAATGTCTAAATGAAAAGAATTTAACATAAATTAAAAATAACCAGTTACTTTTTTTTTTATAAAAATCTGCATCCATTATCAATTATTCAAAAATGTCTGTATTATTTGTTCAGTACTAAGAGATTGTAAGTCATATTGTAAAATTTTGAAAAATATTCCACCGTATCAACATTGATGCAATGAAATTAATATAAATCACAAATTTCTCTTAAACTATTATTTCTATTTTTCAAAAAAAAAAAAAAAAACTTATGTATTTAAAAACAATTTTGTACTTTAAATTTCTAGATAAATGAAATGACTCGATCTTAAAATATTGAAATGCATATTTGCTAATATTAAGTATATTCGTTAAAAATACCTACTTACTCATAGGTCAGTATCATTCCTTTATGAAAATATTCTTAAATATAAAACTGTATTATAATCAACTGACGGAGTTAAAGTTTCCATGCACCGAAACCTTCTTTAATATCCCAAGTCATCGATAAGACATGCTGTCTATATCAATAGTTGAACAGTCATTTAGGTGAACTAAAATACTCCCTTTTACTTATTTTATTGTTTATGTGAAAATGTTATAAAGTTCAAGCTGTTTTACTCGTATTTTATGATTTTTATTGACAGTTTCTACGGAAATGTTGCATTTCAAATTATCTGATTACATACCTAATATTGGTATAATTGTTGATATCAAAATATTGTTTCTACATACTGCTACAAATTTAGACCCAATAATTTATCAAGATAAAATATCCTTATTTTCCTATGAGAAAAGTATATCATGCAGCTTACTTTAAATATAATATTCAGACATAAGATTAATCGAACCATAAAATACTACTGGTTAATGTCTCTCTGCTTTCATATTTTTCGAAAATAGTCAGTCTATAATTTTACTTAAGACTTTTAATATCCTATATTTTGATCAAGTTATACTCGTTAATAAACAGGAATGATAATTATTGTATGAAAAAAAAAACTACCTTAACAATCTTGTCAGGCTAATTCCCTCATTTTTAATCTCTTTTAATTTTATTTTGATGTATATGAAAGTATTATTTTCTGAATTGTAATATAATGATTAAAATAAAAAATAAGGTCATACCAATTTACTATCTATACTAATAAAAAGAGAGATTTTTATACATGGACGCCGTAGATCAAAGGTGGAAAGACGCAGATGGATCAAACTTTGTATGCTTTTAAGTAGATGATGTTTATGTGGACTTCAAAAAGATGCTTTTGAAATTTGATTTAGATTCCTTTCAATTCATTGTTGCAAATATTTTTGGTATATTATGCAATCAAGATCTTAAAACGAAACCACGCAGGATTTCGAAAGTTTCACGATGTGATGTTGAGCTATTCACGATTTTCTCTTCACTGACCTCGGGAACATTTTGGTAATTGAATTGCATAAATTTTAAAATTTTCCTAACGAAAACAAAATATTATTTTATACATTAGATGACTATAAGAAAGTATGGAATAAATTAGAAATAGCTATATATCAATAAACTAGAATTGAGAAACATAGATGATTACAAGCTGATAGATATTTGTAAATTAGATTAAA
The DNA here is from genome assembly GCA_019974015.1 of Nephila pilipes. Lineage (NCBI taxonomy): Eukaryota > Metazoa > Arthropoda > Arachnida > Araneae > Nephilidae > Nephila > Nephila pilipes. Next base: position 98,162 of record BMAW01057259.1, on the reverse strand, counting down.
TGATCGTAACTAATCGTTTGGATTAAAGTCATAAATTAATATAATAAGATTCAGAACCACCATAATTCAGAAATGCATAAATTAAAAAGAATAATTCGGTAGGATAAGACTTTATTTTTAGTTTATGAACTATGATTGATATTGAGTAGAGAGAGATTCGAGCAAATGTGGCACTACATATTCTATGTTAGTCATTAAAACGTTTTGTTCTGCTGTTATATATCTTCAATTAGAGTTTACAACTTAATAAGTAATTCATTAAACTTAAAGATAAGAATATAATTAAATGATCAATGAAATACGTTAGAGTACTATGGAAGGTATTCAAATTGTTCAGGGAAGCTGATTTTATTTATGGTGTTTAAACTAAACTGCGTCACTCTCTGATTATTTTACATTTAAATTGTTCCATCTAAAAGTTTGTGGGTTAAATAAAATGGTGCTTATACGGCTTACAGAATGGATATTTGATCTTTTTGGGGGAAAAAATGGGTACGATAACAATAAATAGTGAATTTTGTGCAAAGTAGTATTTACATAAATAATATGATAATTTTATGCTTTTTTCATCATTTCATCCATCGTCACATGACCGAGGCTCAAAATTATAAAGTATTTTGGTAAATATCCCTAGTGTTGTTTCTAGTGTGCAATGTTAATAAAATAAACCAACCAATTATTTCGTCTAACTTCTACACACATCTCAAGCCTGGTACATATTACGTCACATGATGTCATGGCCTATCATTTTCTCTGACAATTTGATCTGTATGAAATTCGTGGAGGTTGTTATAATTATTCATTTGCTTGTTCTTTGTAGCAAAGCTATTATTATGCCTTTATAAAATACATTGTAGTGTTTTATAATTTCTATGATAAACTGGTATTATTTATTAATTTATATAAGGTTTAAAATTATATATAAGTCCATCAATAGTAGTTTTCTAATAATATGTTCATTTTAAAATCCTCTGAAATTTATTATTTATTACTTATCGTTTCAATACCAGTATTTTTTTTTAAAAAAATTACTTGTATGCATATCGGACTCAAGAGTAAATTAATTAATAATAAAAACAATGAAAAACAATTAAAGCAGTTTTTTTCAATCCGATTATATTTTCTCTTTTGTGAAAAAATATATCTGTTTCTATTAAGCAATTTAAAAGAGATGATATTTTGGAAAAGAGTTGAATCGCTTGTACATATTTCAGGAATCTAACATTTTCAAACGAATATGTAGGCAATTGTAAATATCTGGTTTCTTTTCGGAAGAATATGATGTTTAAGATAGCTATAAAATTTGTAGAAATTGTTACTTTTTTACAAATCGAGCCCGTTGTTGTGGTGTTGAAGTTTGGAGAGGGGGTTGTCAGCTCATGTGTCGTCCTACTCACTAGACCGAGGTAAAAAATTACGACGTCTATCGCCAATAGATCTTGTTTTGCTTGTAGTTCGATGTTGATAATATCAATCAACCCATCTGAAGATGGAAAACATGAAAGAGGTCAAAATTTAAGTACCTAAATAAAGTTTTATCCATATATTTAAGGAATCAATATGTTTTATCACCATTTTTATACATAGTTTATAAATATTGAATTCTTTGAATTATTTTCTTAAATATCAGAAGTTATTTTTCATAATAACTCTTTCTTTTTGGTGGGTTATAGATATTAATTCATTTAAAATTTGTTTTGATGAGGGATTTCTAAATTATTTAAATATGTCTCCTGAATATCAGTTATAGGAATTAAGTGAACAACATTTTCAAATGTGTGAATTTGTACTGTACATAAAACCATTAAGATAGAAACAGCAAAAGTTGAAAAAGAAACATTTTTACGAAAACAAGTAGAGTCTGAGAACCACACATACACAGTTTGAATGAATAACCTCATTCTTTCCAATTCCTCATTTTTTCCAAGCGAAAATTCTCTCATCTTTTTTTTTACAAAATCCTTAATACCATCGAACAGAATTTTTGAATCTTGTTTCCAATAATAAGGTGAATAGCAGTAGGTTATTGAATGTTACCAAGAAGATTAGTGGGGAATAGGCTTACATTTTATTTTCCCCCAGAGACATATTGGAAAGAATGAATCACCATTTTATAGGACCAAACGTATTTTTAAGCCATTTTTGAATCAAATATTTGAGAAAAATGTGAAAAACAAATGTTCGTTTCCACTCTTCGACAAAATCCCTTGTGTTTATTATTCTCTTCATGTAAGTAAAATTGTCCGCATGCTTTATAAACAAAAATTAGAATGTCTTTTTTATTTGTAGTCAATTCAGGTTTTGACATTTTTGTTTTTTATAGTAATTATAAATAGAAATAATATTATAATACAGTATTTTAAGAAAAATAATTACAATTAAAATTTCAATAAAAATAATTTTTAGAAAAATGCAAATACACACACTACCAAACCAACAGATATATATATATATATATATAATATATACGATTTAAAATAATATTTGTTATTTTAAACAAAGAAAATACTTTTGAAAAAATCATTTTAGGATAACTTTTTCTTTATGAGAACTGACGAAAAACGTAGAAGTTAAAACCATCCTAATAATCCTAAAAAAAATAAGAAGAATCACTTAGGATGCTGAGAAACTGAGAAGTGGTTGGCAACCCAGTTGCATTTTTTGCTTTAACACTACCAAATAAGCCGGCACTCACCTGCTGTGTTCAGTATTGACCTAGCAGCTGTTTGTAATGGTTCACCGCTTGGAGATATTCTCTAGTACAAAGCTCAAACTGTTATATTGTATTTGAACGAAAAAGACGTTAAATCAATTGATGCTCATCGTGAATAGGCGGATTGAATAGTGAATCATGCATGAATATAAGAAACAGAAAATGTGCAACTAGTCGTTGTAAACTTCACGAGAAAAAGAAGCGGGAAAACATTTTTTTCGATAGTTCAATCAAGAATAATTCGAGATAAAAACCAACATTTCTAAAAACAACGTTTTTATATGGTGTCAAAGTTTATTAAAAAGAATTATTGAAATATTAGTTAAAACTGGTCGTAAATATCTAGATATTGCATTGTTAGGCAAGTAAGAACGGTTCGCAAAATTTCAGAGCTCTAACTTGATGGGAAGTTGGTTAAATTAATGATAGAAAATTTGATGACACTTGATACGCACACAGACAGACACACGCCAAGTGAAATACATAAAAACGTAAAAACTAACTAAAATTAATTAATTCATCCGGTAAATTAATGGTTTGAATGGAGTTTAACCCAACCACCCTTGGCGACAAGAATTATTTGGCAGTATTTTGCCAAATGTGGCTACCCTGTTTCGTTTCACGGATTTAACGCTCGCCCCCCCCCAAAAAAAATCACCAAGTTTGGTGCCAATTTTTGAAACCAATTTTTACAACATTTTGTATTATATTGTCTTGTGATTGGTAGCATTTTTTTTCACCTTGGAGATTCAAAAAAATGCGTTCTGAAGGTAGTCTTGACCACTGAGTTTTCAGATCAAAAGGAGTATTATTAGTTTATTTCATGGAATTCGAAACATTAATAAATACTGAGGAGCACTGTAGAACTCCAAAAACACTCCAACAGGTGATTTAGAACAGAAGAGGACTAAAGAGTATGAGAAAAATATTCTCAAAGACAACGGAATGCCCATCTTCGCCAACCAATCATTATTCTGTGGCATCAGTTTATAAGACATCATCGCCAACTCACCGGATGATCGGTATTCATCATACATTAGAAACCATCTATTCTCAATGGAAATAATATTTTTTCGTAATGGGCTTTAGCAACCAAGTTAAACGCTTCCTCAACAACACGCGATGAGAAGGTATGATATAGTGATTCAAAAACTGCCATACTGCCTAAAAATCTCCATTGATCGAAAGCAAGATGTAGAAAAAGAGATGAATATTTAAGATTTTAAATTATATTAAACATTATAGTAAATAAAATTCTGTTCGTATCTTAAAAAAATTGGTGATCTGATTTTTAAGATAATCATCTTCCACTATTAGCATTTCTACATAAAAACATAATAAAGCAATATTTTTTTTTAAAAAAAATATGTTTAACATTATTCCACAGAGGAAAAACAATTAACTAACTGTAATAATAATTAATTAATTATAATAATAATTAATTAACTAATCTTAATTAACCATTAACTAATTGTAAACTAATTTATATTCCGAGATTTGAACAGGCACTTTTTTTTCAAGTCATTCATTTCGTCAACAGATTATCACTGTTGTTATTTTGCTTGCATATAGAATACGATATACACAGCTGTTTTACATCAATAAGTTTAGAAAGAAAAATATTCGAAGTTGTAGAAGGTTTCAAAAATAGTTTCATTTTAAACTATTCTAAAAGATTTTTACTAACAAACTTAATTTTGATTGTATTTTACATTAAAATATAACATAAGATTTAAAGTTGTTAAAGCCTCGGACCTCTTTCATTCTGATATATTCAAGTTGCTACTTACGAAAGGGTCCTACTAATTACAATTTCCTTTACACATTTTGAATTAATATCATTTTAGATAAACTGATATTGTCCTTTAAAATTTGAAATTGTAATAGAGTGACGATGAAGAGATCTGAGCTTACTAGTGTCTCCTAAATGAAATGCCCCACGATAGGAAATATATTTATTCTGCCCAAAACACGATTTTTTAAGATCATGATATTACTAAATTCATAGCATATTTTACTAAAAAATATCAAATCTTAAGGCACAATAACATACTTCTCAATAAGTTTAGTCAGTGCAATAAGTCGCTACTGTTCACAACAGATAAATTAATAGAACATTATAAAATGTAGGAATTGAACGAATTTATTTTATTTACAAGCAATTCTCTTTTAGCTCTAAAACAAAATTTAAATATAAAATGAAACAAAAACTACATTATATAAATTCTAAGAGTACATTACCATAGAAAAACAATTTTCAAAGAAATCAGTTATGGTTGCCTTATTATATTCGGATATTAAATAAGAAAATTTCCATTATTCATTTACGATATCAAAGAAAAATCATTTATGATCCATTAAATATTTGGAATCTCTATAAGTTATTTGAAACAATTAAGAACGTACAAATATTTCTACTTAAGAGTTTCGGGATGAATCATCTGCATAAAGAAGAATATGTTTTTGTATTTAACAATGTAGAAATGCTTCTACACTTTTATCAAAACACACATTTTAGTAAAATGTTTAGACACAATTTTATTCTATATTTTATCCTACTGTAATTTTATGTTCGTAATTTAATAAATGTTGCGAACATAAAATTTAATCCAATGTATTATACATTATTGTAGCAACATTTATACTATACATTACTGTACCAACATGTATTATATACATTACTCTAGCAACATGTATACTATACATTATTGTAGTAACATGTATAATATACATTATTGTAGTAACATGTATACTATACATTATTGTAGCGTCATGTATTATACATTATTGGGAAATAAAATGTATTATTCATTACTGTAGCAATAAAATAAAACAAATTTAATAAAATATAAATTTTATTTATTTTTATATATTTTTTCTAATTACAGATTGTATCTCTATATCATTTTCAGATACTATCAAAACATTAGTTTTAGGCCGAAAATTATTAATATGAGAAATGTGATCTTTAGTTTCTTTATCTGATGATATAGTTAAAAATTACTGAAATCATCCGGGCTTAATTTCATTATTATATTTAATGAAAATCCTGAGATTTTCCCGGTTTAATTTGGTTAGTGGTTTAAAAGAGTAGCCATATACTCTTAAACTCCAATGCCTTAATTCTAAATTTACGAGTTGTAATATTTTTGAATACTTACTTTTTGATGTTTCTAATCAAAATGCATTGATACATTGAATGCATAGTATACGATGAGCATATAAAATACTTGTAACACAAATATATTACAAGACACATAACTTTTGTCTTTCATGTAATAAAACTATTTAAAAATGTATTTTTGTATTTATATGGAGAATTTCACTCCTCAAAATCATGAGAGTATTTTTAATTGGATTAGTAAGCACCAGTGAAGGTAAAATATAATCTCCAGAAATCAAGAAGAGATGTAATTTATTATGTCAAATTAGAACTTATGGAAAATGGAAATTAGTCTTGAAAAAGACAAAAAAGCTATTTTTTGAATTGGTGAAAAATGTTATATTCTGGAAATTGCAAGATGTATGTGTATGGTATTCTATATGGTTGATTGACGAACGCATAGCCGAAGGATCAAGGGATGAAGCTTCATTCCTTGCCTTGTAAACAGTTATTTTAAATCGGCATTTCAAGGCCACGCCTACGATTCGATTTGCGAAATAACAAGTAATATATAAAAAAAAAAATAAGTCAAGTCCAACTTAGGTCAACAAAGATTTTTTTTTTTTTAATTTTAGTAACGTTTTATTAAGTTATTTGGTGGTATTTTGCCAAATATTACTACCCAAATCCACTGCGTGGACTTAACGTTCAGCACAAAAAAATTGCCAAGTTTGGCAATTTTTGAATTCGCGCCAAGTGGTTGGGCTAAACAGTATTTTCTCAATTAAATTTTAATTAGTTGAGTTAATATTTGAAAACACTGTATTGACATCATGTGTCATCCAATACAAGTTTAAAAAATGTATTTGAACTTGAAAGGATGATTAAAAATTATTTTATTAACGATTGAATATTTGAACAAGGTATATATAGTGAGAGTGTGAGCTAATAATAGGAATTTAAAAAAAAAAAAAGGTTGGGTGTACATTATCAGATGTTGGCTTATTCACTTAAGAGGTCCGTTACTAGTTTTCTGATATTGTATCGAAAACAACGTAGCTAAACCAAAAGATCAACTATAAACAAGATGTATAAATTATATTCAATTAATCGAGGGACTCATGTAACACAGCCTTCATTATTCCTTAGCAAGGGTCCGAATTTCAGTTCAAACTCTTCTTTTATTTGGCGCAAATCTTGGAATTCTGTCTCAATCTTCTGATGTGACTTGAAATAAGAGAGAAAAATGCAACCTCTTAGATTCATTCTTCGGTATTTAATAGAAATATATTTATGATACTTATAATCAATTGAATATATAGCAATGTCTCCGCAAACCAAAATATCAATATTTGTAAGTTGTTTCAGTAAAATTGCTCCTAATAGCTATTATCGGTGTTTCATTTTAATAAAAATTCAAAGGAATTCATTATTTAAAAAGAGTGCTAAATGTGTTTGAGATAACAAAATGCCTTGTAACCAGTAGAATGGACACTATAACATGTTGAATGTATCTGAAAAAGATTTACTATAAAAAAAAATTAAAAGTGATTTGTTTGATCTTTTTTGACAATGACTATTTGGACTGATAAATTAATATATTATTAAAATTAAATTAGTTTTCAATTTCTTAAATATTTTATGCTTAGATCTGTTAAATATTTTTTACAGATCATGCTGTTAAAATATTTTTTCTTAAGCATCTATGAATTTAATTAAATCTGAATTATTCTGTAACAGAAACTGTTCTTATTTCTAATGTTCACTCTCCGAATAATAAATTGTGTATGCATTCCAGTATAATTAACATATATTATTCCCACATAATTCATATATATATATATAGAGAGAGAGAGAGAGAAAACTTATCCATATATGTAAATAAACAAAGAAAATTATTCATGTCAAAAAAAGCTTTACTGTTATAAGCATTTTTAATTAAAGTGATCAATAAAACTATATGTCAAAACATTTTCAAAACTATAACAAAAGGTAGTTTTAATCAACAAGCATAAAAAAGTAAAACAAAACGAGTAAAAGCATAAAAGATCTCAAAAAAGTTTTTTAACATTGTTTACAGATTACAAATACAGGGAAGAAATAAGTAAAATTTACATATCTAATACAAGTAAAATTTACATATCTAATGGATTTGAAAAGATTAATAAATTGTAATAAATTAAGTCTACTTGATACTGACATACTAAAAATAAAAGTATTTTTATTTATATGGGGAATAATTACTCCTCTAAAAAAATAAAAAAATTATAAATGCAGAATAATTCATTCATTACCGAAACACTGAAATGTTAATTTAACTGGGATTAAAAAAAAGTTAAATACTTCGTAAATATTCTTCAATACTGCTCACATCTCTTGGTCCATGTCTACATAAAATGAAAGTACATTTCGCAGTAATTAAAATCATGTTAAATATAAATTTGCATATGATTAAAAACCAAAATTTAATATAAAGTCAATCCTTTTAGTGTATATGACCTTCTTCCTCAACATAACTTATATTTTAATTTTTCTTATGTTCTTAAGGTATTAAGGAATCTGTACAACCGTTATAAAAAAGGGACTACATCGATAATTTTATTAACATCACAGTTGGATTTATATATAAATCATGTTTATAATTAAATGGAAATGAATTATGTTTGTACGTGTTATTACTTAATTATTCTAAATAATTTTGTATGGATTTAATTATGGAGGCCTTAAAAAGAGTCCTTAATGTTAAACGATCATTTCAAAGATTTGATGATACATTAAATTTCTTATAAACTATTAAGAAAGATGTTTTAAACCTATCATCAGAGGACAGCTTTTTAAATTTTTATAAACAAAAAAAAAATCGGAAATGCTGATACAAAAATTAAAAAATACCATTATACAATTTATGAAGATTCCTAAAATTTTGAGTTGCAATACGTCGAACATTTCCAATATATGAACTTGAAGTATCTTGAATGCTTTAAATCTTAAATGGCACCAATTTCTTCCTAATCATTTAAGAAATTTTCAATGCACAAACTGTGACTTCCATTTGCTGAGTTCTGAGGGTCTATCTACTTGTGCATAACTTTAATTTTTGCTCTATATATATCGTACTGTGCTTGTGATCTGAAAAAATGTGAAAGGTATGTTTTATTTCTGAAATATCATTTTTAAAATAATATACAGCTTTTAAGTTAAACATATAGTTGGGTAATAAAAATATAAAACAAAAATAACAAAGTGAGATAAAATTTAATAAACTTAAGAAATAACATATAACTGCATAAAACGATTAATATTTGCCATGTAATTCATTTTCTGTAAGAAAATCTAGTACATGAAATGCTAAGAAATGTCTTTTTAATTCATCTCAAATTAATGATACGATTCAAATTAAATATTCGGCATGATGTACTTAAATTGTTATTTAACTATTTTTTAGAGTTATTATATTTTGAGATAGCACCATTCGCCTTTACAAACACAATTAAAATACCAAAATTAATTCAAGTTACATATTATTACCAAAAATTATTTCAGTATGAATTATTCTGTCAGTGAAAACTTTCACAAATGTTACTAAAATTATAAAAAGTGTTACAAGGAACTACACTTTTACGGCGGTAACAATTATACCACTTATTAATGTTATTTTAAAACTTGTATAAATTTATAAAAATATAACTTCTTTATGATTCTTTCATTTTAAGAGTTAAAAACAAATACGACATTCAAAGTTATGCAAAGTGATTAACAGCTTCTATCGGTTAATTTTGAAGAGTTTTGTATTTGCTTAAAAATCCAGTTTAGCATTTTCATTATAGTGTTCAAACTTTTGAATAAGAACTTTTTATTAACATATAATACTTGGGAATTGTAATGATATTAAACTGTGTAAACTAAATGTATTTCCAGAATAGCTTAGTAATTTGTGTTTCCTTTTTATAAAAGTAAACTGAGCTTATGAATTTAAGAAGAAATTAGCAATTTTCAGTTTGTCAAAAGTTTCCACAAAATGATTAAAAAAGTAAAAATAACACTTGTCTCAAAGATACCGCATGCGCGTAAAAATTAAATTTAATTTCAAATAGAAAATTATTTAACTAGGCATACACCATAACAAATGAATTTTTAATTTCGTAACTCATCATTAGTATAAGAATTAAAAACTTTCTTTTTCAAATAAAATAAGGTATGGTACATTTTTCAGTTAAATATGTGAAAACAAAATTTTTAAATGTTCTCGAGAGACGAACTTCAAAAGATGAAATATTTTTTTATTTGAAAACAAATGGGCTCTTTTCTAAAATGAAACAAGATCAAGGAAAGATGAAAGATATGCTGTTGAGTAGTAAAAATAGTTTATTGAGAAAGTTAAACCCTATCACAGACTAAATGAAAAACAAAACACTTGTATAAGAGTTATGAAAAATACTTCAGTCGCATATTTTTTTTTCTTCTAATGGCTTCTTTTAGATATTCATTGCAACTAAGAAAAATAGTTTACAGTATCAAACTGTTTACAATATCATCTTTTAATAATTTTCCTTTAATAATTTATCTTTTGAAATATTTTCTAGAATATATTTACTGATGTTCTTGTAATCGTAATTATTTTCAAAAAGATATAAAACTTTTCAGAAATTTTAGAATTATCAAAAATAACTTTCGTACACTTTGATCATGGAACAAAGATACTATTTTCTCGAATTTAAGATTCTGTGATGAAAAAGCTGTATTTATTATCTATGCTAAAAACTGTATTTATTATACTCAGTTTATTGTAAGCCTATAATGATTTTTTTCTTCATAAGTTATAATAACTGAACTAATATTGGAGATAGTTATGAGTTTTGTGAAGTGAAAGAGTTTTTCTACAATGTATTGAAACTTATCACCAACAAAAAATAAGCTTTGTAAAATCATTTACGAAAACTATTACACATTTTGTGATTATTTTTCCAATTCGGAGGCAGATGATGTTTTAATTTTATGCAATTTTCCTCCGTAATGTCTTTTAATTTCGTATATTTATTTTCAACGCATTACGAGTATACTTAAAAAAAAAAATTCAAATTGAATGAGAATTATTGCGTTTAACGATTGCAAAATATCTCAAAACCAAAAAAATTCTGGAATAAGATTTTGGCTTCAGGTAATCCTTTATTTTTTTGAACTTAGTAATCCCCTTTAGAAATATATTTCATTTACCTGCCTCAAAAACTTTCTATATTTTAAGAGTAATTGCGACGTTGAAATTTTTGGTTTTATCTAGAATCTAAACCAAATATAATAAAGATTCGCTTTGTCACTGAGTGATGATAAAGAATCATTAATGTTTTATTAATTCCCCAGGAAAATTGAATGCGAACATACATTAATAAATTTCTGTATTGAAAGCATAGATTAAGGTTTAGGTGAAATAATTATAATATATATGTATCAAGAGAGACAGATTGAATATATTAAATTAAGAAAATTTCAGTAGAGATTACCATACCGACAATGATTGTAAAATACTTTATTTTAGAAAATCTCTATCGAAAGACATATTCGAGTTTTAAGAAGCTTTTTCTTAATTCTGGAAAAAATATAAGATAAAGATAAGATATAGAAACCTTCACTTTGAATTAATTTAAAACAGAATTACTTTAAAACATTTAAGTCATTACTTTAAGATATACTTAATAATACTATTTATTTAAAAATATTCCATTTAAAGGGAATTAAAAAGAATTAATGCACGTAATTTTTGAAATGCAGCCAAACTTATTAAAAATTAATTTTTGCTGAGTGAATTGCATAGTTATTAAAATATTGTAAAATTAAGTACATTTTTTTCAACAGAATATTTTGTTATTCCGTTTATTTTAAGTAAATTTATTATTCAGATTGGCCTATTTTACAGTCATTAAATGTCCATTTATGCTGAAATATCCGTTACATTTCTATAGGCTTTTGATTCGTTAACATTCATTTTTACAACAAAAAAATCATTTAATACGTGGAGTGTTAATCATATTTTACTCAATAGCCATAAACATATAATGTTTAGACTATTTTCGTAATTAATTAAAAAAGTTCTACAAAAAATATTAAAGTTATTTTTTATTCTTTCTTCCAAAATGTAACTACATTGCACCGTTATGTTCAAGCATTCGGCACAATCAAACGTGCATTAAAATTCTCTAATCCTTTATTGAAATCAGTACAATTCAAGGTGGAGAGCAAGTGGTGAATCTTTAGGTGGCGCTGTTATGGAAAACTTAAAGTCACTTCTATCGTGAAATTTAGGAGGCAGTGTTTTTCCAGATTACTGTACTTTGCCATTTCTCCTTAAGTCTGCGACAGAAAGGAATATGCGTAAGTAACTTCGAGCCGTATAATTTCCATTATGTCGCTGTCTATCTGTTTATCACTTGCTCTCTCTATAAGCATTTTATGAAAAAAATGTTTGTTTTGGTGTATTCTATTACTTTTTAAAATTTCCCTATTATCTTCGGAGCATCATGAATTAAAAACAAAAATTGATTTGTATTAAAATATATTAACTGTTAAATATTTTTTTTTTATTTAGATAACGCATTAATATCCAAAACCACAAAAATAAATTTTAACATTATCTTTAAGGATAGAATTTATTTAATACTTTTTATACTCAAATAAATTTAAATTTAAGATTAATTCAAAGTTTAAATCCAAGGAATAATAAGATACTGTAGTTTAAAGTTATTGTAAGTGACTGTTTAAGAAAACAAGGATATTTTGAATTATCTAATTACGGAGTTGATAATGTAAGTTTCTACAGTCTGGTTGCCTCGTAATGCTATGATAATGAAAGGACTCATAGCAATTCATTACAGGTAACCAATTTAATTTTTTACACATTTATTTGGTTCTTAAACTGCTACCTTATGTTAGAGGATTGGTGTCGTTCAAAACATTGCGAACGATTGTTGATTCACATGATAAGATGATAAGTCGTATCACTTTGTTCAGGTATAGAGTCTCGTCTGCAGTATTGTGTTTATTCTTTAAGATTGTACGAAATTTATTCACATGTAATTGATTAAACTCAGCTAAATATTTGCTTAACTTGTTTTCAAAATATTTTTGTTTGCTATAATTTTCTCTCTGTAATAAAAGAAAGCTTTAAAATCATATAATACTACTTAATACGTTTAAATATATATATATAATACTATTTAAATGATTTTTAATGTAAATCTGATTTGTAACATATTTGATTATGTAAACGTACAATTAAAACTTATCCAAAACAAATTGTTCATGATTTTGCCACGTTAGAGATCATTCATTAAATTAATAAAAATTTATCCAAAAAAATTGTTCATGATTATGCCACGTTAGAGAACATTCCTTAAATTAATTAAAATTATTTTTAGGAATACACATTCATGAAAGCGTTTATAGAAGTTCTATAATAGTCTATATTTGTCCATCTCGTCGTTGTGACACAATAAGTATAATCTTGCGATTAGCCCTCTCTCTACAAAATTGCTTTGCATATATTATTTTGTTTTTCTAAAAAAAAGGTTTGAACCACTTTTTTGTTGTTATTTTAAAGAAGAAACATGAAGAAACCTCTAGTTTATATTCATTTAATAAAATATTAATATATATATATGAATTCACTCTTATACACATTTTTTTTTTCACTCTTGTATTCACTGCTAATTTTTTCCCATTGAAGAAATATTGGTGCAAAATATTTTTATTCCTAAAATTATTGTAAAATTTAAAAGACATTAAATCACTATTTTATTTTAATTTCTGGACTAAATAATGTAGCTTTGCTTAGTTTGGATACAATTCCATAAATGACTGAAAATTAATATGTATTGTTACCCTAAAATTATTCGGATCACTTTCACAGAGTACTCTCACATTTCTAAATATTGTGAATTCACGCTGCAAGCTAAAGTAGAAATCACATACATAATGAATAGGTTTTTTGTGTCTTTAATTTTTAATTATTTATTTTTATAAGTATGTTACTTTTTAAATGATATTTTGTGTGATAAATATGTCTACAGCTTAACATATATGAATAAAAACCACGTTTTCGTATTCAGAAAAATCGGTGCTCATAAAACTGTAAATTAAAATGTTTTTACTAAAACTCATATTTCCAGAATTCATTTAAAAACATTTTAACTATAAATTATCAATCATTAGAAACCGTTCAACAAACCTAATGGTTATATTTATGAATTATTTTTTGGTCAACATTTTACTTTGAAAATGTAAGAGCTCCATGAGAAATTCCGAATCTTATTCTCAGAAAGTCAATAACAGTATGGGTAAAATGTTCTAAGAGTATTTCCGAAAGATGTTTATGGGATCCCCAGAGGCAAGTTGGAAACTTGTAACGATGTTTTATACACTAAAATAATGTTCTCTTTTATATTGTCAGAAAACATTAAGAAAGAAGTTTAACAACTGATTCTTGGAATTATACTAAAAGTACTTCCACAAATAACTGTGTATTTTACAAATTCATATTGTTCAAAGCACATATTATGAAATATGAATGAAAGTACTTTTTTTACTTAAATGGATCAGAATATTAAATAATTTATCACCTATGGATTAACAGATGGGTTGTATGTGAACCTCTTGTCTCTTTTTCTCCCTCATTTTATACTTTGATAGTATTTAATATATATATCTGTGCAAAACAATATTATACAGGTAACTGGAATCTACACTGCTATGCCATAATGAAAATGCTAATATTTTTCTTCTAAAAATTGAATATATCCTCATTTATTATAAAATACTTTTTTCATCTATTTATAAAACGAAATTCAAAGAAATAAATATGAGTTGAAATAATCCTGCAGAACAATTAAAGAAATGTTGGAAGAACTATTATTTGAAATAGTTTAGTTTAAAATTTAAAAAAATGAATAATAAAATCAGATTAAAAATATCGAATAAAAGAAAAACTATTGAATATCACGAGTCATCTGTAATTAATACTTAAATTTATAATCAATGCTGAATTCAACGATACTGGAGTCGAACTTGAGTACGAGTCCTAATAACCTTTTACAACTTACATGTAGACTCAGTGGATCGCATGTTTTGTAACAGAGGCTAATTAAATGCATGTAGAGTGAATAAATACGCAAATAACAAATTTCTGATCTCACTGTAGTTCAAGATCTGTAACCAAAAAATGAATCTGTTTCTCAAGTATGATAGTAATATATATTATTTTCCCCTCATCATAACGCTTTTTTTTTGGGGGGGGGGAGGAAATGAGATACAGTTTTCTCATTTAATTTATAAAAGAAATCGGGACATCTTTAAATCGGGAAATAAGCAAACCAACACATATGTAGAAGTATTGAAGAAGTTACAAATCATTATTTGATAAAACATTATAAAGTTGAAATAGGTTAATATGTAAATTAAAAAATTAAAAAAAAAATCTTCAAAATACTGTGAAGGAAATATTAAAAGTAAGGACAAACAATAAATATTTAAATAATAATCCAATAAGAATTACATTATTACAAAAAATTTCATTATGTTTAAATATAAAAATAAACCTAATAATTAATTATCTCATTAATCAAAAATACCACTTAAATCTACTAAACGGAAATCAACAATAATGAAATATTAGACAGTTATGTCAAAAATAACTGTACAGCATTTCAAAATGCTGTGTCACTTAATTTGATTTATACTAAGTTTACGTATCAAAGCCTACACACTTAGAATAAATAATTTTATATATCTAATTGACTAAAAAACCAAAATAAAACAAAGTTATCATATTTAACAATTTCTTCAAATACAGAAATAAAAGAAATAAAAGAGGGAATCAAAATTTAATTTTGTCAAATCAAAGTTATTGATCAGAAGTAAAATATACATATTTATTAGTTTTATAAAACGCAAATATCCTGAAATCAATGTTGAAACTGTTTCCTTCCTCAAACACAAGCATTCTTTTTAACTTGAAAATAAATTTATTACGTCCTGTGACTATTTTAACGACCAAATGGTTTGATTCTATAATTGTTTGAGGTCAGAATCAAATTCATTTCCTTTTTTTACGCAGTATATAGAAATATATCTTTAGACAGTAATTCCGTTTGTCCGGGAATCGAATCCCTGCACAGTATTTCGAAAAAACTGACACGTTGTAGAACGAAAGCTATTTAATTTGAACTACAGAAGGGCTGTCATTTCAAGTAGGGAACAATGTTACACAAAGCAAGAAAACCAGTGATTCCCGCGGCTCATTTGGCAGAACTCTGGACTTAAGCACCATCTGCTTAGGATTCGAATCTTCACCGCGATATTTTCATCCAAAGACTGGGTGTTTAATTTAAAATATTATTTATTGTTTGTCTAACGTCTGGGTGGTTGTATATCTTTCTTTAATTTTAGAATTAGATATTTCTCGAATATTCTGTGTGTATAAAGACTGAGACCTACCAGTTATACGTAGGTTCCTAATCCTGTGATGTTGCCCTATTCTAGAAATAAATAAAATTATTTACAATAACGGTGCAGTTCTTTGCATTTTCGTAACATTATATATATATATATATATATATATATATATATATATATATATATAGAAACCGATCCAACAGGGAGTGACTTTCTTGCTCAGTAGATTAAAACGCTGTGCAACGCAAGTCTTCGACGCGTCTTCGAGTCTTAGTACGAGTGCTTTGTTCAAATCTGTCCACACATAGCCAAGGCTAATTTAAAAGGTTATTCCAAACAAACGTGATTCGGAATTGTCTTCAATGGAGGTGACAAAGCTTTCCTAATTGCGTTACTCTTCGTCACTTTTCTACGTTTCGTAGTGAAGAATCTTAGAAAGAGAATCATGGACCAAAGTATTATTTTGTATTTGACTAAGAGTTTTTTTAGAAGCGTATTAAAATAAATCCATTTTTTT
Organism: Nephila pilipes; assembly: GCA_019974015.1. Lineage (NCBI taxonomy): Eukaryota > Metazoa > Arthropoda > Arachnida > Araneae > Nephilidae > Nephila > Nephila pilipes. The sequence continues at coordinate 81,389 of BMAW01057259.1, read as the reverse complement.
TGTCAATTCATCATTTCAATTTGAATTATATTACTAATGATATGCCAGAATAATTGAGAAATATATGGAATGATGAGAGTAAAAATATGCGTTTTTATATTAATTATTAATACTGTTTTTTTATAAATGTCATTACATAATTACTACTGGTTTATTAATCAAAATTACTCGTGATCTAAATTTCATTAAATTGTTCAGTTCAATAGTTTGATACATATGTGTGTTAAACTTTTACTTTGATATACATAAGTATTAAGAATATTTATATTTTATGTCTTTTATATTATTTATGCATGTTGGGAGTTACAGTACTGATAAGATTTCGCATATGAAGCGAATACTGTAATTGAATTTTTTATTTTAAAGGAAATAAGCATAAAATAATTCATGTTATTTTTTTAGGGAAATGATAAAATAATTCTTAAGTATCGAAATTATATTCTCACTTTTGTGTGAATTTCATAAACTCGAAATATGTTAGAAATATATTTACAAATTATAAATATGTTTTAGAAATATGGTATATGCACCGATGATATATGAATAAAGTAAATGGAGTTGTTTATCTGTAGAAAATTATGGAGAACTACATCATACATCAGTAAATTTTACAGTATATAGTGTTTTACTTGAAACTGATATTTTTTGGCATCTACTTCCATCCTAAAAAGAAATGTTCTCTTATCCAAAAGACATTACCCAATGCTCACTTTCTGGCATTATAAAAACGTCGACTCCTGTTCTGACAATCAATATTGTATGATTTTAGGTATATTTAAAACATATTTAAAAATTCGTCAGAAAATGAGAAAAAGAAAATAATTACAATTTTTTTTATCTCTTTCGAATGCATGTTTTTCCATGCAATTAAAATTAATAATCTGGCTTTTAAGAGAAAAGCAGAAAACTCTGTGAAGTATTACATACGTTCAGAAATTCTCCAGGAGTCTTAATCTTGACTTTTCCTGCCAAAACTTTTAAATATAAAATTTATTGATCGAGCTAGAATATACCCGCACATATTTTGGTGTTCTATGTGGTACATTGCACGTTCTGCGTCTCGTTACCTTAATAAAAAGAAAGAAAAAAAAAAAAAGTAAAATAAGTATGCAAATCTAAAATAGCCTAAAACTTACTTTTAATACTGATTAATCTTAAGTATGTTATTAGAACTACTTCTTGATGTTTGATGCTTCTTAGTATTAACCCGTTCGCTCCCAGCGTATCACAGGCAAAACGCTCGTGTTAGCTAACCTGTGCTCAGCGTATCACGGACGATACACTCAATGAGTGTCTTCTACGGCCCAGCGTATCAATAGAGATACGCTCGATGGGAATATTTTTTTAATGTTACTATATAGCGTTACAATACCACGAAATCTATATAGATAGGTTAGTGTTGAATTTGGTGATATGGGCTTGGATTTCACTTCTGGCTACCAGGAGGGGGGTGATTGTTAAAAACACAAGTTTCGTCTCGGCCTTTTAAATGTAATGACATGAGAATGCACTTGCTTTTAGTTTGCATTTTTCTTTCTTGCTTGTTTCTTAGAGGTTCAAAGGAGAATTTATGACCATTTATGGGGGTTAGGGCTTTTGGTAGCAGATGTTCTCAGCTGCTCGTTTCATTGGATCTGCTTTTATTTGTAGCGACAGTCATGACGAAGAGAAAGTATTAATCTGTTACCGAGATTTTTGAAAGAAGGAATGAATCTGACAGAAATGTTAGCGAAAATAATTTAAATCTGTACATAGACATTAAAGTTAAAAAAAAAAGGACTAAGATGTGCACTTTGCTCAAAATCTTGCGTGAAGTGTCAAAATATGTGCGTAAGACATGTGACTTTGTACCATGCATTGATTTTTTTTATAAATATACCATGCAGTAAAATAAGATTTATCTTTTATATCTATATATATTCCATACAATGGTTCATCCTTACACAATGAAGTTTATGTATCATATATAAATATATTTTGTATTTTCTTAAAAGCATGATTTTTTATGTAATTTTATGTATAAAACCTTCAATTTTCGATTAAATTTTTTTTCTTTTGTATATATTAAGCTTAATGTATTTTAAATAATATATGTAAGTACCAAAATATTTTAATAAATATCCGATTTTAGTGGAATTTTTTTCACGAATTAGGCTTAATATCTAAAATCGTCTGGGCACAGCGTAACACTCCGCGGTAAGAAGCCGCGGGTCCAGAGAAGCACTTCTTTTTTCTTCCTCCGGTAGCGAAAGGGTTAAGCAAGCTTTTCTGTGTGTGCTTATAAGTATTAACCGAAGTTGACAGTTAGTCCTCAGTGCTTAACAAATTACCATAAAGAGTGTCCTAAACCCAAACAACACTTCCTAAGTTGTGTGTAGATAATCGATTCAAGATATATGTATTCAAGGTTGGACTGAACTGGAATTATACATTGTTCTTTCACCGAAACCTATTTCATTAAGATCACAATTTAAATACAGTAAGCTCTGTTTAATACAGAATTTGACACATTTTAAAAATTAGAGTAGTTCCAGATCTTTGCAAAGGATATTTTTTCTGTGGATTTGGTAGTTGGGTAACTTTGACTGCCAAGTCGCTTTAGAGCGCTGCTCCAACTTGGGTCCATAGCTTTTCGTAACTGACAGAAATCCTTTCAGAACAGTTTTTCGTGTTTTCTAGTGGGTTAAATATCATGTTTAAGCAATATTATAACTAAATACGCCCATTTTATTACGTGCAATGTTTCAAAGCTATATAAGCTTTCTAGAAAAGCTAATGAAATTAAAGAGCATTATCAGTTGACTAGAGTAACTCGGAAGACCTTGATTTAATTATTCAATGAATTGTATTAATGTTTTGTGTGTGCACCGACTTTTAATCAACAAAAACAAACAGATAATTAATTACTTGTAGCTGATAAAATGAAAGAAAACGTTTTCAAATATTTAAGTCATATGCAAAATTTCTAGATGTGCGTAAAAAATTAAATACATCTTTCAATAAATTAAAATTCTGTTATATAATGATTTATTTTTATACTCTATTAAATTATTCATGCTTCATAATTCAATAAAATCTTTAATTCAGCATTGTTGCGGTCTCGAGTGTATCAAAATTTTACTTTATTTCTATATTGTGAACCCCTAGAAGAATAAAATGTGTTTTAAAATATAGCTTCTTTACTCTTTTCGGAGGACCTGGTCGCAAGGAAGGACCGGCAGTTAGGTTGTGAAGACCAAAATGGTTAGGTTGAAAAGTCATAAATAAGTAAAAAAAATTCCAGCATAGTTAATAATAAAATTCATTTTAGAAGTAAATTATGTTTATCATACTATATACATGAACATCATAACGTAGTTGTTTGTGCCCGTAAGAAATGTTGTCAAGCTATGAGGAAAACTATTTGCATTACTAGAAAATTATTCAATAGTTTTGTTTTGACAACTATATGTAGTTCTTAATAAATATATATCTGGAAGGTTAGGTACTATGTTGCAGTATCTTATACGGACAGTTAAAAATTTACTAGTTGCCGTATCACATTATCAAACTCTGACCCTCAGTATTTTTCTTACTTCTTATTTTATTGGTATATTCAATGGCGTGGAACTAAGAAAAAAGGTTAAAAACCATATTAGAATATGGGCAGTAATATGAATATTTGTTTTTGTTTTTTGGTTTTGAGATTCATATTTGTAAATTTCTATGTTTGATATACTGATGCTTGATATTCGCATTAATAAACATAACTGATTTTGATAGATAGAGAAGTTTTTCTATAAAATTAATTTTTGGATTTTTAATGTATAACAAGTTATGCTGAAATTTGTTATAATAATTAATTAAAAGTGACGAGCATTTTTTATTATTAAGTCTTATTTTGTCCATTAATATATTATAAATGCCATTTTATGAATTTGTTATTTCTAAATTATTTAAATGCATCTTCGCATGGAAATACAAGAATTTTGTAGCAGTTATATTAAGTTTCCTTTAAGATCAATTAAAATCAAATAATTTTCTTAAAGTTACGAAGCAGTGAACAATCCAGAATAAATGTAAATTTACTTTGGCACTCTTCCCTTAAGAAAGGCGAAAAATTATTTTCAAGGAAAACGGGCATTTCAGATACTCTACATCATATAAGGCTATTCTCTCTCTTTCTCTCTCTCTCTCTCTCTCTCACACACACACACATATATATATATATATATACTGGTGTTCAAAATTAAGAGAATTTGCATATTTTGTCAAATTTCGTGAAAAGAATTGAGCGAAATGTATTGATACTGTTTCTAAACAAAGATACAAATCTTGTAAGTCCAACACGTAAGCGTATACATTTATGGGGGGTGGAACTTGTCGAAAAACAAGATTTATATGCGAACTTGCCAAAATCTGTATTTCGTTCGCTAGCGCAGTTCACCGAATTTCTCTTGATTGTTTCCAGCAATCGCTTAAATTAAAACGTGTATAATAAAACTGAGTAACGACCAACGTTTAGATGATAGAATGAGGAGGTGAATTGTGGGTAGGTTAGAAGCAGGCCAGTTCCAAATACAAATTTTCAGATAATTCGATTTAACACCTATGGTCTTGCCCAACTTATAGAAACAGCTTAAAGAAACTTCATCCATAGACAGAATACCAGGGCTAGGTCATTCAAGAACCCTGAGAGTCACAAAAGATCGGCATTTATCCATTATAGCGAGGAGTAAAAAGGAGGTTACAGCAACTCATGTCTCTCGTGAGTTGTATACGGTCACAGGAACCCGAGTTTAAAGGGTGACAATACCCAGAAGACTTCACGAGTAATGACTGTTTGCAAGACCTGTTGTTTGGAATCCAATCAGTTCTAAGAACAGGAGAGTCCGCTTAAAATGGTGCAGAGATCATATAGATTGGAGCATGGATCAATGGGCGACCGTTCTTTTTACTGATGAATTCCGGTCCTGCCTAACCAGTGATTTTTGCCGTACTTTGATGTGGAGAGAACCAGGGACCCACTATCTGCCCTTCAATGTTAAAGAAATCGACTATTATAGTTGAGGAGGTTTGATGGTCTGGGCTGGTATTATTTTGGTTGGCTACACACACCTCTATCTCTCAGAAAGAGTCTGTGCGACTCTTGAGAAGTATAGGGAACGGGTCTTGGAGCCCTATATCTACCTTTTCAGGGGACCATTTGGTTCTGATTTCCATTTATATGGTGATAACACGAGGTCACATGAAGCTCAGTGGTTCAACGAGTTTTTGAAAAGGGAGGATATTTTCTGGATGTGTTTGCCAGTTAGATTTCTAGATTGTAATCCTATACAGCATGCCTAGAATGCTCTGGGTAGGGTTATTGCAATTCTCAAGCCCCTTCGGAGAACCATTCAAGACGTGAAAACATTGTTGCTGTACGAATGGGGCTAATTGCCACAAGAACTCATAAACTCCTTATTTCTAGCATAAAATCTCATTGAGAGGTTTATATGTCTGTAAGAGGAGACCATACCCCCCTATTAACCCACTATTTTGTTCTATTCAGCAACTGCTGTTTCATACCTTGTGACTCCGATGAGCGTATGTACGATCATGCTAGTATATTATAACTGTACAGTGGTTATTTTTTTGTATTGTATCAACCCCATGTACACACTACATTTCATTAAATCTCTTCCAGTAGTTCTAGAAATAATCGACCAAATCGGAAAATTCCCTTAATTTTTTTAACAAAAAAATATATATATATATATATATATATATATATAATATATACTACGTTTTTTACGACATTCTTTTTTCAAAGTCAACCTGATGTCTACAAAATAAACATTACATAAAAAAAGTCTAGATAAAATGCGGTTGAACCGTCGAATGGAATTCTCAAGTAACATTCTTTGTCGAAATACTTCAATAAAGTTTTGCATTCCTTTTGCTAATGTAACTATCGCAACGAGAATATGTATTTCTTGTAAGGTTGAAAAAGTTAATATTTTCTGGCAAACGCAACGTTGAACCTTACTTTTCGATCAATGGCCAAGAATTCCTTTCTAGGAAGAGATACATAAAACGTCAAAGAGTTTGGGAGAATACTTCATAATCGTTTTTTTTTGTGTGTGTGCACTTGAGTATTATAAAAATTTTACCATGTGTAATTGATAAATTGTGTCAATTACGGTGTCTCGAAACAAGAATTATTCTTGTACTATGTTAGAAAACTTTGAATAATTTATTGATACATTTCATTTATTTTGAGGTTTGCTTTCTGAATATCGAAAAAATTTGCTCCAAAAAAAAGTAACATCCATCGAAGTCAAATTCAACGTTTTAAAGATATTAACAGGGGTATCAAGTAAGCTGAGGTTTACAAAATATACAGCTTTTCATAATTGACTGTTGCAACATTTTTAAAGAAACGTTAGGAAAATGAAAACATTTTCAAATCTATTATGATTGATACACAAAGAGACAGGATAAAAACAGCTTTAAATGACGAAATAGGTGTTGCCCCGTTCAAATGGATTAGAGAAAAATGAGCTTTGAATGTACCTTTAAATGGGCCAATTATTGTCGAGCAAGCCAGAAAATTTACAAGCATGATGGGGAACATAGATTTCATAGCTAGCAATGTATGGCTAACTAGGTTTTAAGACCGTAATGGGATATCTGTCCAGGGGTTACAAGGTGAAGGAAACTCAGTACTGCTGGATGACGTTCACTAAAGGCACCAGAAAAAAATGTGTCATTTTTTTTAAAAAAAATATTCCGATGATAATGAATTATAACGCAGATGAGACAGGGTTATATTTCCAGGTGTTACCTGAAAGTAAATTAGATTTCAAAGCAGAAACTTGTAAAGGGGGGGGAAAATCTAAAAAGAGGATAACAATTTTGCTGCATACAAATATATGTGGCCGACGTAGGCTAGAGTTCATGGTAGGGAACTCGAGACCATCGGTTTTTGTCCAGTCATAGGTTCGAGCCTTGATGGCCGTGTAAAGACTCGCCGTGTATCCAGGGCTGATACAGATAAAATATTTCGTAGCTCCTACTAGTCCCGTGGAGGGATGTGGGAGTTAGGAAATAGGGTGCCAGATCTGATGTCGTCCTGTCACTTGAATGAGGTTCAGAATTACAGAATTCTCCACGAGCAGCCTTCGTGTTGCTAACAAACCAACCTTACAAAAATTACAAATATGTCGGTAAAGGATAAATTTAAACCTCTGGGTGATATTTAGCTCCAAAAATAATTTAAAAACTTTAAGAGCATTCCTGTTGACTACAATGCAAACCAGGGAGCTTTGATAACTTCAAAAATATTTGGTGAATGTTTATTGAAATTAGATTCCGATATAAAACAGAAAAAAAAAATATTACCTTTTAATTGAAAACAGCTCTGCACTTTAACCCATTCCCTAATTGCAGAATGTAGAAGTTTACTTCTTTCCGCCAAACACTACTGCAGCACTACAGCCCCTCGACATGGGCTTTGTAAATGCTTCACAGGGTTTTAAAGAAAACTATTAGTAGATAAAATTATTAATAATGTTAATGAAAAGCACTCAGCGACTATGACTGTACAAATGTAAGTGTATGATTTGCTGGGAATTTGTGGATATATATATATATATATATATATATATATATATATATATATATATAATTATTTATAGATTATAATTTTAATTAATTGTGTATTTAAAATAAAAGTTTTCCCTTATACATTTATAAGACTATAAAGTTTATGATTCCTTTCAAATGAAGTAGATAAAAAAGAATCCTTAATGAAATGTGTTAAAATACATTTTATGCGAATCCCAAAATTAATGCTTTGTCATAAATCTATGAAAAAATGCGATCTAAAATTTTGTTCTTTTTGAAATATTAATACCGCAGTAAAATGATATTCATACTTTATAAAACAAAAAAAAAGAAATATCTAAAAATCATCCTTGTTGAAATTTTCCTTTAAAAATCAAGTATTTTCTATCAGTAATCATTATTTCATATTAATTAAATCTCGGAACTCATTAATTTTCTCAATTAAATGACAGCAGCTCATCCGCATATATATCCTAAATTCCATCTTATTCAACAATCTTGAGAATGTTGAACGCAGGCAAATTTAAATGAGATTCGTCGTTTTAACTACCTGAGAATGTTGTATGAACTTAAATCCTACTTTAATTACCCAAATCAACCACATTCATTTCTATCCGATGCAATGATATGTGCCCATTTAAGTACAAACTATCTCGTATAATTAGTTTAGTTACTTTAATAATGTATTATATATTTATTTAATAATCATATTTTCTGTTTTTATTATTAATATTAATTCATCTAGGAAAGTGCTAGGAAGGAAAAGAAGGCTTAAGTATTTTTGTTTCAATTTTATTTTTATAACTTTTAAGGTCTTAATCTGAAACTACATGTAAAAACTGTTCTTATGAGTATGTTTTCAAAAAATAGTGAAATAAACATATATTTTGAATCAAAATACTGAAACCAGTAGTAAAATTTTCAAAGTATTCAAAATAAAATCTAACTTTTCTGCCCTGAATGTGGAATTAAGCACATTGCATATATATATATATATATATATATGGAATAAGTTTTTATATGGAATATATATATGGAATATATAAGGAGTTTTTATTGATACATACGATGCGCATTCAAATTATTTCAATTTAAATGTTCAGTTTTCCCAAAATACACTGTTAGAAACAATATTTCTAGAGAAAAAAAATTCTTCAGACAAAATATAATTATTTTATAAGAAAAGCAGCATTATTTTACTAGTAATAATTTGAGAAAATAAGTATTAATTGTATATTACAATATTAAAGAGAGATAAGTGTTATTTGTATATTACAATATTAAATATTAATAAGTATTATTCGTATATTACAATATTAAATATAGATAGGTGTTATTTGTATATTACAATATTAAATATAGATAAGTGTTATTTGTATATTACGATATATACTATATACTGTCATCACTTAGTTGATTATGGCATCATACAGAAGACAGGAAAAATACGAATCAAATTTCTGCGGCAAACAAACAGTTCTTTTATCAAAGATTTTTGAGTCTCAATGGAGAGTAGAATAATATTAAAAACCTTATCCAAGTCAAATATTTTTAAGAACTTTATTTATCGATGATAATGTAAATAAAATTGAAAGCTTTTGCAATTTTTTATAAGGGTGCTATAGGACATGCAAGGAATGCTACAATACTACATGTAGGACTCCTTATTTATGATATATATATATTTTCATATTTTTGGTGACTCTTTTATCCATCTACAGAAAATTAAAAACAACCTTTTTGTAAATTTTTTCCTTTCAGTTATATAGGATATGTTTTGTGAGATATAATTGTATATTTAGGTTCAATTTTAGAAATCCATTACATACTGTGGTTCTAAATTTTTTTAAGCTTCTATAAAGTTTACATATACATAAGGGTAAGCAAACATAGTATTTTTCTAAATAATACCTATATTTTAAGAAATAATTATTTTATTTAAGAAAAATATATGAATAAAATTTACAAAATTCTAAAATTTTTTCAAAGAACACTTATATATAGCATCAATAAAAAGTTGTCTCATTATTTAAGTGCATTATTTTATAAAGAAAAAGTAAAATATTTAATTGGTTGCCACTCTTAATATTAAACGTAAGTATTGCCTAATACTTATTTGTTGTAATGCGCTTACTAATAACCCTGTTGTTCATTTAAATAAATAATTCATTTGATTAATATGTTTTGAGCAGGTGTAATTTAACTAAATAATTAAGCAAATTACAACATTTGGATTGTAATGAAGTGCTCTGAAGTAAACCTCCTCAATAACATTCTTAAAGGAAATATTAACTATTGAAATAAATTATTGTGTATTACTATAAAAAATTTTGATACATTTTAATTTAACAAAATCAAATTAATCTAATTTCGAATTTTAAACAATTTTCACTAAAAAAGGAATTTTTTATTATTATTTTTTCTTTTATAATATCGAAACAGTTTGATAAATAAAACATTCAGTGGACAGGTGTCATTGTATTTGAAATGGGAAGTCATTTTTGATTTTTTAAACTTCGTTGTTCACAAAATATTTTGTTATAAGATATGTGGCACACTTTTCAATTAAAAACTAGTAAAACCTTAGAAAAAATATTTAGAAAAAAAACGCGACCTTTCTCTCAACATGAATTATGTTTATAATTTATACCAGATTTTTTTATACTTTAGCTTATTTTTATCCGTAGGAATTCGCTCTAACTATTTCAATTGTAGGAACGAAATAGAAAGTGATGTATTAGATTCTAAGAATTTGTTTTGAAACAAAACTAACTAATAAAATTTTAGTTTATTTATATAATCAACATTTCGAACTAAAATTCAAAATAAAATCTTTCAAAGAATTTAGTTGCTACGTTAATATGTATGTAGTTTGTCTAAAAGTTATTTATAATATTTAATTCACAATTAGAAACAATAAAAGTATAAACTCTCAGATTGAATACAAAAAAACATTACAATTTCAGTTTCAGGAATATAAGCTTCAATAAGGAAACATAACTTTTTTCCCACAACACTAAGTCGATTCTTACTAGAAATTAACTACTTATGGGCTTTAAATAAGATTTTAATACATATCGAATATATTATTTGAAACTTATGAATATTTTTATGAAACAAAACTACTTCTATAATCAGTAACAAAATTGAACTTTTTAAAGTCTACTACTTGTTTCTTAAGTTGATTATAAGATATATTCATTTAAATACACTGGCATTTTACAAGAATACAATTTTTTTTAAAAAAAGTTATAATATAATTTACAACAAAATAAACATTCATTCTTTTTTCTCAAAAGGTCAAAGTATACAGTTATTATATGTTGAAATTCTCAGATGAATCAAAATGTTTAATGTAAATGATTCTATATTTCAAAATAAGTCTTTTAAACCTACAAAATATGAGCACATAAAACATTAATACTTTATTGATGGAATGACAGAAAAAAATATTTTAATACCTTTGACAAAAACTGAAATGAATATTGAACAAATAAAGAGAAGTGAAAAATGTTGAAAGAAGCGGTAACGAAAATTAAACAGCATTTCAAACTACAAATACATGTAAAAAAATTAAAGATTGCTTGAATATTTTTTTTTTACTCTTCTATAGAATTTTACATAAAAGATTCTCTTAAGGCTTTCTAGAACACCTATAGCTTATTTAAGATATTATTCGATAATATGCTAAATTCAGAGTTTTGTATTTTAAAAAGCGTGTGATGATATTTTTTGTAAAAGTCCTTAAAATAAAGATTTATTTCATTAAGTTTTATAAAAATAGTATTTTGAAGTTATTAGAAATGTTTCTTTAGAATTTCATTAATGGGATAGACCTCTTTTTATACTAATTTAAAATAAAGGAATTTAAAAAGTTATCTTCATTGACATTCATAAAGTTATCTTCATTGCCTTCATTTTTTTACCTAATATTCAACATTTGATGTACTTTTATAAAAGTTAGCGTATTACAGTTTCTAGTAATTCGTGTAATAAATGTGTTGAAATAGATGCTTTTTTAAATTCGAAATAATAAATAAATAAAAAATGCTACTATCGTTTAGAAGTAAACTTAGAAAAATTACAAGAGCAATAAAGAGAGACATCTAATGCTAAGCTCACTCCATTTGACCCTAGGGTAACATTTCACCACATGATTTCTCTCAAAACTCTTTTCGGCAACACTTTTAAATTTATTTATAAGCGTAATTTTTTATTTCTTATTTTTAGCAGTAATTTTTAAAAGTTTACTGATAGTTTACTTGACAGCATTTCTTTGGATGATGTTAAATTTAATTTTTTTAGTAGACGATATCGTGTTTTAAAAGTTTGTTCTTTATTTGTTATTTTACGTTGAGTAAGCAGTTATACCATTCTATTAAAATAAAATGAAAAGGTAAGAACATTATGGAAAGCAGGAAGTGCTGAATAAAGATGATTTATAAAACAATTGTTGTATTAATTGAACAATTCATTAGAAGCTAAGCCTTACTTAATATATGATAGTTTACCTGAGTTTTTATGAGTTTACACGTATGTAACTTAAAATGCATAGGTGTGCAAATGATGATATTAAAAGTCTATTTAAAAGGAACTTATAACTACACTTTTATTATGTCTTGCTCCGTTATTGTCAGACTTAACAGAGTCATCACAAATATTCAATAACTTTATATTATTAATTTCAAGGAAAAAAAACCTTGATTTGATAAATTATACTTCAAATTTTACATAATCATGTTAACGTAACACTTACTTCGGAACAGTGGCTTTACTCTTGCTTGTTATTCCTTGTATTTGGAGCCAAAATGTAGTTTATAAGTCAGTCATTGTAAATAAAATGTAAATTAAACTTTTATTCAAAGATGGATAAAACGATACACAAATAATAATTTAATGCAAAATAATAAATAATTTATGTGAAACCTTTTATGCATATATTTTTAATACATCTAGTTAATTACCGATAAATTATGTACCATATCTACTTATTTATATATCAGATCAAAAGGAGTATGAAGGACACAAGCTCTTAAAAATTATATTGTATCTAACATTATTTTTATTTAATTCTTTCAGTCCATCTTTGATTAAAATTTTACTTTTTATTATTTATGGAATTTTAATAATTTATTTAATTTTATTTTATTATTTATTTACTTTTATTTTATTATTTATTTACTTTTTAGTATATTATTTGACTTACTGTTTAATATTTATGGACTGCTTCATGAAATCGTAATCTTCATATTTTTCACTTATGTTACTTATATATAATTTATATTTTTTATTTATACTAACCAAAATTAAAAAAAAAATAATTCTGCAAGACACAGCTTTTTAATTCCGTATATTTATTTAATGCTATATGATATATAATACCGGATATAACGTAGGTCTAATAACAAACTATCCGGAGCTTGCCAGTAGTATATATTTATATAAAATATTAAAATATACGAAACTATACATAGTATTTGTGCAAAATATATTTGATTTAACCTCCCTCAGAGACTTGCATTCTTTAGGTAAATACTGATATCACGTTTTTGATTAGACTCCTTTTTCCATGGGGCTTAACAGTCTTTGGTAAATAAGGGTAACACACTTCTGGGAGGTACCTAGCGATTCCTTTCTATTTTTGATACCTCTTCTCGTGAACCAATTTTTCATATTTTCCAATTTTTTCCCCTTACTTCAAGATCGAAATTATATCTTGTATGATGAAGCACAGACACATCAAGTTCTTACATCATAACGCTGCCATCACTCACACACTCTCAGATACATCTAATTTAGATTATTTAATGAGGATAGTAAGCTGACGAAATTATTTGTACTGAATATCAAATTCATTATACATCGGATACTAACCGTTAGACTAAACATATTTACTAAACACAAAAATCATTTTACAGAATTGCATTGGTTTTATTTAACTGAAAAAAAAATAATATTTAGTAGATATACTAAAATATTGAACATTAATCCAGTAAAAGATCACATAAAATGCTATAAATGTTTGCATTAATGTTGAAACAAGCAAAATTTGGATAAATATATGTGTGTACGTATAAAATGAAATAAAAAAAAGTACCTTACATTTTAATACCGTTTTGTGTACTTTAACAGGGCTTATTTGTATAAAATATATTAATTTGTATTAATATAATTTTATTAATATTATGAGTCTTACTTTTTTTATTATAAGGTATTTTAAAGCAGAGTCAATGATTTTTTTATTTGTTGTGCGTAACATTTTATACTCTTGATTTTAAATCTATTTTTAATACCTAAAACACAACTTAATTTTTCATAAGAATTTAGTATAATTCAAAGAAGTCAAATAAAAGATTCGTGTATTTTAGTAAAATTTGGTTTATTAACCTTTATTTTGCTGAACTGTCAAAATTCAAAAAAAAAATTACTTTCTTTATATTTTACAGATTTTAAAATTTATTCCCATCTCAACATGAGAATGAAAGCATTTAAAGAAATTATTACTCTGGCCATAGTTTCAAGTAGCAAATTAAATATTCTTGAATTTGTGGTCCTCGAAAATATTCTTCACACTGACAATATAGTCTTCACTTAAGACACGTAGATCCCAAACACTGAATGCTTACAGAGGAATTTAAAAAATAAATTCAGAATCGGATCTTACTGGCTGTGGAGTTAAAAATATATGATTTATCTTAATATTATACTGAATTGTCTTTATTGTGATTAAAAGCAAATTTACGAACTTATAATCAATCCATCAAAACTGTTTGACCAATTTATTCAATATTTGAAAATCGCTATAAAATAATTTAAGGATATGTGGAAAGCTTATATTATTCTATGGAACTGAATATTAGAAAAAAAAATATCTACTTACTTTTCAGACACAATTAGTAACTTCTAATAAGGGAATTTGATTAAGTTAGTCATACATTAACTGTCATCTTTAAGTTGCTCTATCTTTTAAAAGTAACACTTCCCAAAATCTTTCAAATCACGACACATGATAGGTTTTCCCAAAGCACCTAATATCTTATAAAAGTATTACTTATCATAAGAAATAGATAAATGTATGAGATTTGCTACTCGAAAATGTCGTGATGTGCTGGGAATCATATATAACCTACACTGTTCTTATGACTTCCACAATATCTCCACTATCACTTCATATACTTTTATATTCACTACACTATTTCTTATATAGTAAAACTAATTTATATCATTCTTCTGTCATTAGGCGAGGTTCTCATATAAAACAACATAGTGAACCAACCCACGATGATAACTAAAAGGAAATGCGTTTGAAAACCCATTACACTATCACATGGTTACTTTTTTACTATATGTGACTACTAAATAATGAGACACGCTTCTACAGAAGAAGTAAGACTTCGCCAAAAGCCAGCCACCGACAGCTGCTTAGCGTGAAGCTACCTTTACGTTCTAACTGAGCTCCGTAAGAAAGTAAGGAGAAAACGTCCCAAATTGTGGAAGAACAAGTCATTCAGCATTGTCTGTATAGAGAGTTTTAGCCAAGTTCAGCAGGTCAGTGTTAAACCATCTACCTTATGCACTGGATATTGTGCCATGCGACTACTAACTATTTCCTAAAATGAAAGCACAATATCCCAATGTTAGGCAATCAGCCTTATTTGACGGATCTTGTGAAATGTAACTTCATCTGTTTCCTAAAATGAAATCTATTTTAACGGGAGCAATATTTGAGTCTATTAAAACTGTGAAAGAGAAAGCGTCCTGATAAAGCTGACAGAAGATATCCATCACCGTTTTGAACATTGGAAGATTCGCTTGGAAAGTTGTAGGAATAGAAGATGGGTGTTCGAGGATATTGAAAGTGATAATCACTAAATATGTAGGAAACAAGAATAAAATGTTTTTCAGAATTAGATTTGTTATTTAATATCCATACCTTGCATTATTTTCACGAATTTGCTTACACGACCTTATGAAGAGTTGAGGCGAGGCTTATGGCGTAATAACATTCTTAAAGAATGTCGGCAAAATATAATTGTGGAATAGTTATTATAAATAAGTACCATCAGCTGAGGTGCTCTTATCTTTTGCTTTTTATGTAAAAATTCTGTGAAATCGCTTAGTTAATAAAATATCTATTTTATCTCTTAATTTTTCTTCTTAATAATTGTGACTTTACACAAACTATAAAGTAAATAAACCTAATTATTATTAAAGTAATATTTCAAAAGATAACAACACACTATTCGTCTTCATATATCTTATGAGATACAATTTTGTTAAAATAATGTATGACATAAGTTTACTTCTAATTTTTGAACTATGAGTAGATTACAAGCAAAATTTTAAGTTGCAAAAATATCATCTGAAGCTTAGGTATTCGAGTTATTTATTGGCATTTATTATTAATATTAATTAGTTTTAAAACATTTCATAATGTTTCGAAATATATATGTTCCACGCACTCTTATAACGTAGACGTTTTGGTTTATTATTACATTAAATTTAACTTAAATTCAAAATGTCTTCAACTGATATAAGCCATGTTGCAGAAATTGATTTGTTAGCGCAAACTATGGAAAAATAATTTTTTTCTTACGGTTTTGGATTCATTTTCAAAGATATACATACTTGAAAAGCATTTAAAGGTATTCTTTTTTTTAAAAAAAAAACCACATATTATCAGTAAAAATTCCTAACTGTTATTAAATACATTTAAAAATTGTCCATATTAAAGAAATACAATTGAGAAAAAGATCCATGAAAACTCATTTTTTTCTAAAATTTAACGCGATTCTTTCAGAGGATAATGAAACAAGTTTGTCATATTTAAATAAATTTATATTTTTAATCATCTGTGATCACTTTCATTTAAGGCAGAAATAATTTTAATTGTGAGATTATAGCATAAATAATTGTTAGTGAATCAATATTATACAATATGAGCATTTGGTTCTTGATGATAGACTTTAGGATATACAATAAAGTTCACATGGCGTGGTTAAGGATAGCTTGGGAATTTAATTCTTCTATAATTGTACAATTCCTCTTGGGGGCAGCAATGTTAGTATATTTCCATATTATTCCGAAGGACAGCATCATACATGAACTTAAAAATCAACGAGTTAGAAGTATATGGCCATATTGTAAATTCTAAGTATAAATGTAAATGATTTTATTGCTTATACTTTAATGTAACACAGTTTATTTTAAATGCCGAAAGTAATATACTGAATTTATTTTTATAAAATCGAAAGTAAATTTAATACCAACATAATATAGAATACCAAAATATACTTAAAAAACTAAATATATACTTAATCTTTTATAGACAAATTTTGAAAAATAAATTTAAAAAACATATTGAAATTTTTTGTAAGTTGTTGAATATCCTAAGAAATAAGTTTAATAATTATTACAAGCTTATAAACATGTTTCCTATAAATAAGTATAATGTATGAATGTAGCTTAATACACCATAATTTTTTCACAATTCTTAAAATATTTAAGTGTAATTTTTTTTCATATACTTGAGGAAAAACTGTAATTTATTAAATCGGGTAATACAAAAAATAGTTAAACATGTGTAATCTTAAAGCCGTTACGATTTAACTAATTTAATTTTTTTTTTTTTTTTTTTTCATAATTCATTTAATCGTCAAGTTTGTTAAACTCAAAAAATACTTAATTAAAGTTAAACAAAATGTTTCTAAATAATAACACTTCCGAAATATGTTTAGTTTTGTGAATGATAAAACTTAATTAACGTTCTTTAATGATAATGACAGAAAGATAATGGCACGAGTGTTACATTTCCTTAACGAAAATAAAGGTTTCATTAATAAGGAATATTTTTTTAAAAAATACAATCTTGATTTTTAAAGTTTTAATTGAAATTTATAGAAAAAATAAAACTACTAATGGAAAGACATTTATCTAATACAATCTAATAAACAAAGTAGTTAATGAGAAAAATTAATTACTTAAAATAATCAAACAAATTTAGTAATGAAGACTTAAGAAAAGTGTTCTTCTAACAATTTTTAATTGCAGCAGCTTATAAAAATAATTTTTTCCTCTAACCAAAGTTTATTAACTGTCTTACAATTATTATTCGAATAATGATATGAGGCATCATATTCCATTAAATTGTCTTTTGATTTTTAATTTCAGCAATTAAAATGCTCTGTTTAATTACCTATTTTTTTTTCTAATTTTTATTGGTTTATACGTATATTTAGAATTAAATGTTTGTCTTATCTGTTTATTTCGACTACCAAAAATGAATATAAGAAATTCTTATAAATGTAGATTTGGTGCTAACTTTTATTTATAATAAAAGTTAGCACCAAATCTGTAAAAATCATCTTAATTAAGAAAGTACCAGAACAAATGTAGTTCATTTTGAGATATATGAAAAAACTTATTTAAGTTAGCAAATTCCAGAGTTGGATAAATTAAAATCAGTTATAATTCATAAACTTTTTAATTCATGTGTGAATAAAGGAATATTAGAAAAGAAAAATAATATATGTATTTAAGAAAGTGTGTAAAAATAAATATAACCTTATTGAAATTTTTGGAACAAAGAGGAAAGTAATACAAGGAAATAAAACATACAACCAAATGAGAAGTAAAAGAAAATATGGCATATTTTTATGTGTTTAAAGTTCTTATGCGGTTAAACGTGTATCATCGTTAAAAACCATAAATTTAATTAAAATATATGTTTTTTTAAAATTGTTTACATTATTTTCAGTTACTTGCTACTCGGTAGGTTTCAATATTTTATATCTTCAAGAATTTTATGTATATTAAAACATCTAAGATTGCTTAAATTTGACTGGAATTGAAATAAAATAATATAAAGTTATTACTAAGTAGTATAATTTCGGGTTTCAATGCCCATTTTTCAATTGTAAATAATAACGATAATAAAACGATGAATTTTAATGCAAAAATGAAGTAGTTGAAACATTTGATATACACAATTGCAAAACATTATGTTCTAGAAGGAAATCTACTCAAATAAAAGTAAAACCATAATAGCATAAAAAAAGAGAGAAATTGATATTTTATTAGATAATTTATTTAATAGTTGAATAATTATTAATATTTTTAAAAAAGAATTCGATATGCTAGTTATTTATTTTTTTTTTTTTTTGCCAAATAAGTTTTATCTTTATCTTCATTCCTATAAAAAGAAGATAACACTGTAAGAATTCAAATAAATCATGTATGCATGAATTAAACATCGATCATACTGCATGCCTCTTTTACTTTGAAAGGATGTAACAGGCAAATTATTTGTTATAATAATATGCGTTGTTATATGTTACGTGTTTAAATAAAATTACGTGTACAATATACAGCGGCTAGCATTAATTATGAAATAATACCTCTCTTAGTTTCTATAGCAATATTGTGATAACAAAAGTAAAATAGTTACGTGAACAAAAGCTACTTTATAATTCATTGTGTTCTAAGTATCCAACCAAGCAGGTGGGATTTGGACAAAAAAAGAAAGAGTTTTACACGAATATTTTAGTTCCAGAAGGGACTATATGAAAACGACACTGTTATTTCCTTAGACTTCAAAACCACTGTTATTGCATTTTTTGAAATTAAATATATATTTATTTCTTTATTTCTTCGCAAATGTTAAAGTATTTTGAAATTTTAATATAATCCCAATTATACTGAATCTGTGTAAACGCCATCAATTTTTTCTTTTATCAAATATAGGTTAATTTACCTAATTAAATAATTAAAAGCATTTTCTATAATCAGTGTTTCTGTCAGTTTTGATCTTCAGATACAATTGAGGACATTGATTTCTTCTGAATGTTGTATTATTTAAATTTATGTATCTCAAAATAAAAGCTACAAGTTTAAGTTTTTTCATCTTAATTTAACGATTTCAATGTCCTTTTCAATTGTAATCATCGCACCAATAGTCAAATTATTAATATTTTATTGCCATAAGAATCTCACTGCCCTAAACTTTCCTCTATCTGTATGAATAAAATTAACAAAATTATTAAATAAAATACCAAAAATATGTTTATAATTTTCTATTAAGAAAATTATGCACAATGTAGATAATTGTATTGATTGATTTGTAATAAAATGCTTGGAATTAAAAAATATCATGCACACTTTAAAGAAAAGTAACTAAAATCGTGTATATATTGATTGACTCATTGTTTATTAATGGCGCACTTCGGAGCTGCACGAGTTCTACAGGCGATGGGCAATGTAATTTTAAACCTCTGTCAAGTGATGAGCACGAAATTTGAAATGGTACATTCCTCTCCAATTTTGAAATGGAAGACTTCGGACCTCCACCACATTTTACCTGCATCAGCCCCTCTATACTACGACTCTTAAGATGCATCATAGCTCGAATCCACTTCTCGAAAAAACTAGACCATTCACGAGCCCATGACCTCTATACTACTACGGCTATAACTTTCGTGTGATCATTTGATTATTGTTTGATTAATAAGCTGATACACAAAAATATTTTAAAAAATTCAATAGTATTTTTTAAAAATTAGATATCATAATTCACATTTTGTATTGAAAACGTGCTCAAACCATCTTTAATGCTATATGAATGCGTAAAATGAAGATGTGTTATAAAATTTATTAATACATAATTTAAATAAAAATGTTTAATACTCGTTAAATAAAAATAAATTTTCAATTTACGCATTTATTTCTGAACTATTTATATAAATATTTCTTGTGTGTAAAGCGTAGGTAAGATATAACTTTTAAATATGTCTAAGAGTGGAAACTCATTTTTCTTTAATTTAGAAGATAATTTATGAATTCGAGGATTTCACTAGACTTTTACTAAAATTATTTGTAGTATATTATTTTAAATTTATAGAAATGCAAGTAATGCATAACATATTTGTTTAGTATAGAAATACATTTCTTAAAATTTGCAGTAACTGGTGGGTTCTTAGTTTTAGTGAAATATGGTGTAATGTGAAGATTATAAAAATCTTATTAAAGGTTTGTACAAAGTATAAACTGTTTTTATGAAAGCAGCAGTTGGTATCTTAATTTCAAAAATAAAGACCTTTCTTTTAAAAACTTTTCTTTTTTTTTAAAATCAGCCAATACTTTCAGCGTTATTGTTTTTATTTTAAAACACTTTTTTTAATAAAAATTGAAATACTTATGAAGTAGGTTCTAAGACGTTCTTTCATTTTTCACATCCACAGTATTATTAATATGTGAATTAATATATTAATTATTAAATTAAATACATTTCTGTATTATTAAAAACTATTTGTTAAAATCTTTATTATATTCGTATTATACTATGTACGGTTATTACTTTTAAACTTATTTTATTATTTTTAATTATGGCTGTTATTTTTAATTTGTTATTTTTTTTTTTTGGAATTTCTATTAATATTCAACTTTTGAATGACTTCCGAAATCGATAATTCAAATAAGAATTTAAATACTATATATTTAATTTTTAGAGCATTTTACTACGCTTTGAAAATTCCTGCTGTTGTTCTTATTTTGAAATAATCTTTGCAACATATTACCAAAAAAAATCAATAGATTTTTGTACATAAGGTGAATTCTTATTCTACACAATGTATTTCTTCTTACGAATAATGATGTTGCAGAAATTTTCTGAGAAAAACTCGAGTCTTAAAAATATATTTTACAGTTTGGATCTACGCCAATAATAAGCATTATTATCGTGTTTGTCCAGTATTTCAAAGATAGCCTGCCATTTTTTTTGTTAATATTTTATTGATGTTTACTTTTTTTTGCTTCTAGTAATTTGTTAGAAAACGTTTCTTCTTTCAGCATTAAGTTTTTGTAGTTTTACAACAAACACTTCTCTCCGACTATGCATTAGAACTTTTCAGTTGTCTTTTTTTGGTCCCTGATTATTGTATTTAGTTCTTGCATCGACCTATATAAAAGTAATAATGTCGATAAGAAGCCGTTGACTACAAAATCGTGCACATTGATCTAGTATAATATTAATTATTTTTATTGCTAAGCATAAAAATTAAATGTTTTACAAATTTTCAAGAAATTTTATTTTTTTTTTGATTAATCGTAGTGTGTATGTACAATTATTATACATAAAAATTTAAGCAAATTCTGTATTACATATTAATTACCAGTATATGATTCAGTAACATGAAAATAATGAAAAATTATATGGATAGCACTTAATAATATACATTGAAATTAAAAAGTAATGGAAAAATATATATTAAAGAAAACATTTTTCAAACATATTAGTAAATAACATTATTATATGTTTACATTTGCTAAAATTATTGGTCGGTTTCCTCAGTAGTCAAAGATATATTTGTTACGTTTATTCTTCTGTATTTTGGATAGAATAATAGATATATTTATTTGATAATATTTTTGTATTGCTCCTTAAAAGAAATATACTGATTGTGAAGTAAATCGAAGATAGCATTCTTTTTTTCATTTACAGTTAAATTACAATTTCCAAACTTTACAAATAAAAAAAAATGTGTTGTTGCACTATAACATCATTTTATGGACTTTTATAAATAATCAAATATGCCATTATAGCCAATAACTAGTTAAATGGAGTAAGACTTCAGTTAACAATTACACTGAATTTCATTCCAAGAAAATAGACCAGTGATGCTACAGGTCATCCCAAGGTATTTACAATAATAATAGTAGAAATTCCTTGATTATTCATATTCATTCACAAACTTTTCATATATTATAACGGAAAAATTATTTTGGTGCGAGTGAATTTTTTTCTGATTTGCTCGCAGCTTAACAATATGGTTTTAGAAGAAGACACCTCACTAAGGATCAAATTTTATTCTTCAGAGAAACATTTCGGGATTCTCAAAATCTAAAACGATCAAATCTTTCGACGATATTTTTCTGAACTTCACTAAGCCATTAGACAGAGACTGAAGAAATATATTATTAGTCTCTTGAAAACATTTGATATAAAAGACAAGGCCTTCCCATGCAGCAAATATATTTCATACCAGTGTGATTTTCTACCCTTAAGTTTGAGCTGAATTATGGAAACTGTAAAATCTTTCTTTAAAATTTGATGTTATAGTGATCCTAATTGAACATCCATATTCCTGAGACATTTCTCAAATAATCAGAGACTGAAAATACACAGCTATATATCACTGATTCAGTTGACAGGCCTGTTAAATCCATATTTTGAGAAGCATTCCGTGAAGCTGATTATTATTCTTCAAGGAGATCTGCCTAAAAAACATTACTAAATATAAGCCAAAACCAAAACTAACAAAACCTATAATCAAACTGAATATATACACTAATTTGAACTCTAAAACTGAAACCTAAGATCAAATTTACGAACCAAAACATATACCAACATTAATGAAGATGAAAGTAATCATTACGGTAGTGTTGTCTCGTCTCCATTAAGACCTACTTCTTCTAGTCAACTCAATATTATGAATAAATCCTTCTGTTCAATTTTCATATTTGAACTTATTGCAATTGACGACCAAATTACACTGAAGCATGGGGCACATGCTTCAAAACTGAAACTTAATTCTATGAAATTTGGATCTTCTCAGACAGCCAAAGTACCTTACAGCTTCGCAGAAACTAAACTGTGGTCAGATATAGAACTGCTTATTTTATTCTACAAATCCTTAAAGACATTTCGCAATAGCACGAAATCTATTTCTAATTTGTCGTTTCTCATATAGGACTCTATGATAAGGAAATTCCAAGCATTCTAGCTAAGAAGGATGCATCTATGTATAATCTCTCAGGTCCGCATACATCTTCCTCGAAACCGTTTTTAAAAAATAAACTTTCAAACCAGCAATTTTAAGAGACTCACCTTAATTACTGATGATGTAACAGATACGCCCTTAGTAAGATAGAGGTATCGAAACTAATATTTATCAACTTACTACTGGACACATTATGAGTCTTATGCTTGTTAAAGGGCAGAAAAATTTCCGACTTGTAACATTTTCAATACTTACTAGGCTTCTCTCGACCATCTATAAGTTGTATATATGGAGATTAACAGAGTAGCATTTTTGCAATTAACAGCTTCTTGTTTGTGGTTTTTGAGGAGTTTTGGGCTAATGATGTTTGTCCAGACTTTGGCTAGGTTAAGATGGATAAGTAATAACAATTAAAATCAGTTATCATTAAATTCTTAGAAAGAAAGAAATAATGAAATAAAATGTTTGAATCTAAAAGAGAGAGATTTATCTGTTTATTTTGTCTGCTCAATATCTGTTTATTTTTTGCCACATTTAATGTTTAAGTAATTATCTTAAATCGTATGCATATATGATTTCACTTTATTTCTAATTCTAAATGAAGACCTAAAATTTGACATTTCACCATACAGGGATTTTTTTTAAAGTGAATGTTGAAAAAATAATATTGTAAATGAAAATGCGATATACCATAATATTCAATTTTAGCGTACAAAGTATTTCTAACTAAATTTTATTAACATAATTTTTGTTCACCACATACAGTAGTTTCACTAAAGGTACACTTTTTAATTAACTACATATTTTAATTCCCTTCTGGAAGAAACGGAATCATGCCATTTATTTGCAAAAGTTACTAGGAAACATAGGTCTAAAATTTATCTGGAGAGTAAAGTATTACATTAAATACCATAAAAATATAATATTTGAGATTTAAACAATAGTCAAAATAAATCTGTTTGATCATTATGTATAAATAAATTATAATTATATATAAAGAGTGAAAAACTAAGCTACATTTTATTTTATTTAATATGTTATAAATACTATATATATATATATATATATAACATGGATCAATAACTTCCGAAACTAACCCAGAGATGGCGCTCGTAGTAAACCAGTAACCAGGTCTTTCTAGAGTACTAACCTTTGCTTGAAACGTGTCAAAATTTTAAGTCGATCGGACCAGAATCGAGGTTGGAGTAAAGTCGTTTTGTAGTTTGTTTAAAAAATGGAAAAAACCGAGTTTCGTGTTCTGATAAAACATTGTTTTTTAATGGGTAAAAACACCGTGCAAGCGAAACAATGGATTGAAAAATGTTACCCGGACTCTTGTCCATCAAAAGCAACGATTTGTCGGTGGTTTGCCGAGTTTAAACGTGGTCGTACCGACACAAATGACGCGGAACGCTCGGGTAGACCTGTGGAAGCCGTTACACCGGAAAATGTGAGTGAAGTGACAAAAATTATAATGAAAGATCGTAAAGTGAAGCTCCGTGAGATTGCTGAGATGACACAGATATCATATGGAAGTGTATTTACTATCCTTCATGAAAAATTGAGCATGAAAAAGGTTTTTTCCAAGTGGGTGCCGCGATTGCTTTCGATGGAACAAAAACAGCAACGAGTCGATGATTCAGAAAGCTGTTTATCGCTATTTACTCGCAACAAAAAAGATTTCTTGCGTCGTTACGTGACCATGGACGAAACATGGATACATCACTACACTCCAGATTCGAAGCGGCAGTCATCTGAGTGGCGCACAGCTGGCGAAAGCCGTCCGAAGCGTCCGAAAACGCAGCAGTCAGCTGGCAAAGTCATGGCGTCAGTTTTTTGGGATACGCATGGCGTGATTTTCATTGACTACCTCGAAAAAGGTAAATCGATCAACAGTGATTATTATATGGACTTGATGGTGCGTTTGAAGGAGGAAATCGGAAAAAAACACACACACACGCTCAGGATTTATTAATGAGTTATATATATATATATATATATATATATATATATACTGTAAAAATGACATTTAAAACTTTTTAAAATGGTAAGAACACACACAAGTCTATAGGTTATCATATGTCATCATAAATAATTTCTCTAAGTGAAAATAAGTAAAAAGGACAATAATTGAACAAAATATTTATATTTGGCGATATTCTTTTAATTTTTTAAATTTTTCTTTCATTTTGTAATAGTTTTTTTTTTTTTTTTTTTTTAAATCTACAAGCCTTTAAGTAAAATGTAACACTAAAGATATTTCAAGGGTAAGATAACATACTATCAACTTCTGAAATTCTAAACTTTTACTCCAGTAGAAAAGAGATTTAGGTAAATAGAGCGCTTTTTTCTTGCATTAATTATTAAATTTTATTGAAAAAGTGAACATTTTAAGCAAATGTTGTATTGAAACTCCGGATTTTGAGACATTATTTAGAAAATAAATGAAGATAGGTAGTTCAAATTAAAAACCTCTACTTTATAACGCTTTAATTATTCGGAAATTAATATATTAATTTTTAATATTGGATAAAATAAATATGTATCTAAATATAAAAAAAAAGGTTACTGTACTAGTAACATTAAAATAGGGGCCCAAAATGTGATTTCAATAGTGGAAAATCCCTTTAACCCTCCAATGGTTTTGAATGAAATCAGCTTTTCAACAGAATAGTGTGACATAATGGACACTGGCGAGTAACTTTTCCCCAATGGACGCTGATGAGCTGAGTTCTTCCGCGTGTATTATCCTGTGTTACAAATTATATTTAACGTCAGAATTTAGTTAGTTTGAAGCGAACAGATGGTGGTACAAGTAATGTAAATTTTTTTACATATTAAGAAATTTTTTGCCTATCCACTTGTTTATATAGTTACTTTTCTAGGGTAATATGGCTGGAGTTTTTTACTGTAAAATGGCACATTTATTGCAAAGACTGTAATGCTTCCTTTTGTGCGATTCCATGTTTTAAAGTGTATCACACACAGAAAGAAATTTTGGTAAATATAATAATTAAATGTCTTATAAAGTTTAAAATTTGCGTATCACATAGAACTATTGCATATTAATTGCGTATTATTTAAATATCTAAATTATTTATTTAGGTATATTAATTTAATACCTTTTAAACTAAAATTTATAATATTTAACATTTACTGAATTGTGTAAAAGGGAGAATACAATTGCTGTAAATATTATATAAATGTACCGCAAATAATTGTTTGAAAACTTAATATTTCAGAAACTAAAATCTGTAATATTTATCATTTACTGAATTGCTTAGAGGTTTAAGTGTTACAATCGGTGTACATATTGCATTAATATATCGCAAATAATTGCTTAAAAATTTATGTTTTAGATACTAATATTTGTAATATTTCTCATTTACTGAATTACTTATAAATGCAAGTTACAATTGCTGTAATTATTATATTAATATACCGCAAATAATTCTTTAAGAACTATATTTCAAAAGCGAACGAGCTATCTGTATCACCGTTAGAAAAGAGTGACATTTTCAGAAGCCACTAGGAAGAAAAAGGCAGCCATTTTCAGCGAAATTTTGATCACTGCACTGTGCGTCGTAGGAGAAAGAAAACTGCTGATTTGCCTAATCGTCAAATGCTCAAAAATGAATGACCTTCATAATATTCAGAAAAATACAGTTGCTTAGACATAAGCATTATTCTCATTCTTATTTAAGACTTGTCTATTATAATGAATCTAATGCAAAAGTTAGATACAATATATATCTTGATTAATGTAGTGTAATGTTTATTATCATTGTAAATGTAAAAATACCTCGTAATTGACAGGGGCGGAAAAAATATTTTGACATTCTATGCGATATATTTTCTTACAATTTGTATTAAAGTTGATCTAAAGTTTCGATGTACTTTGTTTATTTAAATAATAAAGTAATAAATGAAATATTAATTTGGTAGTTCCATTCATAAACTCAATTACTTATTCTCGAATTCCAAACTCTTCTAAAACTTAATAGTACATTCTTTCACATTATTTTAAAGGCTTAATTGATGAAAGTGTGTTACTCTACTTTCTCTCTATCTGTTTTTTTTTTCTCTATCGTCAGTTCACTGAATTTAAAGTCTTTAGATATCTCCATTTACTGTACTGATATAATATAGAGAACTTCTCTCCTGTGAGCAAGATTTTTGGACAACATTTAAACTCTTAGAAGCGTATTCTTTGTAAGAAATGTATCTTGAGTTCTTTTCTTTATTTAAATATTTTTAATTAAGCAAAATAGACATTTTTTTACGAAGAGTGAGGAAAACCGCGTATGGGAGAGTAAATCGCTTAGGAAAAAGGACTTACAGCTTTCCTTTTCTATATTAAAGGTATTGCATCTGGCGATAAATATTCTATTAATTGAGAAATTTGTCTCTTTTTTCACCAATTCAGCTGCATCATAACTTAAAATATGTGCATTTTACTTTAAATAACATAACATAATTTCTTGAAATATTATTATTCTTTTAAGTCAGTGGCGTAAAATTAAATCAAGGTTTTATATAAAAGGAAAATCATGCATAATTTTAAATAAGTTGTGAATTCTAGTGTTATGTTAAATAAAAGAACAGACAAAACTGTAGCGATTGTTTATTTAAATATGGAACTTAATAATTTGTTTAAAGGATCTTTTATTCCATATAGAGCAATAGAACCTCAAAATGTAGCTGTTTTAATTTTTAGATCAATAAATTATCTAAGATAAATTATCTGAAATGTACAACATAAAATAATTTTGTATATGTTATTTATACTTCAATAATTTGGAAAAATATATGCGTTGGAATATATCATATATTTGTGTGAAGAAATAAGTGAATTCAAAATTACATTTGGATCTTTTGATTGAGAAATTTCTAGGTACAGGATTTAATTTGTATTCAGTTGGCTCAAAGAAAACCTAGAAGCTTACAAAGTCTATTCTAAATTCAACTTAAATAAATACTTCCTGGTCCACGAAAACATTTTTTAAAAGAAAATTCCTTATCAAATCGCTAAATGAAATATACTCTAAGATAAAACTTCGGAAGGAAAGCATTAGACATTGTTGTTCGTGGCTTAAGCAATTCTTTTAAAATATTGGCGAAGCCAGCCAATCGTAAATTTTATTTACTGACTCCTGTAGTGAAGAGAAAAAGGTCGGGTTTCAACGTACTTTATTTTATTAAATAAAGACAAAAATAAAAGATACCAATGCATAAAAGAATGAATCTTATTTCTTTGATTCATTCAAGATGAAACGATTCAAATTAAATATTTTGAAAATAAGATTTATTTTTATTTGTTATAAATCTTCCCTCATTTCGTTTTATTTAAAATTATTTGGAAAAATATGATTATATTATGATTATATATTGCTAGAATTTATTTAGTCCTAATGTCTCTGATTAAGGCAAAACTAATTTAAAAACTAAACTGGATTCTTTCAACATGGACATTTATTGAAACAGAATTTAATAGTATAAATAAGAATATCACATTTGATAGTTTTAGTACTATGAACACTTCACACTGAGTTAAACGAATCAGATATAAAAATGCATTGCTTGTATGCATAATTTTGCTTAAAGTTACACAAAAGTTTACTTAACTTCTAACGTTTATGAAATAAAAAGTAAGAAAGTAATAGTATTTCTTTGTAAAATTAATTTATTTTGTGAATAAGAGCGATTTAAATATAATTACAACAATTTTCAATATTTCGAACACTATTAAAAGGTTAGTTATATGATAATGTTAAATTACTGCCCAAACTATTAATTGTTGTATCATTTCAACCTTTGAGTCAAAATTTTTGTATGCTTGATGTAGTATTTTGGATCCAAAGTAATATAAAATACATGAAATAAAATACTGAATGTAAAATGATATATAATACAAGTTTTCTGATCATTTTGTATTCAAAATATGAAGTCCAAACCAGGAGCAAGTCAAATACATATTACATTTCTAACAAATTTAATTATTATTTTTCGAGGATGTGAACTGAAGAATTTATTCAAGAGAATAATATTAGATACTTTTAAAGAGAGTTAATTTAATAATTAATGATATTATTTTCATTAGAATTTGTAATCATTTACATAATTAAGAGAATCATGTTTATT
This sequence comes from Nephila pilipes, assembly GCA_019974015.1. Lineage (NCBI taxonomy): Eukaryota > Metazoa > Arthropoda > Arachnida > Araneae > Nephilidae > Nephila > Nephila pilipes. The sequence continues at coordinate 51,885 of BMAW01057259.1, read as the reverse complement.
CAAATCGTGTAAATATTGAATATTTTCCATACGTTAATATTCCTTTCTGAATAATTGTCTGATCATGACGAAAGTTTCAACTAAGCTAACCTTCAAATAAATAATATTTTTTGAAAAGTTAAAAAATACTTGTATTACTTATATTAAGCTTCTGAAAGTTGTATAAGACTTACATATATTTTGAGAAAATAAATAAATTTGATCTATTTTTTAATTTTCCAACAATTATAATTTTCTTCACAAATTTCTTATCTTAGAAAAAGTTTATTAAATTAAATTTTAATTATTCCTCTAATAAATATTTCAAATTAAATATTTAATTACATTACAAATTACGTACATTACAAGTGTTACACATTCACTTATACAGTTATAAATTGAGTATATTCCATATGTAATTTTTAAAACATTTTTTCCATGGATCTATAAAATCCTCTTGAAAACGCACTTATATACTAAGTAATTTTGCAAACAATAGGCAATTATAATCCACAAAGCCTTAATTCCGGTTGCATTAGACTATCATTGTTAACTCACTTTGAACATTCTGAAATCCTAAGTTCTTGGAAACGCTACCATTATAACAGGTACTTAAGATAGCTGTATATGATCTGCCCCCGAACAGGAGACTTTGGTGTAACTATTAACCTCCTGCTATGTATAGGATAATTGCGTGATGGATGATGCAGATAAAGACTTCCTTGAAGCTAACTGGGAGGATAAGCGTTTTGATTAGGATGCTATATGTCGAAAAGGTTATTTCGTAAGGTAGAAACGCCGTAGCACAAATTAAACTTGTAATTTTCTATATAAAATATTACTAATGTTAAAAATAAAAATACTGTTTTTTTCCATTTTCTGATAAATAAACATATTTTTGCAAGATATTTATGACAATTTACCGACGTACTTATGAAGGCGATACATCTAAAGCAGATAGATACCATTTTATTTCAGTTACCATTTTTTTAAAAGAACATATTTTCTTTAGTATGAAGAATATATATTCCCTTTTTAGTTAAGATGTTGAATGTATAAAATAACACACAATATATGAACTCCTAAATAAATTTTATTTTTAGGTTTTGTGGTTTTATTTCAGGATTTTTCGAACCAAAGATTAAAAATAACCCACAATAAAACAGCCTTTTTTTTCAAAAAATAAATCGACCTTATTTATATTTAGCACATCTAAGCTATTTTTCTTCTTCTTTGGAATTCAATTTTGAGCAAGTTTACGGAACAAAAGCGTCCAGCTCAATATTAAAATTTGCAGCTAGTCAGCTTGTCATGACTTTCATTTTTTTTCCCTTAATTACGGGTTTAAATTCTTCCCCTAAATATTCGTATGCTATTAACTTCACTTACAGGCAAAATTTATGCTATGTTACGTATTTTTATTCTATGTAGCAGCAATAAGTATTAATTTGCGTAAGTATGTATAAAAGTATATGTAAGTATATAAGTCTAAATAATTACTTATTATTATTAATAGTACACGTTAATCGCTGGAATAATAAAATAAAGCTAAATATGGTTTAAACTAAATAAAAAAAGTAATTCAAAAAGTTAAATAAACAAAATTTTAAAATTAATATCAATTTGAGGACCCGAAGGCTCTTAAAGCAAAGGAATTTATTTTCTAATGTATATATATATATATATATATATATATATATATATATATGTGTGTGTGTGTGTGTGTATGTGTGATGAAAAATGACGATAAATCTTCAATGTTATAGTCATGGCTAGAAAACTAATGGCAATTTTCCGAGCGTAATCTAGTTATTTCATGCTGAAATAGAGAAAATATGACATAGAGATAGTGGTGGATGTGCGCCCACTACCTATTATACTTAAAGCATAAATGCGATAAAATTTACATGATAATAACGGACCACATCATTCAGCCTTCGTGGCTGCAGTGGTAGATAAGAGAATTTTTCTTGAGTGTAATTTATATTAGGATTTTTTCAAACCATGTAGTATTGGATGGAGGAAATTTTAGGCATTTTAGTTACAGACAGACTGCCTAATAGGGACTATCTCGTTGAGTTTGACTCCTTGGGAAGTGGCAATGTTAATACAATATTCATTTAATTATTCTCCATCACATTTGATCGTCAAGAAATTTTTTTTTCTAAAAGAATTTTCTCTGTTTGGTTGATGATCTTTAAATCTTTGATTTTTTTTCACTTGCATTTGTAGAAGTAATGAGGGCAAACTGTCTGTATAAGCCTTGATTAGGCTTCTTCTTTTTTCTTCTTTGCCTTTGATTTCAGACAAGACCGAACATTTGTTAGAAATCATGGAAGTTATCGTATTACTAGTTTTCCCATTATTTTCCTCAAGAATAATTGCACTGAACATAGTATAAACCTAATAAAAATTAATTATGCAAATGCCACGCCATCGCCAAAATCTAGCAGAATAGTATACATAAAAAGATGAAACTATGCAACTGGCGTAATACATTGTATAACAAAAACGAGTATTTTCACTTTTCTGAAAAGTACCCGGAACGAGATGTAAAGAATGTATTGAATGGTTTAATTTTATGGAAAATGAATACACAATTTATGACATTCTATTTAAAAATGTTTCACTCCATTTCGTACGTAATCCTACATACAGCATCCTCCTACATTTATTTTTTTTATAAAATAAATTCATAAATTTCTATCAGGATGTACTTTTGACAGACAAAAATCTGATCCAATTGTCTTACTATTTTCCGTAAGAATTCTTTAATAGTGCTTGAAATTATTTTTTCGGATTTTCCATTTCTCTTAAAAATAAATAATTTAAATTATGGAAATTTAGTGTCTTGAGTTGCTGATATTATGATGCTTTTTTTACTATGAGATATATGTCTAATTTTTTCAAGCGCTTTTCCTTAAATTTTGAATTTACATCCATAGTTTTGTTTTTTCAACTAATCAACATTAGCATAAGATTCACTTTTGCATTTAATTTTGGTAACTCATTTCAACATTTCTGATATGATCAGTCTGTTACACTCAAATTGTTACGCAGATAATTTAACTTCCCCTTCCTACAATTTTTCCTTTTTCTTTTGATACCTCAAAAATCTAGACAATCGTATCTTGGTCTTTACTAGAAAACTATCTTTTTCCTTTTTTACTTTTACAATAGGTTGGCAATAAATGAAATGTACCAATTGATTTCAATCATTTGATTAAAAAAGAAAATAGTTGTAATTCGAGATAATTAGGCTTATCTAAAAAATGAAAGATGTGTTAAATATATGAAATATTAATTTTGATTGAAGGCTTCGTAGGTAAGCGTGAAAATATAGCTTGCAGTTGCATTCGAAAATAATTCCCGTTTTAATATTCACTTGTTACCTTATTATGAGTCAAAGGTAGTAATATATAAAGGTTCTTAAATACATTGTACTAATATGTATTCCTTTTATAAATTGAAAAATGTTTTCAACCAAAAGCCATACATGACTGATTTCCTATTAAATTTATAATTACTATGTAGATAATGTATTTCGGGTTGTGAAGTCTGTTTAATTAAATATTTATGGGATTAAGAATATTTTCTTTTGTGATTATCATTATTTTCTTTTTAAATTTGCGTTTAAAATCCAATTTAAATTTTGAATCCATTGCTTTTGTTTAAGATGTACAATATTATTTTTACCAAGAAAATTATAACAAAAATAAAAATAACTTATTTATTGTAACTAAAAATTATACACATTCTTACTATATACTTTATTCTTTCGGTTCAAGATAATCACTAAACCAATTTATTTTCTGCAAAAACGAAGCCTTTAAAAATTTTCAAACAACATGATTCTTGAAGTTGAATAAACTCTTAGATACATCAAATCTATTAATGGGTCACTAGAAACAAATTGTGTAAACATCATTTATATTTATGTTGGTAAACAATATCACCATATATTACATTTGAAAGATTAAAGCTTTGCATGTTGAATACACATCCAAACTTTGAAACAGATTATTAACCAAAACAGAATAAAGATATTTATACCTATTTTTGCTCAAAAGCAACAATTTTCATAAATCGTTAAGATTTAATGGATTAACTAATTTGTTTTAGAAGTAATTATATTCTCAAGTAACAGAAAGTTGTTTAAGTTTGCCGACGTTTTTTTCTCATTTTGTACAATCTGAGTAGTTAGACCCAAGATCCCCAACATTAAGCTTCAAGTTTTTGAAGAATTGATTGGAAAGTTTTGTACTACTTAATTACTATAGAATTAGTATGGTTTAACAAGACGCGTAATATATCAACTTAAGACGCTTCTGTCATTCATTAAAGAAAATAATAACATTTCATTCATTGATTTTATGGAGAACTAGGTAATATGTTGCAGAGGAAAAATGTAGTTTTTAAAAGAATTTTAAATTAGGGAAGTATAAAATTTTCCTTTTTGAATTACATTGCATTTGTTTATGTCGAATTTAATCGTTCTTTCTTAAATTGCTGATGACAATCTGGGACAGGCCTGCATATTCTACGCGTAAGAAAGTATTATACAAATTCACCTTAAAATTAAAGAAATATTAAAAATACGCTTGTCTCCCAATTGATATTTATCCTGCTTTCTTACGAGCCTAAACAATAAAAATTAATACTTTTTTTTTTCTTTCAGGGTGTATGTAAATGACAATTAAGCATCAGAAAGCAATTAAATTGGAACAATGAATGATAATGACAAACTTAATCAAATAATCTAAAGGGGCTTTGCCAGGAAAACAATATTACTTTTTTGAAACATTTGTTTTATAAAGTAATAACTATTATATTTCATTGAATTAAGGATTGTCCCTTTTGCCTCTCATGTATTTTTAATTAAACGTCGTTTCACGTAAGCAATCAGCGTCTTCTAAAGCTATAAATTATTGATTTTAATTTTAGTTTTAGTAACTTTGTCTCTGTCTAAACTAGATACAGGGGAATAATTATCTTAACCAATTTAATCATTTTTGCCTTACAAAAAAAATGTAATGTTTCGATTTTTTAGAAATAGGCGTTTTTATTTTTTTTAAAGAATATATAACTCACAATCACTTAACAACTAACAATTTTTATATCACATGGTAAAAAATATTTTATATAATTCAAAAAAAAAATTACATTTGTTTTTAAAATATAAATTTACATGCAGCTGATATAAATTTATGTAATTTTAAAATTTTTCGTGTATATTAGGAAGCAAAACTAAGCGCAAGAATAAACAAACAATATTCTCGTTAACCTGAAATTTTGTTTTATAGATTTACTACATATCTCTCAGCACTTACATCTCAAATATTTTCATTTTCTCATCAATTTCTTGAGACAGAACTGGTATAAGACTAAATCATGTATCACAATTTATTTTGTGCATTTTTCTAGAAAATAATATGAAAGTTATCTAAATAATTTGATGCACGGAAATTTTCAGACAAACGAACTAAACAAAAATTAAATACACCTTTGAATACTTCGTATTTTAATATGCAATATAATTTTCTTACATTTAAAGTTATTGCGGTAAATAAACAATTTTAACATTTGAGAGGTAACATATTTAAATTAATTTAGTTATATTCAGTTGTTGTAAAAATTAAAGAAGTTTAGTGAAAGTAGAGCGATAAAACTAATATTTAAGAATATATTTCCAAATCTTATAAGAAAACATTTGCATTAAACAATTTCAAAAAGCAAGTGTATCTCAGATATATATTAAGTGTATAACTTTAAAATTGTGAATATTTCTGAAACTTTATTGTATAATCTACGTGAATTCCTTAGTTCAAATTTTTCCATTAGTATTTTTCCCATTAGTAATTTTTAATCAGCTTTGTCTTTTGAGTTACAAGATTTATTTTTATTTAGAAGTTTTAATGAACGGGAAATAAAAAAAAATTGAATGCATATGTTTGAAACATTTAGTCATTCTATATATATTTTTAAAAAGTGCTTCTTTGTAATTTACTGGAAACTATCTTTTAATCAAGTATTGTTGTTTTAATTGGAAATTTTATTTTGAAAAAGTAAAATTAAATTATCGTGAGAGATTTTACAATGAGGTTTTGATTGATTATGGGATCTTCATTTCACTAATATTTAAAGAAAAGGAAACTTTATTTTCAGGAATGCAACATCATTCTTAATGTGTTCCCATAACAAAGAAGGGCTATATTTTTCATTCTCTAAAAATCATTGATTTCTGAAAATAATGTCCAATGAAATTTAAATACAAAAGTAAATATCTCTTACCTACTAAAAATATTACCAAATTTACAGTATTTTTCTGAAAAACATTATTCACAGCAGAATTTACTATACCCATCACATACTTAACATATTTTTAACGAAATACAAGCCTTGAAAAACGATTACCCACATCAGATTCTACCTTTACAGATGAATAAGGTATTGATTGCAATAAGTTACATTTTTGCGAGAATTTATAACACTATGTTTGCGTAATGTGATATATTCAATTTTTAAAGAAAACGGTTTAAACTTAAATTGATACTTTTTTAAAATATTATATATTAAATTTTAAAAGAAAATAATTTAAACTTAAAGTGATACATTTTTTCAAAATTCCTTATTAAGATATATTTTTTTAAATGTTTAAATTTGTTTCAAAGAAATAAATTTATGCTATGGCAACACCAGATCCTATTTTTGTTTTTAGAAAATTTACTGGCAAAGAACGAAAAAAAACAGATTTGAGTTTGGTTTCAAGATGTAAAAATGAATGTTGAAAAATTGTGCTTGGGAAAAGTATAAATATAATTTATGTATGAAAAGATGTGCGTAAATAAATGTGATGTCCTGAAAACAAGTCATCTTTATTAATAGTCCGCAATACAGTACATACTATTATTTGGAGGTTCCACCGAAGATAGTTGAAATTCAGATGTGCTTATTCGAATGGCGGTAGTACTGATCTCCACAATAAGATTTGGAGTGCGTACCTCAATCAAATAATGCTGGTCTTCTGAGAAGCTAAATTGAATAAAAAGAAGAAATTTGGAATTCTCAGAAGAGGTTGCAAAGTTAAAAATACCCGATGCCGAATTTTTTTTTCCTTTTGCGTGAAAAATTATCTGGTAGTGAAAGTGACTCGATTTCAAGTGCCATTTTTTTTTTCCTTTTGCGGTCTTTTTCTGTGCTGTTCTGACATCATATGCTGCATTTGTTTATTCAAGAATTAGTGTCATCTTTGTCGAGTGGCTTTCTTTAAAGCTGTTGTGTTTCAACTTTCATTTATCGAAATTATTTAATTTCATATACAAGGTGAGATTACTTTTGAGTTAACAGACAATTTTTACTGTTAACAGAACAATTTATCTGATTATATCAACTGATATTTTGTTTTTGTATTTTATTCGCATTGGTGGTTAACTTCATTTTTTTTTATTTAATACTGGCGAAAGTTTGAATAGGATTGCAACCATTAGCATTAATTTGAAAGAGCTACTTTTGTAAAAAATATTTAAAGATTATTATTTTGTGTTTGATCATTATGTGTGTGAATTTGTTTATGGTAATGTTTTTATTTCTAGCCAACTAGGCTGAATATTATTTTATAGGGTTGACCTACTGAGATGGTTAAAAAGATTGAAGATGTAAGGGAGACAAAGAAACCAAAATTTTCTGCCACCCAAGCAGACAGAACTAAAGGATTATTTAAACTACGTTTTGATAATTTTGATAAAAAGTTACAGCATCCATCTCATTCAAAACTTCTTTCTAAATGGATGACTATTGCCAACAAAAAAAATCATCAGCCGGATGGATTCCAAAATAAGAATAAAAATTATCACTATAATAAAAAATATAGGCCACGCTGTTTTGAATGTGGATCCTTTGAACATCTTAAGCTCCAATGTCCCCGAATAAAAACAAATGAAAAAATAAATTGTGTATCTTCGAATGATGACTTATTAGAGTCCTATACTATTAAAGGTTTAATTCATGGGTTTGAAATGACTATTCTTCGAGATACAGGAGCCACAATAGATGTTATTTCACAAAAGTTTGTAGACTGTGGAAGAATGACTATGGGAACATGATTGGGTACAATATCTTTTGAAAGACCATTTAGAGTGCCTACCTTTCGCAGAAGTTGAAATTCATTGTGAACCTTGTCATATACAAACAAAAGCAGCTGTGGTTACAAATGATATTTGAAGATATGGGTTAGGTAATAAAACTGCTCAGTTGTTTAAAGACAAATCATCTTTTAATTTAGAAAAGGTAAATGCGGTTTTCACACGATCACAAACAAAAGAGCTACTGAAGATCAAAGTACAAAAGAAGAAATAGAGCAGCCAGATAAAATTACAGATTTCGAAATTGCTGAAGATATTTTACCGTTAGCTGATGAAGATTTATCAATCAAGAAATTGATCAAAGTTAATTCGAAGGAATTTATTGAAGCTCAACATCAAAGCAGAGAGCTATCTCCATTGCTTAGTGAATCAAAGAATGAAAATTCAAATAAATCAAATGATTTCAAAATAAAAGGTAATGGATTGTTGGTGAAAATGAGATTTGATAAAATCGGAAATGAAAGTGAACTGATTGTTGTTCCAGAAAAATTTAGAGAACCAATAAAGTCAATATGTCACGATAGCACTTCAGGTCATTTAGGTATTGTTAAAACTAAAAATAGACTGGTGAGATATTTTTATTGGCCAAATTGTTATAAAGAAGTAGAAAAGTATGTTAAAACATGTGATCCATTCCAAAAAGGGGGAAAATATAATGATAAATCAAAAGCTCCATTAACGTTAGCACCCATAATTTTAGAAGTAATCTCAAAAATAAAATTTGTTTCATGCGGTCCTCTACCAACAACTCTCAGTGATAATAGATATTTAATTACAGCCATTTGCGTAGCTTCAAAGTATCCATAGGCTCTTCCTGTGCCTGATATTGGATGAATATCAATAATTGAAGCTATGTTACAAATATTTAGCTGAATAGGTTTCCCAAAAGAAATCCAAACTGATCAAGGTACTTCATTTATGAGCAATCTAACCGTGAATTTTTTGGAAAAATTTGGAATCAAGATAGTTAGAAGATCAATATACCATCCACTAATCAATTCAGTTGAAACATTTCACAGCACCATAAAACGAATTTTAAAATTGTTATGTATAGAAGCAGCACTTGACAGGGAGAAGCAAGTACCAGTAGCACTATTTGCCTTAAGAACTATTACACATAAAAGCACTGGTTTTTCTCTATCAGAATTAGTTTTTAGGCGAAATCTAAGAACACCTGTAACGCTATCATACGAGAAATGGATGGGCCCTGAAAATGCAGGAAGTAATATTGTGGAATATGTTTTCAAATTAATCAATTGGTTAAAAAGATGTAAACACCTGGCATCAAACAAAACGCTGCAAATGCAAACAAAAAGAAAAGTGTGGTATGATCATTAAGCTATCAAGAGAGAGTTTTTTGAGGGAGATTTGGTATTAGTAGTATCAACCACTAAACCAAACAGATTAGCAGTAGAGTCAGTCGAAAAGTCCTGGGAAGATTGAGAAGAAATTATCTGAAATCAATTATATTGTGAGTTTTGAAGGAAAAAAACACAATCATCAAATTTACCATGTAAACATGATAAAACCCTATCATAAGCGGGCTGAATTGGTTAACCTTATGATTATAGAAGATATTTCAGAAATTGAAGACCTGGATCAAAATTTTCCATCAATAGACTCTGAACCAACCTTGTTTGATTTTGAGGAAATTAGAGAAAGCAGTACATTAAGTGATAGGCTGAACGAACAAATTCAACAATTACATGACATGCTAATAAATTTTTCATATATATTTTCAAATAAACCTGGTAAAATACATTTAACAACGCATGAAATTCAACTGACAGAAAATAATCCTGTCCAATGTAAACCCTATACAATTTCACAGAGATAAACTGAAATACTGAAGACAGAAATTGATAAAATGCTTAAATTTAAAATCATTGAAATAGGAGATTCAGATTACACCTCTCCTATGATTTTAATTGAAGTAGCTAGAAAAGATCCGAGACCTTGCATTGATTATAGGAAATTGAATAATATGACAAAAACACAATTCTTTCCATTACCAAATATTGAACAAAGAGTAGAGACTGTAGCAGCAGCATAATATATAACAGTTTTAGATTTAACTAAAGGATTCTGGCAAATTCCATTATCACCTAATGTCCAAAGATTAGCTACATTTGTTACAAGTTTTGGAACTTTCATACCTTTACGCATGCCTTTTGGACATAATAATGCTCCATTTTCATTCAGTAAAATGATGTCTGAGCTTCTTCACGGATGTGAACACTTTGCTCTCCCATATTTAGATGAGGTAGCAATTTATTCAAATACATGGGAAGCATATCTTAGTCATCTGAATACTGTTTCAGAAAGAAAATATAGGAGACTGGCTTAACTATTAAATCTCTTAGTTAACTATAAAACCTCTTTTCCTTTTACTTCATTAGGAGTTAGAACACCTAATGAAGTAAAAGGAAAAGCTGTCCTAGATTTTCCGGTTCCGACTACAAAAAGTCAAGTGAGAGCATTCTTGGGGTTAGCTGGATATTATAACCATTATATCCCAATGTTTTCATCAATAGTTGCTCCTTTAACAGAAACCCTGAAAGGTAAAATAAGAAAAGGAAAAATAACTTGGACAGAGGAGTGTAACAAGGCATTTGGAGAGTTAAAAGAAAAGTTGTCTCAACAACCCATATTATATGCACCGGATTTCACCAAGGAATTTATTTTACAGACGGATGCTTCAAATTCTGGTATGGGTATAATTCTAGCTCATAATGATGAAGAAGGAAAGAGCATCCAGTATTATATCTAAGTAAGAAGTTTTCAGAAACTGAAAAGAGAAATTCTACTACAGAGAAAGAGTGTGCTGCCATAATATTTGCTGTGAAGGAACTGCAATGTTATTTAGATGGGCACAATAAATTCCTCATCAGGACGGATCATAATCCTTTTGTATGGCTCAAAAATAATTTGAGCTTGAATCCACCACTTATGAGATGGGCATTAGCTTTACAGTCTTACAATTATACGGTAGTCCATCGCAGTGGCATAAGTCATAAAAATGCAAAGGCTTTATATCGCTTTCCTTGGCCTGATTAGAGAAATTATATTTAAAATAATACTAGTTTTTTTTTCTTACAGTTCATATTCTGTTTTTGTTATTAACAGTATTAAAAAAGCTTTTGAATTTTCGCAGCATAACAATGCATGTCTTGAGAGAAAGTTATACATTTGAAATTATATATATATGTAAGAGATATTCATCTTAATTCATATGTATGTGTATTATTGATTTTTTATGTAATTTAAGGAATTTAATCTTAGATACGAAATGGTGTTGTTATAAGAGAACTATTTTAAAAAAAATTATGTTGCTAAGCAAATCAATTTCCTGAAATAGGAAGAAACACTAAATTAAATTTTAAGAAATTTTAATTTCAAAAAATTCTTAAAGTTCATTTCGGAGGGGAGAGAGGTTGTGATATATTGAATTTTTAAAAGAAATGATCTAAACTTAAAGTGATACTTTTTTAAAATACTATATTTTCAATTTTTAAAAGCAAACGATTTAAATTTAAAGTGATACTTTTTTTAAAATATTATATTTTCAATTTTTAAAAGCAAACGATTTAAACTTAAAGTGATACTTTTTTTCAAAATTATTTATTAAGCTAAATTTTTTTAAATGTTTAAAGTTGTTTCAAAGGAATAAATTTATGCTATGGCAAAACCAGATCATATTTTTGTTTTTAGAAAACTTATTGGCAACGAACAAAAAAAATAGATTTGAATTCAGCTCCAAGATGTAAAAATGAATGTTGAAAAATTGTGCTTGTGAAAATTGTGAATATAATTTGTGTTTGAAAAGATATGCGCAAATAAATGTGACGTCCTGAAAACAAGTCATCTTTATTAATCTCATGCTGAAACAAGCCTTAAATATATTCAAGATAAATGTATTATAAAAAAATAACTTTAAGTAATAAACGTCATTATGTAAAATTTTAAAATTTACAATTGAAGCAAAACTTTTATTAAATTTACTATCAACTTATGATGAATTAATTTAGAGTTTTTAATATCTCGACCCTTAGAAGTTCAAAAACTAAATTAACTGGTAAATATTTAGTTATCCATGTCAATGAAATATTAATTATTGCCTTTTTAATACATTATATGAAGATTTATTATAATAATAATGCTTCAATATTCTTATATTTTCTTAATAAAATAATTAATGTGCGATCTCATATCTCACTAATATTGGTTGTAACATTACTAGTTTGCAGCACTTGAAGGCAGTAGTTACTACCTTTTTTAAATACATTAATATATAAATACTCTTGGAGTTTAATCAAATATAAATATTATGTTTAAGCATTATATTCTAATAATAATTAAAATATGTTTATCCAGTGGTGAAATAATAACTCTATTTTATATACATGCTTTAATCAAATAACTGTAAAAGTAACATTCCCAACTGAATGAACATAAAAATGTTTTTTTTTTCTTTTTCAATAACCGAAAAAAAAATTAAAAAAAACGTAAAAAGTATATAATATTTTCTGAAAATCATTCTACTTAAATAGGGATATAGCCATTTCACAAGTGAAATAATAAAAACATTATACTAGTATGAAATATTTCATTACTGAGTATTATTTTTGCAAAGAAAATAATGCTTTGTATTGTCAAAAAATGTCCTTATGGAACAAAATAATAAACTTCTTTTCCTAAAAGTGCATTTTTTAAATATATGCTTATATATACATCACACAATGCAGAAAAACTAAGAGCAATCTAAAGCCTGAAGCATCTAAATGATAACCAATTATTTCTTTTTAGCCATCTTTTTTAGCCGAATATTTTTTACCTATGGGAATGGTAATAAAAATCAAGCAATTTTTTTGCAGCAATTTCTAATCTTATTCCCTCAAGAGGTGATGTAAATAAGTAATTTTTTGCAACATGTTACATGATTATTTTACTTTTACCAAATGAAATCACGTCTGCTACATGCCTGACAAAAAATGAAGTTATATTGCACAAAAATAATTCATCGATCTATAAATACATTACACAGAATGTCTTTATTTTTTTAATTTTTTACTAATTACAAATATGTATTACAAAATTTACTTCAAAATTAACTAAGAAATTTTATGCATTATAATATAACCTTTTTTAACCAAAGAGGATTAAAATAAATTATAATAAAAATTAATGAGAGATATTGAATATTATATGACTGTTACTTATCATATTTAATACACAGTAGTGCGATGATTATCCTTTCGAGAATTATGGTCGTCACCAATCCCATCGTTATTCAAGGTGCGATTTACTCCAAGTATAATGAAGATAATCGATTTACTCTTTCCGGCGCTTGCGTCATACAATAATTCTACGTAGATTAACCTACTGATATAAGGATAAATTAAATTAACCTGCAAGAAGGTATTGAAAAAAAAATTATAATAATCGATGAAGCGTCGTAAATCAAAGCCTGTTTCGTTGCCCCATACATTTTCTTACATAAATCAACTCATTGTTAATCAAATGTATCGTTAAGAAAGGCAATCGTAAGGCTTTGTACCGCTATAAAGAAATTACGATTTTTTGTAGTGACTCAAACTTCCATTTAAATTTATTATTACAATGATTTCTTATGCTTTAATTTCATAGTAAATTGAATCAAAAAATTCATTTATAATAAAAAAAAATCACGTAGACCAATATAGGAACAGGGGTAAAGTACTAAAGTTATTCAAAAAGTCGTTAGAAAGTGCAATGGATTTTGATCGCAGCATTCAAAATCGTTTGTTTTTAGCACGCAACATGATACACTAGACAGCAAGCTAAATCTGTTACTCGTTTTTGTCCTCATAACGTCTTTCGCAGCTCAAAATTTCTTACTCCTAAGAAAATTCCCACATTTCGCTCTAATATTTCCGGATGATTAGATCATCTTCGCCTTTTTTTGGAAAATATTCACCGTAACAATCCAAAGTTTTCACGTGCGATTCATTTCCAGTGAATAATGACGAATCCAAGTATCACCTTGGTGTCATCTCGACTCGGCAGTAATGTAATTCTGAATTGGCAGCAAATGATTACCAAATCAAAACTACCGATGAATTAATGTCAGTTTTTTTCCCATTCCATTACATAGATGGCAGCACAAAATGGTAACAACAATTTAACTTAATGATGCCATGAGTCTTTAAATATAAATACTTTTTGAAGCATCCTCGTACGTTGTGAGTATAACTCACTCGGTTAATTAATTTTTAATTATTTTACCTTTTGTTATGAATTCTGTGACGCATTTCTTTTTTCTTTATCGGTTTATGGAAATATATAAGAACATTAATATACTACATATTTTAATCTTTTCAATATAAACCTTTTCTTAAAATCAGCGATGAGGATGGTAACAAAACTACTTCTTTTTATAACATAGCTTAGGTATTAGACCGGAAGAGAGACAGAGATCACAACCAACTAGAATGGAATACAACAGAGATCAAAATCAAAAACAAATTCTAGTTTAAGGTATTCTAATTTAATTGAGAAGACAATGAGACTGAAAGTGTTTTACCGTAATTAAATTTAGAACTAACCCTGAAAAATAACATAACAGTGACAAATTATACATAAAAGTTACTAATTAAATTAGTAGGTGTATGTATGTATTATGTGTATTATTAAAAATAGATTATGAGTTTTACATTTTTTCTTAATCAGAGTATTGTAAATATTATTAAATAAAAAGTAAGGTGAAATTTTCTGAATAGTTAGTATAATGTCACTCACTCTCTTCAAAATTTTTTAAAAAGTAATCTCTTATCCCACAAAATTACAAGAACATGTAAGCATCTATAAAATTCATGAATTTACTTAAAATTCATGGGCAAATATGAATCTCTATTTTTGTCATGATGTCTTCCACGCTTTCTATCACGAATTCCTTTTTGGGGGTTGAGGTTATTTTTATTATAGTAAAATACTATTACCCTATACATTCTTTTATTCCATTCATTATTTCATTCGATTTTCATAAAACTAAAAGAAGAATCTCAGAAGAGAGCTAATGTGTATTATACATTTAAATCAGTTTTTAGAAATCGGCACTTTTTTTAAAAGTATTAGAAAATTGGGTGGGGTTTTTTTTGTGAGGAATATTTGTCAATTATTTGATATTAAATTTTATCTTCCGAGATATTTATTTTAATTAAAAAGAATGCTACGAAAAAAAATCATTTGAAAATGAAATTGGAACTGGTTAAATGTAATAATGTTGAGTTCCTTTAATTTTGATGATCATATTCACATTATTCCTTCAAAAAAAATATCGTTACATTAAGGATTACATTTGGCTATTCGTAAGTGAAGACATAATTACAAAATTTGAATTAAGTGATAAGAAATGCATTAGATCTAGTATCTCACGCTATTACTTTCACAAAAATTCAAGCCTTTTCAACCAGTATACCATGGACACTAGCTCATATACAGTAATGTTCATGCCCAATCAAGTTAATTCTTCAGTGCATTAAAATTACATTTGTCAAAATACAAACAGCCATATTGTTCATGTAATAGAAATTACTACATCCTCAATATGACTGCTTTTAACAGTTTTCTCATATAGTGGCATGAAATTAAGGGGAGGTAAAAATAAAACCAGTGACTTTCTAAGTGCTTGATCAAAGTTCAAATTGTGACTTCTGTCTCCAAAAATCCTTTTACTTTTAAGTAGTTAAAAATCCTTATAAAACGTTTTAGTGTACAATTACTATCACTCAATTTTATTGAGGACTTCATAACCTGGTGTTGTGAAACAAATATATTTTATTTTTCTATTATTCAAACAAAATAGACTTTTTGAAATCGAAACTCGAACTTATGATCTAGTAAGGAATATTAACGTATATGCTACTGAAAATATTTGGATTCTCTTTACGTATTTTTATAGATTATTTACAGTCTTAAAGCATTTTGCAACTCATATAGAACGTATATAGAACCCATATATAGATTTAAAGGTAAACATGCAAATATTATTATATTTCCTTATTTTCTAAAGTGAAATAAATGATATCAATCTTCATATAATTTAACGTTTATTTCAAAATAAGTACCGAAAAAACTTTCATTGCTGATTGATATACTTGTGTTTCTACATATGAAATTTGTTCTCTAATTACACATGTTTTTATGCTGATCCTATTTTGGGAATTTTTCATTGTTTTTTACCCTTCATTTTTTTTTCTTCTTGCATCCTTTCAATATTTTTGACATTTGAAGAATTTTACCTAAATCACAGAAAGTGGTTTCGTTTATTCATTTTTTTACTTAAAAAAAATAACTTGTCTGGCAAAACGTAGTGAAATATGTCTCATACTCCTTTTACACTTGCTGGTAACAACAAAATAATCAACTACACATAAAATAGTTTCACAAAATGCATATTCAAAAAGAATATTATAAATATTCTTAATATAATGATTTGTAAATTTTAATATAAATAGTGTTGTAAGTAGATATCAATATAAAGACATAAAACTTAAACTCAATTCAGCCAAAATATATTTGCTTAAAAATTAAGTTGTTTCTTAAATAATTTATAATATAGAATAAAAATTATTTTTAAAATATTTAATCATTCCCTCTATTCCATTAATGCTGACATGTCCAAACCCATTTAAATACTCATTTCTTCAAATATATTATATTTTCTCTCGAAAGATCTAAAGAAATTCTTACGATTTTGCTTAGAGTTACATATGATGCGAAATGGGATAATGTTATCCAAATAATCCAAGTTAGTGGACCTTAATTTTATACATTCTACTTTCGAATATGTTGTGATGAAATAAATCAAATAAAATTAAAAAGAAATGCCTGGGTAGCACAAATGTTGCTGTGTTGGTTTGATTTTTTTAAAAAAAATACGAATTGCGGAATTAAAAAAATTCAAGGAAATGGCATTAGAAAAATTTAATTGGTAAATATTCATTAAGTCTTATGATTCAACTATGCGACACAGAAGGGCAAATTTATTTCTTCCGTTAGAGAAAAACTATATTTTTCCTTAGTGGAACTGCATTATATTTTCTATCGCTGATAATATGTAAATAGAAATTTCGGAAAAATTATTTTAGATACAAAATTGAAAATGCACATTTCGAACTTTTCAGAGAATGAATTCCCATGAATATTGAATTTTTTTTATTCCTGTGTGACAACTGTACTTATTTGTTCGAAAGCCCCGAAGGGTAGTCAGAAGTTCTGATTTTAGTTTTATTCCTTTCTACCTTAAAACAATGAATTTGGGATAAGATATTCAGATGTTCTCTTTAAATTTACCACATCCTAAAGAAATTAATTTAGGTAAGTTCCTTTTTTTATTTTGGGCAAAATAATCTGTTTAATATGGAGTGATTCTTCCTATAATTCTAGATGAGAAATAGATAACAAGATATTAGTTTTTGTCTTATAAGCATAATTTCCCGTTAAACTTTTTCTGAAGAAAAATCCTAAAATTCACATGTAGTTAACATATTAGAAGGAGATTAGCGGTTTATTTTATAGTCAGGTTTCTTAAAAGTGTTTTGACTCATTGAAATGAAAATTTTATTTTCAGTCAATAGGATGTATTTTAAAGACACTCTTGCCTCAAAGATTAGAGTTCCGAGTAATTTGAAGAAATACTTCGTAAAATTCTATGTATAGAAAAGCTTTAAAGCTTTCTTCCTACCATTACCGGGTTAGAAACGATGTTTTTTGTAGTCTAGACATGTTATTCACAGAAAATCTTTTGTCTAGCCTACAATCTCTTAAGTATTACTTTCCTTTACTGCAACTGATAAAAGTTTCAAGCTATAGAGGAGACTAATCAGCACCTGAGGGAATTTTTATACTCAAAACTATTTTCGTATATTTGTTGAAATATATTAAAAAATAGTAAATATTTTATAACGCTATAATATTGAAGTTTAACTTTCCCACTATAATTCTAATTAATACTAAGCAAATGTTCAGCAATAAAAGTCAACACATACCGTTTTCAGTACGAAATTGATATTTGTTGATGTAATAATTAACCATTAATATAGCTTATTAACGTTCCCAGTTTTATCATAAATGCGACTGATGGAAATTTAGTAAACAAATATTGTTTAAGTAAGGATTGGTCTAAAACTACCTTCATAATAAATATGATTTTAACAGAAGCAATATCTGACCTTTGTTTAAATACTTTTATTTTTAAATTCAGGTGTAGGATAAATTTAAGCTGAAAATATAATTATTTTCATTTTAATAAATATTAAAGTGAAATAAAAAATACAACTGGACTCATTTGCTTACAATCATATTTATTTTGGAGATATTAATTATATATGTGGAAACAAAAGTACCATCAAAATTAAATTTTATGAATTGGAATGAATATTTAGAATTTGTTTAAATAGAGGATAATAATGTTTCGAGTAGTATATGTGACTAAACAATCCATTTACGCCTTCAAGGCTCATAAATCCCTTTATTTGGGAGTTATTTATTTATGAATATTTTGTGATAACATTTGAAATCAAGTTTAGTGTAATATTAAAGTTGTAAGTAAAACACAAAATAATTATATCAATTCGGATAAGTATAAAAATATTTTTTGGATGCAGAATATCCTTAGAATTTTTTTAGTGTAATTTAAGATATAATAATTATAAATTTTATATTTATATCTATTTTTGGAATTTTAAAAAAGTTTTATTATTATTATTTTTTTATCTTTTTACTTTTCATTTTGTGTTAACTTTTCTTTCATCTCTCACATTTTTTAAAATTTTTCGTTAATTTTTAACAGTTAATTAGATGCAAAAAGCATACATCATCTTTCATGAATTCAAGGAAGAAAATCTTATAAAATCTAGAATAGCTTTATATTAAAAATATTATTATTATATATTAATATTACTATGAATATCACTCACTATCTTACACAGAAAATAAGGAAGATGGTTTAAATATATGCATATTGAAACTGCTTATTTCATAAATGCAGAAAACTCTGTTTAGTTGAGAAAACAATATATATATATATATATATATATATATATATATATATATATGTAGGATAATCTCAGACAAGGTGCAGGAGGAAGTCAGTGTTTCTGGTTGTCGATGAATAGGATAAAATCCAGGATTGCTGTTATTGTAACTACGAGGTTGGTACTGTGATGTTTGTAGGCTTATAAATATTAATACTGCAGATGCGCGTGTAAAATTCTTGCGGTTGGCATTACTGCGCATATGCCGGAATTAGTTGTTCTTGAGTGCAAACTAATGCGGGGTGAGCGCGGGTCGATACTATGCAAATGGTTCTTGTCATTTCCTGGCATTATAAGGAGATGCACGTGGTGTACAGTGGGCCGCCACAGCTCCAGAAGGCATACCCGACAACTTGAATGTTATTATTATGTGAAAATACAAATAAACATTGAATTATAGCTTTGACTGTCTGTTTATCTGATCATTGACTGAATTTTATTTGTTGGCAAAGCAGTAATTATATGCGAGTAGTACACCCGAAGTGTCTCTAGTTCAAAGTACAGTTTAATAACATAAGCTATTCATCAAGAACGGATGTATCGGAAAAAAATAAATAAACATTTAAAGCTATATGAAATATTATGACATCAGGATTGAAATCACACAGAACAAGTGTAAATTCGAAATATAAAAAACAAAATAAAATATGCTATCAGCAACATTTTAATAGCTCTATTTAAAACAAAATACAGATGTTTTATATATATAATAAAATTATACAAAAATCTAATTGGATATTCTACGCCTACCGAAATTGTCATAGAATACACGCTTTATAAATATAGAAAGTATAGATAAGTGTTTTCAATCAATTTTAAATTTTACATGAATTATATCGTTCATTAATTACATCAATTATTTATAGCTATTACAAAATAAAAACATTTACAATTTTAAGCAATAACTATTGCATTATCTGTGTTGATATTAAAGAAAATATTACTCATTTCTAAGGATTGTTAATTCAGTTTAATTACCAACATTTAAAGTGGATAATTTTAATGACTAAATATGCGTCAAAAGTCTTAGAAATAGAGTACCATGCTACAATCAGTTTTGAATAAGAGTCTAAGAGGCTGCTAATGTAATATGCGCAAATTTTTCGGTAACGTAAATGCAAAATAGTCAGATCTCTGTCAATTTTGCAACCCGATATATTTGCTCATCTCCATTTAACCCAGGAAAATGTTTTAAATATGATAAAGAAAACAGTACATCAAGAGCGCATGTCACAACATTTTTGAAATTTATTTTTCTAACAATGAGTACAATTTAATTCTGCGTTTTACATTAGTTAAAATGACAAATATAAATGTTTCAGTAATTAAATTCGTTGTGTTACGTAAAATTCTTCATAATAATTTGAAATAAACAGAAATATTAACACCACTGAAACAAAAATAAATTGTCTATGTTTGAATGTGTGCAATTTATATTAATTTATGGTACACTTTTAAATCATTTACAATGAACTTTTGAAAAATATCATGCAGCATGTACTTCTGTATGATTTGCAAACCAAACATCATCACTGGTTTAAACCACTATAAACATTTCTTCAAAACAAAAATCTTAACTTTCTTAAGAGCCTAATCTTAACTTTCTGAAAGATAATCTACTTTCACTGTAAAAGCTTTAAAAATAAAGTTTGAATGTTACTCCTCCTGAAGCAAAAATATTAAATAAACTGATCAAATTACATACAAAATATATTGCCTTTTATATACAGGTACTAGCACTTTAAACATTTACCCGGGTTTACTGATTTTAACTGAAAAGAATAGCCTATTCTATGAATAAAACGAAGAATTCTGAAAAAAAACCACACATCTGGCTTACTGTGTGAAAACTGAATTTGCAGCATCACAACACGATTCGTTCATACCTCTAGAGATTTAGAGGCAATGCACTACGTTAAATATTAACATCACAATTATATTTTGAGGTAGACTTCCATTCCCTACTTTTCTTTCGTAAAGTTTATTCTCGCAACTGTATAAAAAAACTTTAGTGTTCCATAGTCTCTGATAATTTTCTTCGTAAAATAAAATAAAAAATTAAGACAGAGATGCTGATGGAGGAAATGAGGTGCTATTTTTTTGAGATCGACATATACGTACTTAAGATATTGTTCTAAAGGATTTCAGGATGTAATTAAATGTTTTTGCAAGTAATCATTTTTCAATGGATGAAACAAACTACAAATTATCTCGCAGAGTTGTGGTATTTTTAATGTTTTCGTTATTGATTAATATATGAATATTTTGGAAAGGAAAATTTCGTTTTTGATTAAGGGAATGAAATAAAAAAATATATTTGTGAAGCCGAACTTTTCTTTAAATATGTATTGCTATTACAAATACTACGTTTTGTTTGTGAATATATAATTTAAAAAAGTTATAAAATAATCAAAATAATCTGTTAAAGCTGCTATTGTAAGCGAGAATATTTTTGGATAATTTTAAAAATTTGATAAAACAGAAATGAAAAAAAAATATTTTTATAAAGTTCCTGTTTTGCTTGATATTAAAAAAAATTATATTGTAATGATTTTAAAATCTGTATGATATTATTTACTTTAATTTTGTCTGATTTGTATGTATAGACGAAAATTGCCTCCCTATTTAGTAGTTGAAAAACAAAAGAATAACATATTACAGCATTTGTTAAAATGTCAATAAGAACTGTAATTGGTAATCACAGCTACCCAATTCGTTAATTGTCTCCCTTACAAGTTCCACAAGTTCGTGATAAAGGTCAAGCAATATTACTCTTACCCATGCGGTTCCAAGTGTCCTCACGTTGGTCTGGTGTGGAGATTAGTAGAGGTAAGTTAAAGCGCAGGATTCGTCCCCTTCACTTGACGGAGGGTAAATATTACAATGTCCGTTTCCAACAGCCTTCCAGTTTTTTTCTCAGTGCGACGTTAATAAGTGTTCACATAACATCCTCATTTCTAAAAGTACTCCTCTACTTATGGTATTTATAAAATCATATGAAAATAGTTTCTAAATTGATACTATATAATCAATGAATTGCTTTGCGGATTCGTGTATTCAAGCAAGCTTAAGATATATTTATTATTGTCGGCATTTTTAGTTCATCAATAACGGCAATTATCAGAGGCTTATCAACCAAACATTTGCATACAATAAAATGATTGGACTATCTTTATTTTTCTTGATTTCCTTTACACATTTTTCATCTAATCTCACCAGAATAGATGCTGGCAAACAACGGCTTGCAAAGGCAGTTTCAATATCATTGTAAACATGAGTACCTGCTTATTTCCACATTTTCTCAGATATTTAGATTCATTTATAATTATATTTCGACATACTGTCTTTAGTATCAATAGTAAATGTTTAACCATACATTTACTTAATTTCTTTACTTTTTCGTGTACTATTATCCAAGATGGAACCATTTATTTAAATCCAAACTCTCTTAATCAAGATTTCAGTACTGCTGATGCGATAAAAGTAATAATTTTTTTAAAAAAAAATTATTTAGAAATATTTATTGGATTATTGTTTCTCGATTGATTTGTTACTTTGCTCGTATGAGAACTAGAAAAAAAATGAAGCATGCAAACAGAAAATAATTGGGGAATAAATCATTCTTCTTTCTTAAAGATATCAGTAATTTCATATATTCATTTTATTTTTATTTATTTATTATTTTATTATTATGTTAATATAGTGTCTGAGATTTAAATACTTGATGCTAGTGATATTAAATGCGATTGAACAAAATGCATATAAAGGCTAAGAAAACTCTGCTAAATGTAAATTTTTCTATTTAAGTACAGTTTAAGGGTTTTTCTTAAAATAATCAAGACAAAGAAACACGAAATTCGTTGTAAATAGAATTGTGTAACAATTAGAGCATTATTAATTGAATTAAATCAACTAATGGTTGTAAATAAGACATTTAGATTTAATTAATATTTACATTAAAACATACCTTTAATAAATATTAGAATATTTAGTGTTACAGTAGAGGACATTGTTGAGATAGCCGTGTAGCCTAGTGATCGTGGTCGTGAATTTGCAGCCAGTGGATTTTGACGATTTTGATGCCATTGAAAACCCGCAGTGCCACCAGGGATGGTACACGTTCAATCTAACCCAGCTCAAAGCGTTCCCATTGGTTTTGTGTGTAAGTTAGGAGAGGGTGATGCTCGCCGGGGTGTCGTCCTTGGCAGTTGACCAAGGTTCAAAACTACAAGATCCGTAAAAAATATGTTAGTCCTCGTGAATCTTCTTTCTACTGCGACTTCAATAAAACAAATCAATCAATGATAATAGTAGCTCTAAAATAGATTACCTTATCTTAAAGAGAAGTATCTAAATGTTTTCGATTGTAATAATTCCAAGCAAACTCGTGTATCAGCATTTTAATAACTATTTTTTGATAAATTAAGACTTTTAATAGTAAATAATCTGTTATAAGCGTTATTTGGGAAGTTTTCAACCGTACGTGGCAAATGTAGGTCATTATAATAAACGTATATTTCAGTTTATTTTTAAAGCTTCTAAAGCTAATATATTTTTTTTAGTTTAAGTTAAAACGTGACTTTCGTAATAACTCTAGTGAAAAATTACATCTCGGTTGTTAAATTTCATTACATATCTAAGGCATGCACACTTTCTTTAACTCTTATTTATACTAAGAATGTTTTTTCAGGTAAGTGTATTCACCGCTTTAGTGAACAATACTAAATAGTCTTATAGCAGTTATATAGCGATTATAAGACATATCCATATTAAATACATGTTTAGAAAGCAGTGTTTTAAAAGGCGTTAAAAAAATTGAAACTCCATTAACTACTAGAATTTCAATCAAATACGAAACTAAAGCAGTTTTCTTTCTATTTTGTCCTAACTGATAAACAATATTTTTTCCTTCAACAACGTAAACCCTTTTCGTTGTAAACGGCATGTCATAAATTCTGTCTTGCTCCAGAAACTACCTTCAAAGGGGAAAATAAGCAAATAGAAGAACCATCAGTTTCCCGTATTTCATAGTTCGATTACGTACCTTCGTTCATCATTTCCTAGTCCAGTCACGGCCGGAACTCAATTTCACACGAAGTGTCACGCGTGAAAAAATCACCTCCTAACACTGGGCACTAAATCTAACCGTAACCACTGTTCCACACCCCTTTCGAATTCACGTACCAGATGGTGTCTGAAAATCTCATTTTAGTGGTACACATAACTTTTTTCCCTCTTTGCGTCACTAGAAACATCAACACCGTAAAAACACCAGCTGAGCAAAAACAGACTTTCCAATCTCTCGATTTTAATTTTTTTTTCTTTCAGAGCAATACGTTGACCTTTAGATGTTCTCGATATTTAATGGAGTAATCAAATCGAAAAGTAGTTTATTTTCCCAAAAAAATAAGGTAAAATCAGAAATCAAAATGTGAAAACTCTAACATTAATAAATAGTAATGCTGAGTGTGTGTTTCACAAATGGAAAGAAAAATTCAAAATTTCTTGCCTGTTACATTTAATTGTTAGTAATTCTGATTATTCGTAATTGTGTAACACATTTTAAGTACTTTTAATGCCACAAAATATGCATAAGGTGTTTTTTTTATTATTTTGTTAAAAGTAATCTGTGATATAGATGAGATGGTTACTATATTCAAATGGAATCAAATGACATTTATTGAGTCGTTGATTACGTTTCAATATTTATTATTTTGATTCAAATGTAAATTCAATTTCTAATTAAAAGTAGAAATGTTTCGGTATATTTATTGTTTTCAATGAAATGTTCGACAATAAAATAACTGTTTTCGTAATATTAAATATTTATTAATTCACAGATCACCATTCATGTACAAGATATATTTTTTCTCCCTGTTTACTTACCAAAGTATTTCACTGTTCCTTTTTGTTTCAATTGGGAAAATTCGCGGTCCTCTAATTGGTTCATATAAGTCCCATTGTTGATACTATCTAAAAATTTAAAAGGGTTATCTTTTGATTCATTACACACACATATATACTAACATATATAACATATATAACACATATATATTAGAATTGTTTAGATTGTACAATACTTAATTACATTCATGTATAATTTTTAAATTCATTTTAAAATTTGAAGATATTTTACCTCATATATAAAAAAATAAACAAATTAATATTTATTATGATACCACTGGGTAATATCGTCAAAAAGATTATAGAACTTTGTTATTTTTCAAATTTCAATTTATTTTTCCATGCATATTTATTCTAAATTTACGCCTTTTTTAAGGAAAAAGAAACATTCTAAGATATCTATATGCTTAGGTAACTTTTTCAGATGATTATTAGGTAAAAATACATATTATGCGTTCTCAAAAATCACGTACGATTTCGATTTAGAAGAAAAAAAGATAAATTTGGCTAGAATGTTTAATATATCTTGAATCGATACAAAACAAAATATAAGTGGTTTGTATAATTTTAAATGATAAATGTTATTTAAACAAAGTCTTCAATTTACTTATTCTGTTATATTATTAATCCACCTATAATAAGATCTACTCTAAGATCTATAATTTCATTTATAAGATCAACTATCTAATCTTCGCAGATCTTCGTACTCCTAAAGACTGATTACTATATTATGATTTATTAATCGTGAAACAATAAGCATTATATTATAAATAATTTTTGGAAAGCTTTGAATATACGTTTTCTGTGATGTAGAGGGAAACATCCTAGAATTTTTTAGTAAGATATTACCATCCTGAAACATCCCTGACCTTCATTTTGAAAGTCTTTGTAACGAATATTAAAACTCATTCAAAACTAGTAAGACTACTAATAGGAAATGCGTTATTTTAAAGTTAAAACTTTAATTTGTTGCATTTATCTGGAATTTGAAAAAAAAAAATCTTTTTATTAATATGTGTATTTCGACTATTATTATAAAAGGTACTTTTTTCTTACAACGATACCACTTAGTTCTTTTGAAGTCTTGGCGAATTTTCTGGAAAATGCATCACCAGTTTGGCTTAGCTGATTTACTAGAGGTATTTGTATATTTAACCATATAAGTTGAACTATTTCGATCCTTTAACTTTAATAAATAAGATATCATTTTACAAAGCCTACCTGCAGTTTTGTGCCAAATATACTCACAGCAGGTCTAATGCGGGTTCAATCTTTCGTGATTTATGTCCTTTCGTTGGTGAGGTGTGGAAGTTTGGAGTTGGATGTGCCAGCTCAGATATATTCCTTGTCATTGGACCAAGGATCAAAATTACATTTCCCTTTGTCAATAGTTCCGTTTTCCTTCTTGATGTGGTTTTCATAAAGCAATCAATCAATTAGAGTTAAAAATTGTTTTTAGTCCAAATAATTATTCTTTTTGTAATATATGTATAAATATAACTGCTTTCTTCTTAAGATAGCCCTACCTTAATTTTATTATTCTTATTTAATGTAGGAAATCGTGGAGAGAAACGTCTAAATGTGTCATTTCAAATTTGAAAATGTGTGGTATGGTTAAAAGAAAAGTAGGTACAGAAGAAGTAGAAAGGTACCTTAAAAATAAAATTATAATAAAATATGAAATATCAAAATTATAACAACGTTTTCCCCCATTTCTCCATTCACCACCAATGGTAGAAAGTCTGGGAATATGAAACGTTTTTAATGAAGAAGTGAACATTTTTCGAACGTCGATTAGCCAAATTAAAATTCTAAAAAATCACAAGATATTTATGTTCAATTATAACTACTCTAAACTCTTCTTTCCTTAAGTTATTGGAAGTTCAAATAAGTTTCTGACCTTTTATGGTTATTCATGATTATTATTTAAAAATAAAAATTTAACTGATACATCATATGTAGTTTTTTTTCTCCAAATAATAATAAAAAAGAGCTGGATTTAAATATTTTTTTCAAGAGAATGGTACAAAAATGATGCATAAAATAGAAGTTTTTTTGCCATAATGCTTATTTTCTTCTATGATAAATTTTACTATATTCAAGCGAAATGTTCTGAAACAAAAATTATTAAATATTAGAATTTTTTAAATTGTTTCAGTTATTTGTCACAGAAATACACTGTTACAAATATACGAATACATTACTTTAATGTTTATGCCATCAGTAGAATCCAAAAAAAATCTGAGTAAGGAGTTCTCAGTAGTTTCTTGTTTCACACTTTCAAACTATATCTTCTCTAGTTTCTAAATGGTAAATTTCGGGGTCACACAAATTGGATACTACAAAAATGTCCTCACATTGTACGAGTATACATGCTATTATTCTTCCCTTTTTAAACAGAGTCTAATCACAATTATACATTTGCAAATGAGATACGACAATTTTTTAAATGATTTCTTACTAAAATAATTTGGCAATTTAAAGCATACGCACAAATACTTTAATACAGCATCATTTATTTTTATACTTAAATAAAATATTAAAAATTTGATATTAAAAAAAAAGATTGTCAGCTTCCCTCAAGTTTAAGAGTTTTTCCTAGTTTAACACATATTTAATAATTTGTTATAGAAAAAGCATCATCCCTTGTAATTCAAAGTATTATCTACCCCTTACTAAATAAACATTTTTATAAGAAAAAAAAAAATATGAATTATTCTATACAATATATTCACGTAAAGAAGAAATACATTGTTAATTAATTTTTATTTCTGTTTTAGCAAATTTATATTCATAAGAATAAACATTATAAGCATACTAGACAGCAAAGTCAATTAAATTTTGAGTGGCTGAGACCTCTTTGGTTTCCGAATAAGAGTCAGATTGCTTAATTTAATCCGACATTTTTCTATTCTTTTACTGTCTCATTAATGCTTATCCCCTTAAAAAAAGGGTGTTCTTAGTTATATAATTTTTCCTTTACATTAATATATTTTTTTTTCTTGTTCTTTTAGTATGAATGAAAAAATGAGAAGTAAAACATCAAGGGACTGTACGAAAAGTAATATGACAAAACTTGAATTTATATTCATGCAAAAGAAAT
The DNA here is from genome assembly GCA_019974015.1 of Nephila pilipes. Classification (NCBI taxonomy): domain Eukaryota; kingdom Metazoa; phylum Arthropoda; class Arachnida; order Araneae; family Nephilidae; genus Nephila; species Nephila pilipes. The sequence continues at coordinate 23,683 of BMAW01057259.1, read as the reverse complement.
ATAAAATAACAGTTGAAAAAATAAGCAGGAAATTTTCCGCATAAATTATCATTGATCTTGCGTTTTAGTTAAAAAAAACAAATTTTAAGCATTGAAATAAAATAATTGAGATTATTTAATGAGATAGAAGAAATATTGTTTAATAATCGCAAATAATTGTTAAATATTATTGTTATTATAATAATAATATTTCACAAAAATGGTACTTAAAATCTTTTAGTAAAAGTTATTTTACGGATTCACAAAATTTATGTTTGAATGTTCTTGTATTATATATGTAATAAATAAACGAATTTCAAAATTTTTAGTGGAATTAAATTATGCACATCTAAAGCATTATTTTCCTTTTTATTGTCTATCTCGTTGCAATTTCTTTTGATCATGAAATTACCTAGACTCCTAAAGATATTATTTGAAGTAAGTAACACTTTTTCAAGAAATATAATTATAAATATCACTTACTCCCCACAAGCAAATATTAAGCCAAATTAAATCTATATTCATAGATATCAAAAATTTAAATATTTAAACTAATGGAAACAACATTGTAGCAAAGTTTCTCTTGAAATGTATTAAAAAAATAAAAATAAAATGCTTACATTTGTTACATTAAAAGTGGGTGTGGGCGTCGTTTCACATAAATGTAATAGTATGAAGTACATAGAAGCTTTTTCGTAAGTAACATATTCCATGCAATGCCTATTAATTTTGTCACTTTTTGTAATGCTTATCTTACAAATTTTTTTTGGCGTAAAGGGAATGATTTAAATGTGAAACATATTTAATATTATAAAAAGTGGAATATAATACCCCGAACTAAGGAAGTATTGAAATACAAGCCGAAATTGTTCTCTAAATGTCATTGCGAGTGCATTCAGATCACCTGGATATTATTACATATTAAAATGTTCTGATAAAGAAAGGTTTTTATATACAAACATTTGTAATTTTTCATGGCAATGCAGCACGTATCAAAGAAAAATCAGAAATCCGTTTGAAGTCATGTACAATTATCTAACCAATACTAAAAATAAAACATCATTGTATTCTTAATGGACTTTTTTGATAATTAAAACTTTCAAAAATAATTCTGATAACGATAACTAATTTAATAAACAAGCAATAATATCGGTAAACGTAAGCACTTAAAACATGATTTTTAGTCAGATAGCTCTTTTATCGCCTTTTGATAAATTTTTAAAACTATTTTATTAGTTATTAGACTTAAATTTAATTTAAACTAATCCACCATTATAAGTGTATAAGATAGCAAAAATGTTAGCGAATGAAAAGCTACATAAACCTTGCAATTATCACATTACGTCCAGTTTTGAAAATATTCACACTTCGAGGACTTTCAGAAACATATACATATTTAGTTTAATAAACTTATCTTACTTGAAGAACTAAATCTAAGTAGTTGGATTCAAGATTAGTAAATGAAAATAATATAAATGCAAATTTGTATTTTCCAATTCGCCTTGTTCTTTCTTTTAAATTCAGGGCAACCTTAATGTACAGGTAATTTCATTATTTTTTGTATATGAATATAGCTTTAAGTTCTATTGTAAGTGTACTTGGATCTCGCTAACATGTTGTAGTTGGAAGTCGAATGCTACTAAACCGCAGGATAAGTTAGCACTGAATTAAAATATTAATATAAACTAAGCAAAAATTAAAAATTAAATAAAATGAACCTCGTTTAAAATTAGTATTTTCCCCAATCTTAGATATTTATCTGACATTTCTATATGAATATGAACTTTGTTATATATGCTAGAATTTGTCCTTGTTTTTCAATCATTTACATGATGTAGAGTCAGTTATATAAAGTTCTCTATCAATTCTCCTTTGACGTGCCTTGGTTCGAATTTTTTCGATATCAAATCGTTATTACTCGATCTTATATGACTTTTGATATAATTTGACACAATTTTGACATATTTTAATCATTATAAAATTAATTTGCACAAGAAAAAAAATCTTTATTAATTCCTTAAAATTAGAGACTAATATAATATGGATACACGTACAGCTAATCTCACTGACCAGGTGATATATAGGAAATAATCTCTTACAGAGAAATTTCAAACATTCTATTATTCGAGAAATAGTGATTGATATATTTAAAAGAAATGGCTATATTGAGTTATCTACTTTTGATAGTGATCATTGACTCTATCCTAAGCCAATATTGATTTGCATTTCAGAAAAATGTAAATAAGAATATTGATGCCACAATCATTACAATAATATCACAAGAAATTACTTAACGTAGGAACGTAGAATACTCAAATATTGCTGAAAAGGGTATTAATGGTGCTCGATTGTATTGTTCATTTTCATGTAAATTATCATGCATTTTTCTCTTGAACGACCTTATGATAAACTAAAACGTTGCATTTTCTTTCATCATATATTGAGATATCTACTTTTAATAGTGATCATTGACTCTTTCCTAAGCCAATATTGATTTGCATTTCAGAAAAATGTAAATTAGAATATTGATGCCACAATCATTACGATAATATCACAAGAAATTACTTAACGTAGGAACGTAGAATACTCAAATATTGCTGAAAAGCGTATTAATGATGCTCGATTGTATTGTTCAATTTCATGTAAATTATCATGCATTTTTCTCGTGAAAGACCTTATGATAAACTAAAACGTTGCATTTCATTCATCATTATATGTATATTTTAAAGTCAGCTATGTACAGTGAAATGTAGCTAAAAGCACCCATCATCAACACATTTGAAAGGTAATAAATAAAAATAATTGAATACAGCATAGGTATTCATAAAAAAATATTATACAAATATTATATGTAATGTTATTTATAAGCATTAATGGAGCAATACTCATAAAAATATTATTTAGATAAAAGAAGGAATATATATGCTATATTATTATATATGTTAGAAATCATGTCGATTAGATAATTATTAATATTTTATCATTATATAATGCATTAAAATTTAAATTAGATATAGTGAAATATGAGAACAAATCTTTTAGTTTGTCCAGAAAATTTTATCTTTAATATAAAGTAACTAAAATGTATCATTGTTTGAAAATAGATGTCAGATGATATTAAAATCTAGGTAAATTGTTATCTATCCAAATGAATTGGATATGGTATAAGGGCATTTTACTAAGTCCTTAGAAATTCCAAAAACTGGTGCTCGTAGAATCGGAAACTGTTTTTAGCAAGCACCTAGAATCACTATACTGCTGTGTATGTCTCGGTAATTTGTATTCGAGATCATGACACCTTTCTTACATCGGAAATTCTTGTTATAACTTTTCCGGCTGAGGATACAGTCTTTAATATTTTTTTTAAAAAAAAAAAACAATTTACTGGAATCAATCTGCTTGATTTTTGCTTTATTATGCATCCAGGTCTCACCGATGGTGACAACTCAATGCGAGAGCAATCACATTTTGATTTGGTTGCAAATGAATACCAAATCAAAACTTGCTTATGAATGAATATCAAGTTAATTTTGTCTCCGTGTAACAGATGTCAGCACCTAATGAGAACAACAACTTACCTCTATGATAACATCTGTCTTCAAACATAGGTACTTTTTGAACCATCCACATAATATACTACTTAATGTGTTACCAGAAAATATTATGAATGATCTATTCACACTCTCACATCACGAAATATTTAAAAAGAAGAATATCTCATAAGTCTTTCAAGAGGTATTGTTTCTTTCAAACTTAACACCATAACATGGAAATTTATCAATATGTTGCTCTACTTTCCATAAATATATTTTCTTGCACATGAATATACTATTTATGTATAAAATTGTTTCTCATGGTTAGAGTTTTATCCATATATCTTGATCTACATTTCTAAGCCATAAAACTGACGGAATCCTGTATGAAATATATACGTGATGTATATTTTGATAAGTGTGTAGATCTCTCAATAGTCGTCTCGTTTCATTTGCGAGAATTACGTCATAACACCATTCACGATGATTTAAATAGCTGTCCAAAAATATAAATTGATTAAAACATTTTTTTTAAAGAAGAGCCTTTTTTAATATTAAATTATTATAATAATCATAAACCTGACATGACGAAAGAAGTTTGATCTTCTTTTTATTTTTACTAACCCAAGTTACGTCATTGATATATGATATATTTTTAACTTAACCAATGTTATAGGTATGTTCAGACGTCTCTATATTTTTCTTTCATAATAATCACTCCAGAAAATTGCAATTATAATTATTCTTTACTATTACTTTCTGGCACTCAAAATGAGTTTCCAAGAGTTGTATTAATTTTCTTTATTTCATGTTTTTTCACCCTATTCTCCAAAATTTTAAGTAGTGGAAGTTTTGCAAACAAATAATTATTTATATATCTCTATACATAATTACTTCCTTATTTATATCTACCAGACACTAAAAATTCCAAACACTAATGAGAGAGATAGAATGATGAAACTCATATTTGTCTAGTGCATAATTTTTCAGCTTTTTCATAAATAAGACTTTTTATACTGACTGAATATGACATGATACAGTTGTGTAACAAGGAAAACCTTAAAAAGTTTGTTATCTTTTGCAAGAAAAATTCTATTGCGAAAATGATGGTTCTCATTAATCTAGTTGGTTTTAAGACGTGTTTGTTCCTTCGAGTATTAATTATTTTATTGCATATGGTTTAACTTTCAGTATATGACTCTATTTTTATTTTAGTCCTCGAGGAACAAGGACAAGTTATTTAGATGTACCAAAACATACAGAGGGAAAATAAATATTGAATTTAAAAGTTTCCTTTTAGAGTCATTTATGTTTTAAAATTATGTTCGCAGAGCTCAGCTCTTATGTTTGTCTAATAATGCTGTTATAGAACTATAAAATTATGTTTAGACAAAAAGGTTTTTCTTTCCTTTTTGAGTTCGCAGAGCTCAGCTCTTATGTTTGTCTAATAATGTTGTTATAGAACTATAAAATTATGTTTAGACAAAAAGGTTTTTCTTTTCTTTTTGAGTTGAATATGAACATGATTTTTAACATTTTTGTCTTAAAGTATTATTTATAAAAATAATATTCCATAATTACTCAAAATAATTTAATCTTCATACATAAAGTAATGCAAAAATATAGTCTGCCATTTTTTTTAAATATTAGTGTATATTTTCTTAGAAAAATAATGGAACTTAATAATGTAATAATTAATAATAAATCAAATTATTTTTTAATATAAAAATGTTTCTTAAAATGTAGGTATTAAATAGACAAAAATTTATTGTTTTATCATATACATGCATACATACATATAAATACCCACATACACAAAGACATAATACACTCACCCACACACACATACATATATATATATATATATACTTAGTGACACTGATAATGTAATATCAAGAAGTAGAGGCCAGAAAGTGAGGAAACTCTGCTAACTTAGAAAAATAGTAGCGAACAATAAGTAATCACTTTCAAAATGATATAAATAATACAGAGCAAGAAAGTCGTCGGCTCAGTAGGGTGTAGGTCCCCCTTATACAACTATACACGAAGCAATACTTCTAGATGCTGAGAGTCCGGATGGCGTTCTGAGGAAATGCTCTCCATTCGCTGTCATCCATTTGCCACAGTTTATCTTCGGAACACGGTAGAAGCAGGGTCTCAAAAGGGCGTCCAAACACTTCCAAAAGTGTTCAATTGTTGAGATATCAGTGGCCAAGGAATCATATGTACAGCTTGCAGAGCACATTAGCTCATGCAAACAGTGTACTGTTGGGTGTTTTTCTGCTGATAAAGGACATTATGCATCTCCTGAAAGGTGGGAAGTGTGAAAAACTACAGTTATACTTTTGAAGTATCATTGGGCCTTCATAGTGCTCAGAATACGAACTAAAGGTGACATAGAATAGTACGCAATTGCTCACCTATCTATTATACAACATTGTAGTGAGGCGGTGATTTCCGCAATTGCTAATGGATTGGACCAGTATACATGTCGAAGTCACTCTTTTACTTGGCGACTGTCATTGGAGTAACAAAGGCGTGCATCATTCAAGAAAACGACAATATGCATTCCGTCTTCCGCATCAGATGATATCACTATTGCAGACGTAGGCGTCTGTGCTATGAGAACAATGACTGTCTTCCTAACGGGCACTATAAGTACAGTCTAAAAGCAATTAATCTACGAGAGTTGGTTTTGGTCAAAAGGGTTTTGATCATGCTGCATAACGGAGGCAGAAGCGGTTTCGAGGTACGTCACAGCTTTTCAGTGTACTGTCGACCCGCGCCTACTGACGTCACTCTGGCTGTCACGGTACCACTCAAGTTTGCCACATTTCTTTGTTCTAACCATTTTTGCTACAACCAGGGCATGGGGGCGCGTTCAGGTGTGTGTCAACTGAGAATTTCCGTATGCACCAAACTGCACAATACAGTTTGATTACCATACCTTTAGTAAAATCATCTGTTTTCGGAAATTGCCTCCATTGACGAAGACCTTGCATTCTCTACTATTATATGCGTCCTCTGAGCTAAGAATAAATTTTCTACAATGATTTCCTTAACGGAAATAACTTTACGAAAATTAAACTTTCTGTAGGTCCCTTCTCTTAAATATTCTATAAAGTGCGCTGAACAGTTGCGCGTTTCACATCATTCGCCTAAATCAGTGACGTACGTATAACCTGAAATTCGCATAATTTTCTTGCCAATCTATCTTGGTATTGCCTTTGCACTGGCGACTAGTGTATGTACTAAATGTTACTGTGAATATTTTAAATATAGAGAACAAAATATTACAAAAATAAATTGAGTGGTAAGCGAAAAAAGAAATTAGCCTTGTTCATGTAAATTTGTTCTCGATTGCTTATTTTAAATAATTATTTTGAAAGTCTGAGGATGACGCATTTTTCTTATTATTCTTGCAATATAAATTATTTCTGAAACCATTGACTCTCTTTTTCTGTGACTAACCTCAAAACAAGTAAACAAATCTCCATACTGAAAATATAACTCAAAAACAAAATTATTTGAATTGAATAGAAAATGTAGCAAAACACACATTAATTGCCTTTCGATTCCATTGTGTCTTTTTTTTTATTTAATTTTCTATTTTCGAAATGTTCCTTCAAAAAGAGATAGCCTATTTATTATCAAAACACTTTAATGCTATAAGGAATTCCAAATAACATTCATGTTAAAAAAGTGACATAATACACATTTCCTTTAGAGATTTGTACACGTGTTTCATGAAAAAAATAAAATTTTTAAAAGAATTACTTAAACACTAATCTTATGTATGAATACATTTCTAAAGTTTGAATTTAATTCGCGTGAAACATGTTGTTTGCATAATAAATAAGGTATTACTGCAACGAAGCAAATATGAGAAATACATATTGCAAAGTCTTTTTTGTAATAACAAATGTCTACTTCTGAAATTAAAACTTTTTTTTCTCGTTTTGCAATAGTTTTCTACTCTAAACTATATTAATAAATAATTATTATTCAAATTTTAAAAAAAAAAAAAACTCAATAACATAAATAATTAGTAAACACATCAACTCTCAAATGCTTGAGAATTTATAACATAAAAAACAGCAAATTTTGAATTTATTGGAATCCAAAATAGCTACTGTTAAATGAATACACGTTTTTTTAAATATATTTTATGTAAGATTGTAAATGATTATTATGTATATTAATCTACAATTAATGTTTCTATAGAAATTAGTCCGCTCTAGAAAACAGTAGAGGTAAAAAGTCTAAAATAATACATTTTAATGAAATCTCAAAACATCCAAAAATTATCTAGATGAAACTTGTACTTTATAAATCCATATATAACCCCCTTTTATATTTTGAAATAAAAATATAAATTTGTAATGATATTTAATAGAAATTATGTTAGAATATTATTTACTTCAAGGTGCATAAATCCTTTACTCTGTGTATTAAACTTCTCTATAGCTGGCAGTGAGAAATACAGAAATTGAGTAAAAATTCCCCTCGTTTATTTCAACCACAGCTGTTTCACCAACACATGGCAAGGCGATTACTGAAAGTCTATTTTCTTCCTGAAGTACATTGCGAAAATTACTTTACTTTAAGCTCTGTTAATGCTTATTTTATGTACTTCATGGCAAAAGACTTTAGCGAAAACCTAAAATTTCATACCCGTCAATTTTGAACGGAAAGATGGAGATAAAAGCTTTGTTTTCTTTCTTTCTAAATATATAGATATGTGTAAATAAATATTGAACAGCACAGTCAGGATTCTGTGATGACATTCTTAATTTTAATCTTGTGTTTTATCAGGGAATGCACCTTTACATTCCTACCAATAGAAGTGCTATATATATATATACATACATACATATATATATATATATATATATACTCATATATATATATATATAATAGCCTCTCTTTCTCTCTTTCTCTAACGTTGTCTTACTCATTTCAAAATTTGGAATTGGACAGTTACATTTAGCTTTCGGTTGGATGACCATTTTAGGAAATCTAGAAAGTTGATTCAATAACTTAAACTACTGCAAACCACATTTTAAAATCGAGATCTAGTGATAGTCACTTATTGTGTGTGAAGTTATCTTTTGACAAATAAAGGAAATTTACCATCGTATTGTTTTCTAACCAAAATAGAATCAAAATTTCGTATTTTATTACCTTTGATACTTTTTTCTTTCCTTTTATCATCGAGTGTTCAATTTATGTTCTGTACTTTTTTTGTTTCCTTTTACTTTTCCATACTAATCATTGATAGATCTATAATACTTTCAGGTAATTTTTCTTTGACTTTATTATATTTTATTAAGCTACTGTGTTTCTTTTGTGTTTATGTAACTAGACAAAGAAAAATATCTTTTTAGTATATCCTTGTTATTTATTTTTTTCTATCCTCTAAAAATTTATGTATATTTTCTTCTTGAACAATTCGTTGTTCTATATTTCATTTTTAATACTTGCTGCTATAATATTTTTAATTATGATTCTTAAACAATTTATTTTTATTTATTTAAATTACAACTATCATTATATATATATATATATATATATATATATATATATATATATATTTAGAGGAACCGGAAAATAATATAGTTCATATACGTTAAATTTAAGAAGAGAAATATTCAAAACATTGTTATTTTTAATCAATAATGCAATCACCCTCGTTATCGACAGTATTTTGCCCTCTAATGCGCAAATTTTTAATACCGCTTCAATTCAAATCGATTGAGTTTTAAGTAAACTGTACGAAGATGGTATTTTTGGTCATCATCCGAATTTTCAAATTATATGCTAATTGGAAAATTTTACAGTTATTGGAATAAATAGAAAACCGATAGCACAAAATTGGGTGAGTATGGTTGGAAAGGCAATACATCGCATCCAAATTCATTAATTTTTTCCAGGTTTCATCTTGCGCAGGACGGTCTTGCAATATCATGTTGCATTATAACACTTTTTCTGTTGACAATCGCTGGTCACTTTTCAATTAATTGATCCAATTAAATCAAACTAACTCGAGGAATTTGTTTACAATAAATGTTTGCATTCGGAGTTCGTCCAGGTTTTAGCACTTCAAAATGAACAACTCTAAAAATACTCCCTCAATCACATAAAAGCAACTCAGGTGTACTTCTTGAAGATTTATTTGTAGAGAACTACAGCTTTTTACACTTTCGATTATCATATATAACTCATTTTTCACCTCCAGTGTTCAAGCGTTCAAAAATCTCTGCTGTATTGTGTCGCTGAAGCAAAAATTTGCATGTGGTGGATCGGTTAGATTGGTTTTCTTCGGAGAGATTATGCGGTACCCAAACACGTGCTCCGTTAACTTTACCAATCCCCTTCATATGTTCTTCGATGGTCAAACATTGTTGGTTAAGTGTGTTTGACTGTTCCACGATTGTCTGACACAGATTTGCTTCCACTTCAGTCCTTAACATGTCTTGTCTCAAATTGATGTTCTTCCTGATCGTTACGAATCTGGAAGATAGAAATTACCGAATCAGAACTAAGAAAATTCTCTTTGGTATTTATGAAGAGTTTCATGCGTTTAGATAAGCATTCCAAGTGTTTTTGTTAACAACCGTTGCGTTACTACCTGTGTGAAACTCAAAAAGCATATAATGCCGGACATGTACCTGTTCTTGTATTTGCCTGGCCATTTCATCCAAAATTGTCAAAAGAAAACTTATGGTTTATTTATTTACGAGTAAACAAGTAACTTTATATATAAATGTCTTTAATACGACTTTGATGTATAAAACGAGTTGATAAATAACTAACGAATTTTTCCTCTACAGAAATGACATTATTCATGCATATATATATCTATATGGAATAAAATTTTAAGTACTCCAGAGTGACGTATTTCCTGTTGCATCGGGCACAAAGTCCATGTATATCAGTAATTATTGAGAAAAATCATGAGCACCGTTGAATAGATAAATCGTTAAGAGACTAAAATGTATCATGCATTATGTTGTCGTACTTATATGATAATGTAAAATATTTTTCACTTATTTTGATTTTTGCTCTAGCTTTTCTGTTTCAGGACGAAGGTTTCTCTTTCAAGGCCTTAGTGCGATGCTGACAGAGACAAATACTGAAGTTAAAAGCCAATTGAATAATGATTTTATGAAGCAACTATTAGTAATCCTAATTAGTGTTCTAAAATATTTTCTTAATAGCAATGTATAATTGATTTTTAATTCAAGTTGCATTTTTTATTTATTAAAAATATCTCAAATGTATGCAAGTTTTCGATCTCATAAACACAATTTCCAAGATGAAAGTACTAAATATTGCTATGTTTCATGATAAAATTAAATATATTTCATTATTTTCTTATTATTTTCTTTTCTTTAAATATATTTCATTATTTTCTTAAAATTAAAGTAAGTAATCGAGAATAATATCATCCAATAAAATATGCAAATTGCAGAAATGTGTTCATTTTAATTGTAATGAAAGTGGCGAATCGGTTACATCCAAGCAAACATTCCCTTCATATTTAATTTGTTAATACAAGGATAAGCTGAAATGCATTAAGAATTTAAAGAAGGTTTGAATACAAAGTTTAATAATTCAGCACAACAAGAAGTATTGTAAATATTGTTAGAACTGCAAATATCTCAAAGGTACTTAATTATGATTTATATTTTTAAATTTTACTAAATACATTTTATTAATCTCTACCATTAATAAGCTCAAATATTTGAAATTAATTTTAAGTGACTAATGAGAATTCATTATTAATGAGAATATCGGCTCAAGTGTCTTTTATTCCTAAGTGTTTTAAGAAAATGTTCTTAAATATTAAATAAGTGGTTAAAATTACAAAAATTAATTTTAAAATAATTTTTACCTCTCTACATAAAATCTAAAATAGAAAAAAATTAAAAGTCACATAAAATATAATTTCGAAAACAAAAATTATTAAATTTAGTTATGCGAGTGGATTTTAATTCTTACAAAAACTGAACGGTTGTATTAACTATATATTTATTACCAGGAAAATGATTTAATTTTTTTTAACCATGTACAAATTATTTTATTTAGTCATGTACGAATTATTTTATTTAGTCATGTACAAATTATTTTACTTAGCCATGTACGAATTATTTTATTTAGTCATGTACGAATAATTTGGAGAGTTATTGTATTGAGTGAGGGAGTAACATAGGAAGCTTAATGATGCATTTTTCATATTTAGTTTTGCTGCATCAAACCAGGTGTAACTGTGTTTTAGGCGTTTGAGAAAATAGGGAAAAAAATGATAAAATTAGTGACAAGAAGGAAGGATGAAATTAGAGAAGAATGCCTTGGGTAAACCGAGAGTGTGAAAACTGTACTTACTAAATTTTATCAACCCCTTGGGAAAGAAAATATTTACAAGAGTGCTCGGGGTCATGATGCCCGAACCTACCTAAAGAATGCAGGATCTGAAAAAAATTAATTAAGTGATATATGTAACTCTCTCATTGACCTAATCTAAGTCTTAAGACGTAAAAAGTTATTTACAATGCCATTCTTATGAAGTATTTTCATTTTTATTCAGTTTGTTGTAATTTATTACTTTCAGCACTTTGGCGCAGTTTATTATAGGTCCCGGTTCATGATCAGTGAAACACATGATCCTTTCTTCCAGATTATAAATAACAAAAGTTATCGTCTAAAAGCAAACTCGGAAAAAACAAGAGCAATAACAAGAGTCTTGTAATAGTATATTTACTCCCTTTGGCCCCGGAGAAACATTTTGCCTTATGATTTCTCTCAAAACTCTTTTCTACAAAGCTTTTAATATTTCCTTTTTTTTATTTCTTTATTTTTAGCTGTTAATGTCGAAAATGCTCTGACAAATCGGAAGATAATTTATTATTTGAATTGATATGTTTCTTTCTTGTTTTCATAACCTTTCCTTTTTTTTCAATTTTTCATGATTCATTCAGTATTTTACATGAAAAAAAATATGATTACATCATTGAGTAAGGATTTAAAATAATGGATTCATAAATTAATAAAAAGTTAAACAAGAATTACTTAGGATATAGAATGATAAGAAATGACTACTTATATTTATATTTCTTACTTAAACATACAGCGTACACACACAAATATATATATTAATGTTTATTTTTATATTTCTGATGTCAAGACAAATAATATAAAAATTAGAACTGATTAAAAATTTAACGGAAGTCATTGCTTCAAAATTTCTCTATCACTCTAATAAAGTGCCGTTTCATATTCGCCTGGAAGTGATGCACAATGAAAAAAGTGCTCTCTATTTACTGGATCTGCCAAAATACAAAGAGGCCAGCCAAGGGTGGTAAGTATTCCAATGCGATGGAGATACTCTTTCAGGCAGTCATAACTTGTCAGTAGATGAAACGGAATAAATGTAATATTTTAATACCAAAGTTGAGTAAGTAAGTGGGTTACAAACCGAAATAAGAGATTGAGAATTAGTAGTACATTGTTACCATACATGTCGATATGGGGCTGGGATAACTTACTTTGGATAAAATTCAAGTTCATAATTATAATTTTGAATCAAAGCAAGTCTGAATGATGTTAAATTAGCTTTTTCCACAATCAAAGTGAAAATGAAAAGATGATTCATCACATTAGATAATTATGCTGAGAGTGAGTCTTTGGAATTCTGAAAGAGTTTTGCTCGCTTATTTCTTGGAAGGGGTTTAAGTGAATGTTACCTTTCACTGAATCATTCAATTGAAGTTTCAGTGTTAATTTCAAATAAAACAGCCAAGTCTGTTTATTCGGAGTGTTTATTCCTTCATAATATTGACACGCCACATACAGTAAGGAGGATAAATTAAAAATATGCTTTAGATAAATAAATATGCTTTGGAAGCAATAACTTTTTATTAGATTTTTTCTATTCTACCTACTGAGATGTGATCTTGATGTTTCAATTCAAATGTTAACATTCATTTTCAAAGGAATAAGCAAGCTCTCAAACACAATTATTCAAACAGTTACTGTATAAGTTTTATCTCTGTATCAGTTTCAAAATGTCAAAACGAACTTCAGATAATAATTCATTTGACACATTTTGTAAATGAAATTTGATTTCATTTTTTTTTAATTTATTTTTTTTTGTCTCAGTGGAATCACTTAAGCTAAGTTTAAAGTAAAATTTTTAATCTTAAGATATATTTCAAGTTTGATTATCTTTCTTTTTATAGAAAATTGCATCTTCAAAAACATTAATCTAAAATTCAGTCCATCAATACTTTGACATGATTGACAATTAAAATATTTAGTTCAAGTTAAAAGTGAATGAGATTGATTTTTAGTACAAAAACAATTAATTTAGAAACTGAAATAGAGGAGGAGCGACACTTTTACAACGGACCAATCATGTTCTATTGTTCCTGAAGAATATAGAACGAGATTCCTTATGGAACTTAATCCTCAAGTTCAATAATAGAGTGTCGTAAAAATTTCAACTACTTTACACCAGAAAAACTTCTCCTAGATTTCACACTTTCTAATGCATGAGAAAGTCACAACAATACGAAGTTGAAAAAAAAAATGAAATAAAATCTCGTAAAGTGCTTTCCTTTAGTATTGTGATAATTATTTTCCCTACCATCACGACTACAACTGGATGTGTGAAGAATTTGAAACTTAAGCATGGAAAGGTTGATGGAGTATCTTCCTTCCTCCGATATTGGAATGTTCAACTTTTCATTCTTAATAACATGAAAATCAATAAGCAAATGCATTTGTTAAATAAAATATTTAGCCAGATATGTACCACATTTTCTTCTAACTGTAAACGTGTTATTTTATCAATGCTTCTTAAAATAAAATACGAATGTATTTATTTTGATTCTTAATTTTTAATTAGCGTTAAACGACGAGAAGCTAAAGATAACTCGTATTTCATGCTCAATCTTCATACTTCTCTTCTTGATGCCATACATCACTAAAATTCTCTCACCATACTGCAGTATGAGTACTTAATGTAGCTGAAACATAAGAAAACACGGGTAATAAAGCATGCATTTTGGTAACAGGTTCTAGACATTTATGGAACTTCTTTCATGTAGATCTCGTTATTTCGTAATGTCAAAGAGGTCCTTTTTAATTGGAAATTTTAAACTATAGTCATGTAAGAAATGAATAACGGATAAGGAAACTTTTTAATTGGAAATTTTAAACTATAATCATGTAAGAAATCAATAACGGATAAGGAAAATGAGGTAAGTATTTATTATTTACTTTTGCACTAGTATTAATATTAGTTTTTTTATACAGATGAGTATTAAAAATTATTTATAAATGTCGGAAAGAAATTGATAGAATAATTGTTAAAATCTTTCGGAGTACGTTTTGTATATATGCTTGGTTCATAAGTATAACTTAAAAGACAATAATTTGTTTCCAGGTTTTTAATTAAAATTTTAAAATTTATTAATGTTCTTAATAATTAGTGTTTTAATTTTAACTAGCAATTTTCCGAGTACTAAAAAAATATCATTTTAGTGCTCAGAATTTAAAAGTTTGATGAACAGCACTCAAAATCTTAAATATGTTTTCATTATTCATGTAATAATTAGGATTACTAAACTCACTATAGTGTACCTGATACTCTTATAATAACAGTTTTCAAGTACTTTTAGTAATTTTAATAGTAAAAAAACTAATTAAATTTGCTAACGTCAATATAGGATACATAATTAAGCGAATGATTATCATCTCATGGTAAATTATTTTATCACTTTTAAATAAATTTCATAAATATTAATTATGACTTTGGAAGCTTTAAGTAGAATTAAGTGAACACTTAATTACGTTATAACGAAAATTTCTAAAGTAACCTTCTAAGTATTCAAAATAGCTAAAGAAAAAAAAAAATTATGGCTATAAAATAATCATACAATTCTACTTAGTGAATAATTGCACTAAATAAACTAAATAACCTTTTTAAAATTAATTATTTAATAAAAGCTTTATTTTATTTTAATGAACATAATAAACTTTTTTTACAACTAGAATTAAGATAATGTTTTAACTAAGATATGTAATATAATAGAAATGTCTGTAGATTATTAAAGTTATTAATCAAAATGTTCACTAACTTATTTTTTTACGTTCTTTATTCAATTTCGTTATAAATTTACTTGAAAAGTATAATTATCTATATTTTTTGTTGCAAGTTTTAAAATAAACAAATACAAAAATACCTCAAATATATTATGTACTACCAATTCTTTGTATTATTGTAAATTATAAACTTAAAATTTATAAATCAAGTATTATATAAGATAAAAATAGTAAATAAAATCTCCTAACATCTGTAATCTATTATAACAAGTATGTATCAGCTGTATAAGAAGTAAATTGTGGAACTAGACGATTATGAGCAATCATAATAAAGGCAATTTTCCCTGTGGCGATGCTCATCTACCCGATTCTTAAGCCATAACTATGTAGAAAATAACTAACTCTAAATATCAATAACCTACAAAAGAACGCACAGTCCATTCTCACACAATTATTTATTTGTCAGCTTTGTAATATAATACCTGAGGGATATTTAGCTTCTTGTTAACCCCTTAAATCAATTCACCTTTTTACTAATACCGAGCTAACACTATCTTATCAAAATCTCTCCAATTAAGGCTAACTTGATTCCTTGAATTCTTTGCGGCTACAATCACCCGTAACAACTTTTGATATCGTCTACCCATTGAAAGGCCTACGCTCAGGGCTAGTCCCCCTCGGCCTAAATCATCTAAATTTCCTTTTGCTTACATACCATCCTATCTAGCTGATTTCATTTTATTTGTACTTGCTTCTAATTATAATAACCATGTTTCATTTTGGTTAAGAAGATTTTGCTTGGTTCTAGCAATAAATCTCAATTAATATCCCCAAGGTTAGAAAATCGCGAATAGCCCTACATCACATCCCTTACTTAGAATACACGTAAAAAGAACAAAGTATTAGACAGAAAATATTTAGTTTCCTTTTTGCAATTAAATTTAAATTCAAATGGAATGGGGAGAGCTGGAACTGAATTAATGAATTTAAAATCTTGCTAAGATCGAACAAAAATAATACATTTTTTTTGTCAAACAATGTTAGCAAGTGAATAAATAAACAATAAATTTGAAAACCAAAAATTAAAATTAATATTTTAAGGTATATTGTTCATGTTATATATAACTTATTAAATACTAATTAATGTTTATTATTGTAAATAAGAATTATTAAGAACTTTAAAAATAACACTGCTCAAAAAATTTCTGGAAAATAAATAAAATGAATAACAGTTTAGTAAATTGAAAATATCGAGTTTGAAAGTCCAATCATGGAAAGCCATGCAGAAACCCCAAGCAAACTATGAAAACGAATGTAAAATATGATTAAACAAATGTCAAAAAAAAATATTACAGAATGTTCTGTTCTCTAAAAATAACGTAAAATAAAATTAGATGATCGTATATATATATATATATATATATATATATATATATATATATATATATATCAGTTAATGATAAATTAATCCAATATGTCAATAATATAAATAAAAACAGATTATACACTTTATAACATAAAAAGTGATAATCAAGAAATAGCTATACGAATAGATGACAATAGATAGATGTGACGAATGAGTATTGAAAACGAAACGATAAGATTTTTAATAGAACTGTGAGATTTCTTATGAAATAGAAGCTACAAAAAAGCCAAAAAAATTGCAAATAAATAAATTAAAAATGCATTTAATCACAACTGACCATGATGCAAGTGTTTTCATGTTCGTTGTTTTGACGTTTGGCATTGACTAAAGGGGTGGCGAACATTTTCCTGAAGATTTTTCGCTATACACATTCCAGTTCTCATATTTAATAAGTGTAACATATTAATAGGTTTCGAAACATTTGTGAATCAGAACTTAATCGATATATATTGGGAAGAGATAAGGTAATTACGCTGAGCAGGTAAATTTTAAGGATGTAATAGACTTGTTCACATCATGTCAACTTATCTAGTCACCTTTCAATGATCACAACAGTCACAAAAATCCTTGTCCAATGATCGGACGATCACATTATCAGAGCAAACAATAGTCACTGTCATTAGACCGATACCTTCTGAACAATTTGTACTGCCATAGATGACCAATTCCTACAATTATCGTTGAACAGTGTCTAAGTTCAAATTCAAATGTTGATAGATCTTCCGATTTGTTAATTCTACTTTTTATAGACTAATTAGACACTTCATCATGTTACAAAAGCAATTGTTTTTGCTACTGAGTAGCTTTTCTTGTTCTATCTCTCCAAGCTTTTAAAAGGATATACCGATGTTGATTTCTGCATCAATTTCTGGGATAACAAGTGATGATCTTGCCTTCGTTGACATTTAATATTCTCTTTCTCCGGGAATCTATTTGACAACCTTAAAAGGACAAATGTTTTAACTCCACCAGCATTTGCTATATTGATTTGTGTTTGCAAACGTTCATCCCTCCGCAAAATAAGCCAAGCCGTAGATTCCGGTAAATAATATTGTGAAATTTCTAAGTTACATTTCTTGAAACAAAAGCTGAACATTTGAATTTCACAGACCAGACAGTGAAATAAGAATTTTCTAAAAAAATCAGGATTTTGCATTTTTTTCCTTTGTCTATTTTAACCTATTCACTTCCAGTGTATCACATGTGATTCGCTTGCATTTGCTCTCCTGTGCCCAGCGTATCACATTAGATACGCTCCGAGAATGCTTGCTGTAGACCAACGTTTCAATAGAGATATGCATAATGATTTTTTAATGTTGCTATATGGCGCGACAATATCGCGAAATCTATATACATAGGTTATTTCGAGTGTTGACCTTGAAGATATAGTGTTAGACACTTCTGGCAATCAGAAGGTGAATAATTGTTAAAACACGTGTTACGGCTCGGCTCTTTAAATGTAAGAACACGACTTAAAGGGTGCACTTGCTTTCGGTTTGCTTCTTAGGAGTTCGAAGGAGAATTTCTGGCCCTTTATGTGGGTTAGGGCTTTTCGTAGCAGATGCTCTCAGCTGTTCGTTACATTCAGTCGTTTTTAATTTGTAGCGACAGTCATGACGAAAAGAAAGTATTTATCTGATATTGACATTTGAGAATTAATGAATGAATCTGATAGTGATGTTAGCGAAAATAAATCAAATCTGTGCATAGCCATTAAATAAAAAGAAAAAGACGAAGAAGATGAGCCCTTTGGTCAAAATCTTGCGGCAAACATCAAATTTCGACAAAATATGTGCGTAAGACATGTGTCGTTGGACTATGCATTGAAGAATTTTTTTTATCAAAATACCATACAACAAAATAAGATTCATTTTCTGATATCTTAGTATTCCATGTAATGGTACTTCATTACAATATGAAATTTATTTAACAAATGTAAGTATATTTCGTATTTTCTGAAATGATACGTTTTTTATGTAATTTTATGTATAAAACATACAATTTTCGATTAAAACCTTTTTTCTTTCGTATATACTAATTATGATGCATTTTAAATTTCATATTCAGAAATCGAAATATTCTAATGAATAGCCGATTTTAAATGGAATTTTTTCGCAAATTAGGCTTAATACCTAAAATCGTCTAGGCACAGCGTGACACTCCGCGGTAGGATGCTGCGGCCCCAGTGGAGTACTTCTTTTTTCTCCCTCCGGTAGAGAAAGGGTTAAGGCGTCATGAACGATAATTTTTTTGTGAAGTATCATTTTTCTCGTTCTCCTCCGTTTTAAATAATGTATGTTTTTTTGACTTTAGTTTTCGGTGCTAATATTTTTATTAAAACTATGTGCTCTTCTATTTTCTTTTGATCAGTTTATATACATAATGCTGTAATAAATTGTTCATTGTATAATTATATTGCTATGTATCAATTTCAGAAAGGTGAACATTGGAGGTACAATTCATCATCTTCTTCTTGACATCTTCTTAAATAATCATATTTTTTTTTATCTTAAGGTAATTGCTGTTTTATTTTGGTGTTGAATTGCAACATTTTTTTTCCCTTCATAACTTGTAATTTTTATGAAATGTTTTTCATTAGAAAGTTTTACTATATAAAGTATTAAAACTTTATTTTCTGTTTAACTATGTAGCAAACAGTTTCAGTTTCAATTCGATAGTTTCTCATTGAATTTCTTTTATTTCTTTAATACATATTGGAATATTATTTGTTTCCATAATCAGAAAATATAACCATCATTATTTTTATTTTTGACTTTTCATTAGTATCCTTAATTACTGGATTCATTAATATATATATATATATATATATATATATATATATATACTGAAAATTTATGAAAGAATAATTTAAAATACTTAAAAAGACAAAAATCCAGAAAGAAATGTAACAATGAAAGAAAAATAAATGAAAATATGGAACCCAGCAAGTCAAAAAGCAATATCGGGCTGAGGACCGATTAAGCGGGGTTAAACTAGTTTAATGGTACCAACCTTCCCCCTTTGCGACTTGGTAGGCTGAATTAGGAAATCCAAATTGCAAAAGAGTTCATGATTAAAAGATGCAAACAAATTCAGCGATAAAATCTACAAAAATAAAATCTATAATTCCTGATAGGCTGAATTGGGAAATCCAAATTACAAAAGAGTTCAATGATTAAGAAATGCAAAAAATTTCAACGATAAAATTTACAAAATAAAATCTATCATTCTAAAAACTATCAACAGATCAAAATATAAAAATTACTTACAAAATTCAAAGAAATAAAGATTCAAATATGTGAGTAGTAAGACGGAATTTTCTTTAAGCTTCAAGATGTATATCACATACTCAAAATGAAAAAATATAACACATCATCACCATATAAATTGAAAAAAGATTTAAATCATTGTTTGATTGGTAATAAAATGTAAAAGGATGCAAACAATTGGTTGGTAATAAGTTGTATGGTAAAGGAGTATAACGGTCCAGAGAGTGAGTAAAAATGTAAGTTGTGTAAATGTAAATAAATAGATTCTTCACGGCTAGACCACAAACAAGCCGACTTTGTGGACCTATTGTTGTGTGGTGGATTTGAAATTGGATCACGATTCGCAAAGATGTTTAATATATTTTTGATGTATATAAGTATTTAAGAAATTTATTGGATAATCATGATCCAAACAGTTGTTGAAGAATTTTTTAATGTTATTAAATTTGTCTATTTTATGTGTGGTTAATTTGTTATTACGTAATAAAAAGCCCAATAAAATATTCCTATAAATGGATCTGTGTAGATTACTGTTCCAAAAAGGTATTTTAATTACATGGAATTTGAATCTCTCTCTTTTATCAAAAATATTACTAATAAGTCTATTGTCAACTATTTGCAAATCGAGATCTAAAAATTCTACTGTATTTGAATTAAGATTAGTTTTTAATAATTTGAGGTAATTAGGGTAAAATGAAATATTTGGTTTAAAATCCTCAGTTTTACCTAAAATAATTAGATCATCTATGTAACGAAAAAGAAAGTGAGAATCATTGTCAATCTGTTTTAATTCATAAAATGTAAATAAAAATTGGCCAGACAATTACTAGCTGGACCTCCCTGAGGGAGACCCTGAATTTGTTTATAGAGATTTTGTCCGAAAACTACAAAATTCTCTTGTAATACAAGTTTAATGAGACTATTGAATTTTTCCTGTTTTATTGTTTGATTAAAATGATATTTATTGTATAAAATTGCAAGAAC
This sequence comes from Nephila pilipes, assembly GCA_019974015.1. Classification (NCBI taxonomy): domain Eukaryota; kingdom Metazoa; phylum Arthropoda; class Arachnida; order Araneae; family Nephilidae; genus Nephila; species Nephila pilipes. Next base: position 2,384 of record BMAW01057259.1, on the reverse strand, counting down.
CTTAAATAAATCTTGAATATCTATTGAGTTAAAAAGGTCTTCAAAATCATATCCATGTACAGAGAATACCTCTTGTTCCTTCATGTTTTTGACAATTTCAAAACTATTTTTAATAATAGCGGTATTCTCAATATTTTCAATAGATTTTTGAAGAATAGATTGAAGAAGTTTGCCAGATTTAGTGATATAGGTGTTATATCCATTCGTAATACTTCGAAATTTTACAGGATTTTTGTGAAATTTTGGTGTTAAGAAAATGTAAGGAAATTTAATGTTTGTAAGGTGTAAACCCACCTTCTTATTGAATGTCAAAAGACGATTATTTATTTCTCTGTTACTATATTTGGATAACTGGAAAGTATTATTATTCATTTCATGTTCACTCAATAATTTATCATAGTAGAATTTGCAAATAATTGTATAATTTGCAGGAACCTTATCTACATAAACGATAACATATATATATATATATATATGAATTAAAATGAGCACATCCAAAAAAAGTAGAATCATAACATTACTGTTATATTTTACTTTAAACAGTTTCGGAAATAGTTTGCATTCCGTAACTATATATATTTAAGAAAGAAGAAAGAAAGAGGAATTCTAGATTAAATTTCAACCTTTTCATTTTACATTACGCATTGTATAGAACATAATTGTAATTTTCAGGTACAACAAGAATTAGTAGGAAGAAGGAATAGTTGACCTTTTTCAAAAAAAATATCAACTTTGTTAGGACAACGCCAAATGATTTGGAAATTTTATCGTTGAAGCGTGTGTAAATAATATTTATAAGTGAAAGAAAATAAGTGTTTCATCCACATCCTAAGTTCGTTTTAAGTTACAATAAGTGCATGGGTGGTGTCGACAACTTTAACTCAAGTATACACAAAAATATGCTATAAAATTAGATATTTCTTATTTTCCTATTTCGGGGATATGACTCTAGTGAATTATCATGTGAGATATTGTATAGCTAAAGAAAAAAAATGCCATTAATTTAATTCAGAAGGAAAGTTACAAGAATCTATTTTTGAATAGATTATGTATTTGATCTGATATATAGTAAGAGGTCAGAGTTTACTGTTACCACATAGGAACAAGTACCAGAAGATGCAAGAAAATGCCGTGAAGATTATTTTCTAAGAAAGAACACACGAAGGAAAACAAACAAAATGTGCAGTTATTAAAAGAAATATTAGTAAACAAAGTGTACTGTGTAATTTTGGATTGCTTGTCGAATGCGTTATTTTATACCACTCACAAACAACCATTAAACACAATCAACATCATACAAAATTTGCATATAATATACCTTGAATTCAAAAGGAGATTGATTTTTAAGTTAATATAAAGGGTCTATATTTATATTCTGTATTGCAATGTTCATCCGTCTATGGTTAATTACATTATACGTATCTTCTTCTCCTTTAAAATTTAGTCAGTTAATAAGGATAAAATGCATTTTTGAAAAAGTGGTACAGGAGAATATTTATAAACCATTAGTGGCTATTCAGGGAGAATAACCAAATTAATTAATAATGTAAATTTTGAATTTCTTAACTAAATAAGAATCTCTAAATTATGCAAGAATAAACTGAATGAAATTTTAGTTCGAAAATTTAAAAAGTAAATCTTTTTACCTTGAAGAATACTATAGCATCTTCAAAAATGAAAGGGTACACCAAATTTTAACGGATTCTTAAGAATGTGTAGTAAATACTTACGAATCTTGAAACAGATGTATCTTCAATAAATCAGAAAGTGGGGGAAATATTTTTAAGTAATTATAATCACTCAAGCATATTTATTCATTATATTCAAAATAGTGATATCAGTATTAAATTCAAAATCAGTTTTAAGTAAGCAGTATTTTTCGTATCGATTAATGCATATTCTTATTGAATTTAATTTGATATAAAATTCAACATCCATTTAATTTATTAGTGTTGCAGTTTCTACTATTATAGCTTTGACTGTCAACATAGAACATATGTTTTTATTTCATTTGTTACAATAAGAATATTAACTGCATGTAAAACTATATCAAAAAGATTACGACAGTAATTCGCTGTCTCAATTTTAGATGGAGGAAACATTAGATGGAAAAGAAACTGAACATCAGGCTATCGAGATTGAATAATATGGGTACCACAAAAATTTCTAGAGTTGATTGGAGAAATAAATTCAAGATATTTTAAATATTTAACATGATTCCTTATACTCATATATCTATAACAAGAGAGCAGCAAATGATGTTATCAAAACTTAATGAATTAACTAATTTTTCTAAAAATTGTATCGGCTCTTTTATATGGAAACCCACTTGAAGTACCATTTTGAATACTGAATGACATTTCTGATGATGATCCTTTAAATCC